>CM050327.1:74253850-74379591 GCA_027475135.1 Bactrocera correcta
ACAGAGCTATTATTCTGTTCCTGTTGGTCATGAAGATCGGTCTTCCTACGATAAGACGCTGTTCAGCAAATGAAAATATGCAAATACAATCCTGCTATATATTTTTAAGAAAATTGTCTGTACTTTAAAACTATTGACGATTCTTCAAATTTGTTGAAATTGTGGTGATTTTTCGTACATTTGAGTATATGAGTTTGATATCGGTAATATTCTGCGTTCAAAGGTATTGGCTTAGACGTCAAAAGGACTGGCCTTGCTTGTGTTTTCCTTACAGACCCAATGAGACTTTAGTACCAGCCTAAAGTGACAGTGTTTAATTTACGGTTTTTTAGAACTTTTCTATTTATCGAATTTGTTTTTAAAAAAAATTTCATTTCTTTTTTTTAAGACTTTTCTATTTTTGAAATTCACTTTTGAAAAAAATCATCTGTTCATTATAGACTTCCGGCAACATTTTACTGATATTCATCTTAACATTTTAATTTAATATCTGAATCTTGCCATTTTTCTGGTTACTACTAAAATATTGGAAACAACTAAAAATTGAATTAAATTTAACAACAAACTTTTGAATCCCATTTGCGCTGTATCAAGAGTTCGCATCGTCATTACCATTATGGTTTCAGGAAAAATTCAGGACACAAAAGACTTTCATCTGATGCACCAACTTTTATGCGAACTCAATTCTTTTCATTATTTAAAAATTCATTTGCATTCATATCACATTAATTGACCTTTTCCTTCTCAATAAATTGCTCGTTTGGGGGAAATGCCGATTTCGGATCACTATAGCATATATCTATCATACAAACTGATCGATTAATATAAGGGGCTTAGGTGTCAAAAAAAAAAAAAATAAATAAAAAAAAAAATAAAAAAAAAAATAATTTTTTGACACCTAAGCCCCCTTTTCGTAGACCAGGTCACATATATGGAAACACTTTTCATTTGACAAGATATCTTCATTTAATTTGGCATGCATTATTGGTTAAAATAGCGCTACGAACTCCGAACAAATTGCTCAGATCGGATCACTATAGCACGAGCTGTCATAGAAAATGACCGATGAAAATCAAGATAAATATCTGTTTATACCTTTTCATGCTATAAGAAATGCACCTTTGAAAGATATTATAACTTCGAGACTAATGTAGTCAACGCTTTGTCTTGTTTTCTTTCGTTTTTCTTATTAAATCATTATTAAATTTATCTTAATTTTCACTTTGATGGTCAATAATTTTGATAACCTCGTTAAGTCGTTTAGGCAGTGATCAAACTAAGTGTTCCAAACAGATTTTTTCCAGCTTGTTTAACTCTTCCTGTAAAGCTGCAGTTAGGTCGGGTTTGCTTTGAGTTTCTTATTCTCTGGGGTTTTTCTTCCGTTTCTTTCACAAGTGTTCAATGGAATGGAGGTCAGGACTCTGCGGAGGCACGTTTAGTAAATTTGGAATTTTTTAATGAATTTTATGACGCAACCAAAAAACATTATTATAAATCGAAAGTTTCAAGTTTTTCAGAAAATTCGCTACTCTATAAAAACTTACTTCCTTATTATTTAATTTATTTTTAAAATTATTTATTATAATTTTTTGTTCTTCGTTGATACTCGTATTTGAGGATAAATATTTCTTAACATAATCCAAAAATTATATAGACCATTTTAGTTGAGCAGTAAATTTTCCACAAGACATAAGCGTTGCAATTTAAGATGATGTTCTTTTATTGAATTATAAAATTCAAAAGAAAAAATAACAAATTTGCCTTAAATTAGTCAAACTTCAACACTTAATATTTTTGAAACAGTTAAGTTGACGCTAAAGCCATAGAAGTTCATTTTCCAGAGCATCCAATTTCCTATAAAACCTATGAACCGAAATATTTTTGCAAGTAGTTCGAAGCGAGTTAGAAATTTTTTATCTGATAAAAAGAAAAAATAGAAAACTGTTAGGCATTCGCCGGAATAGCCTTGAGCGCCGAGCTACATGCTGCTTGGATCCCTTCTGTCTTTTCAAAGTGGCGTGTGCCACTCGGAAGATTACCTCTTTGCGTCGGGATCATACTCAAAGATCCATGACTCGTCACCTGTGATTACGTTATTCAAAAATTGGGGGTCACTTTCACACATGTTCAAATTTTCTTGGCACACTTCTACCAGCCGCAATTTCTGGTCGTCAGTGAGCACTTTTGGGACCACACCTTGCGCATGTCCAAGTGCTCCGTCACAATGTCTGAACCACATATTTTGATACATTTCACATCTGGGCAATTAAACGAATACTTAGTCAACGGTCTGTCGAAGTCGCAGGTCTCCCGGTCTTCCAAAAAGGCCTGGTACCACCGAAACACACTACTTCTTGCTAAAACAACATCTGGGTAAACCTGCTTGATCATATCAAACGTCTCTGTCGCTGATTTACCCAGAGTTCAATCACGTACCTCTGCTCTAAGGGTGCCCGCAGAGTGGACGCTTAAAACCGAGCCGAGCGCATATTCCCATTTACACAACAAGCGAATTTACGCTCGGCTCGGCTTTGAGCGTCCACTCTGCGGGCACCTTAAGGAACGCTGCATTTTCGGCTTGCACCACTCACAGAAACACGTCGCGCGAAAATGTTTGTCCTGACTCTCCACTCCTCTACCGCATCCAGTCGGTGCGCGCACGCTCCGAAGTACAGTCGCGGCGGAAGAAAATCAGTCCAATTATTTTCCGGACAAACCGTGTATAATCTTTCCGTTACAATTAAGAGAGCATTTCTTAGAGATGTCTACCAACCAATTTTTCAGAGAATATGTAAATGTATATATAAATCAAGGCCAGATTTTTATTTATTTTTTTTTTTCAAACCGATCCCTATTTTTAAAGCAGCCAATGTCATATTGAATAGTAGACCGGCTTCTGAACAATATTTTAGCTATTTTCCTGTAAACCTACAACTATAGTAGGGTCTTCTTAAGTGTAAAAGTTAGTCCTGCAAAAATAAAAGTAAAATACACAAGACAATATCTCGTCCTCAAAATCGAATTAGATCAGATAAGAGCGCTTTAAGAATAACGTGTATGTAAGTTTTTATGGAATCGAGTTTGGAACTAATTTACGTTTCTCTCAAATTATAAGTCTTCAATTTTCATAAGCATGTAATACCTGAGACAGGCATGTAGTAAAAATGAAATAAAGTTATTTTGTATTTTGAAAAATTTAATTTTATTTTGTATTTTCACCTGCTGTGTCATGACTTTAGTAACACACCGCATTGTAACCAAATTATTCCTTAAACGAAAATGATCCTGCATGAAAGTGTATCTATATATTTATTGTGGAACATTTTGACATTTGATAAGAAGCAGAAAAACAGCTGATCGATGCCCAAGTATAACTTTACTTTGACTTTAATTGGGAATAAAAAATTTGAGCTTATTATGTAAGTAAAGGAGTATTCTATTGTCCACTTTTAGGTAAAAATATGTACAAATAACACTAAAGAACTAAGAGCAGCTTGCTCATTCTACCAGATTTTGGTTTTTAAACATTTTTGACTCCAAATTTTTAATTCTTGTTGAAAAGGCTACTTCCTTCTTCTTCTTTTGATAACTGGTTTTGAGAGATAACCTCGAAAATAACAACAATTTACAATTATGCATACAGGGTGCCCTTCGGCCTTAAACAATTTGTTTCGCCCATTTTATGAATACAAGATCAATCTAGAAGCCGCACTTATCGGTACCTTCATCTACCTTTACTTTTTCGGGCATCTCGTGCAGTGTCATTCAACACAAATGTTTGCTTTGTGCATACTTAGGACTGACTGCATCCATTTAGATTTTCGAATAATCCCACAAAAGGAATTTAGATGGATTCAAATCTGTATATCTTGCTGGCTAGTCAGCCCTTTGGAAAGCATACGTCTAGGAATTTATCTAATTTAAAGGCAATTCATAAATTAATAAAATAATTAAAATGTTTAAATTAGTTAATACTGTTACTTTCTTAAAATGAATAACAAACAAGCGAGTGACATCGCGTAGTTTCTTCGTTCTGTCTCATCCTTCATAGAACGTGTTTTTAATAAAATAGTTATTTTTTGTATCCATTATTTGTGACCAAACCGAATTAAATTTTTTTTAAACTCATCAAAACAATGACCAAAATCTTCTTATTAGAGGACAGAAATGAGCACACAAATGAAGAAAAACAGTAGAATGTGCAAGTTTAAAAAATAAAGAAACAATGCTCTGTGGAATATGTACATATATTTTGGTGTAATTCTCGCACATTTCCGTGCAATTGTAATTGAAATACTTAAAGTACCTTAAGCCATTCGGCATTAAAACCTTTTAATATAGAACAATTAAAAATGCGAAAAACGTAAAATAGTTGACTTTAAACATTCATTAATTAAACAAATAAAAACAACAAATATATAAGAAAATGCATAACAATTAATTAACAGTTAAGTAATTTTATTAACTAAAATACCAATACGATTATATTTATAAACAACTGAACTTGATGTCAAATACAGCAAAAAAATGTAAAAAATGCAAACAGAATTAAAACAAAAACACCAATTGTGTAAATTTTCGGAAATAAGCAACTTTTGAAAAATAATAAGCTTTCTTAAGAAACTAAAAAGTTTAACAATATTTCAGATAAGCAAATACAATTAAGAAATCAATTCCATGCGCACTTTTTATTAAACACACACCATCACATAGCGATATTGCGGTATTTGGGTACTTGTTTGAACAAGTACCGTTTACAGACAAGCATTACGATTACAATATTTTCGGCGCAAAATTATTTACAACAAAACTTGTTGCTTGGAAACTATGCAGTTCGTTTGAATCAGGGTTGAAAATAATGCTAATAATAACTAACAGTAATTGATTTGTTTTTTTCATTTTATTAATTTTTATTCTGCAATCCCGACTCTCCTATTACAATTAAAAATAAATTTTTGATTTTTAACACCACACAGCGGATTAAAAAAAAAATTATTACAAATATGAATATGTATATGAAATAATTTTATTATACATTTTTAATCCCAAATATTTTAATGAAAAAATTAAATGTTTACATCATTTTTTAAATTTAATTTACTCTGGGCATCAAATGAATGAAAATTGTATGCATGTATGAACATTGGGGTGTCCGTTATTTACCAAATTAATTATTTTTGACGAGACGCCCCCAAAACTTTTAGTTTTCCATCTAAAAAAAATATCAGACCATAAAAAGCCTTCAACTTTCATCATAAACCTTGCCCCAAACACGATACATTTCCCATAGAAATTACATGGGATTTTGCCACTTTTTACGAATATTTTTTTTTTTCTCTGGAACTTTTTGGTTTGTAGGAATAAAAAGGTCATATTCTTGTACAGAATTGAATGCTCTACAAAAAATGTCTGGACAATTTTTCGATATACTCACTCCTTTAAGAGTTATTCAAGGTTAAAGTTAACTTCCGGGTAATTTCTGGAATTTTCGAACTTTTACGGCAAATTAATTTTTTTTTGTAAAATTCAATTGTTTATTCTAAAAAATATAATTTCTATGATATCCATAGTGAATAGGAACAAAAACTAGGCTGTGCAAAACAAAATCTAAATATGTCAACTACATTTTGGGATGAAGTAATTTGGTGCGATGAATTCAAATTTAAAGGTCAAACGTGTTTGACGAGTGCGATGTAAACCTTCTAATCGCTTAAGGGGTTACATAGGTTTCCTAGGGTAAAAAACTCTCTTTCCTAAGAAAAATTTTTCTCACATAAAAATTAAATATTTTATTGAATTTGTTTATTTTTAGAAGCATACATTATTAAAAAAAAAATTCTGAAAATTTTAGAAAAAATATTTTAAACTCGGCCATTACAACACCATTTTCGGTGACACCTCGGAAAAAAGATGTGCCGGCGTTGGTAGGATAACTCCTTACAGCATCATCTAAAGAGAAAAATATGTATTTTAGTTAAGACCTTAACTTCAAACTCGAAGAACGAGGAAAAAAACTGAAAATTGAAATTTTTTTTTGTAATGTTTGTAATCAGAAAATAATCCTTCGTTCAAGTTTTCAGGAATTGCATCTCAAAGACCTGTGTAAAATTTAATGAAGATCGGTTGAGTAGTTCTAGAGAAATTTTGCCAACCGAGTTCGAGAACACAGTTTCGAGAAAAACGCGTATAAAGACGACGAACTTAGCCCAGCTAGCTTCGATCACACAAGCTCCCAAGGCTGTATCTCCAAAGCTATTACTCGTATCAACTTGTAAATTTAGGACAATGTATTATAATAAATTTAAAACAAAATTTTGGAGGTATTGTAAGACTTAATAAGACAATGTAACCCCTTAAAACCACAGCGCATTCATACATATATCAGTCAACCATGGAGGAGGTTCTCTCATCGTTTGGGGCTGTTTCTTAAAATACGGTGTATACAATTTAGTTAAAATCGACGGATGAAAGACGGGTGCTTCCTTTGTTGACTTTCTTAGCGAAAATTGGACAATAAGAGTAGGAAAATTGAATTTGGTTTCGTTTATCTTCCAACCACGTAACGACCCCAAACACACATCTTGTCTGTGTACCCGCTTTTTTGAAGAAAGCTTAATCGAAAAACTAACCTGCCAACTTAGTAAGCGGATTTAATTCCAATTGAGCATTTGTGGTAAATTAATTACCATATTAATTGGTTTTATTCCAAAATACCAAAAATCGTTTGTATTTTTTCAAAGTTTGTACTTTCATTTCACCACCTTTGTTTAAGGGGGTATTCTAGTCTAGAAGCATGAATTTCAGTTAATTTTTAGAGTGTCGTAAAAAAAGGCAGTTAATATTTTTACTATCCATTTTTTTGTTAGTTGTTTGTTAATTTTAGAAGAGTACAGAACAAAATAAAAACTAAAAAAAGTAAAAAATTTCAAAAATTATGAGCTGACGAAGTGGGGGGTCTCTAAAAATTTCCACGTGACCATACCCATGATTTCAACCCTCTTAGTTATCTGAAACCAAAAAAAAAATTATTAGTCTAGATAATGTCGCAATGGCCGCAACTGCGGAAAAGTGGGAAAAAAATTTTTCACAAAATGGCGACTGCCGAAAAAAAATAAGTTTTTTTGGATCACTTTTTCTGACTATTTCGATTTTTTTTAAATAATAAAAGTAAAAACTTGGGTATGGGGCTACTTCCATCTATAAACAAGCCTCTAAAGAAGACTCTATAAAAATTTGAAGTAAATCGGTCAAGTAGAACCTGAGAAATCGTGGGTATCGTTCCGAAAAAGTCAGATTTGAGAAAAACGCGTTTAAAGTTTCGCGTTCCGGCCGAACCAGTTTGGAGGCCGGGTCAGAAGAATGCCTATATCTTCGAATATAATTTGAAGTTTAAAAAATCCTCTTGTACACATATTCTTGAATAGTTAAACTTTGAAAATATAAAGAAAAAAATTTCGATTTTTGTTTTTAATTTCTAGAGTAGAATACCCCCTTAAGAATCCTTATTTTGAAGAGAAAAAACATTTTTTCTTTCTATTTTTGGAAGAAGATATATTAATTTATAATTTTTTATGTAAATGTGATATTATTTTTTGAATTACTAATAATGTAATGTATTTCAATAAATCTGTATGGAAGTAACGTCTGAAATTTATGCTCTCATTTGATGCCTAGTGTATATTTCATGAGTTTCTAATTCTGATTTTACAATTAAACCATAAGTTTACAATTTTTACTTTGGATTTAAAAAATAAAGATTTAAATTTTTTATGACAAACACCTTGCAATAAAAATCGGAACTCGTATTAGTTTTTAGTACCAAGATTGGAATATAAAAATGAAAACCTAATTTATGATATTTATATTTTGGTCCACAAACTCGTACGATACACAGCTCGAAATATACCACTATAATTGTAGTTATAGTTGTGATCTATTTAATATTCCTATGTAGCATAATATATATGTATATATTTTATGTACATATTTGTAATTCTGCATCCAATATATACATAGTTCAGGGGTATTCAAAAGGAATTCATTATTTAGTTTTTTTTTTTATATATGTTTTGATTAAATCACTTTTGAACCACTTAGTAAATATTTAATATTGAAAATTTTCTGATTAAAATATGGAATATACGTAGGGCACCACAAGTCACACTTTAACAACTAATGTTTCTTTGTTGGAATGCTGGATGCGGTGACTAGTCGAAATTTAGTTCCCAACTTTCAGAGAGCCAATCATTGGACTTTTGGTATAACATTTTTGGGTCTTTGGAAGTTTTTATGAAGACTTTGTCGTTTTGATTATTATAAACTGATTGTACAGTGACAATTCTTTCATCTATAAAAAGGGATACATTCATGTTGAGTCAAATCTTCCTTAGCGAAATTCATTATTTGAATGTTTTTATCTTAAACCACTAAGTCAGGGTGAAAATCTGCAGCTTTTGTTTAATTTTTATTTGTGTGTCTTAAATTCAATTATTGAATACTTTACTTTATTAATAAATTTAAAACAAGAATTAGATATAAACTCAGTAATACCGGGTTTTCCAGTAGAGATGATATGATTTCTAAGTGTCGTTTTGGCCATTTTTAATGTGCCATCATCTGTAATTTTATTTTATTGTGTTCAGTAATGTGTACACTTTCATCATGGAAAGATATACACCGGAACAACGTTAAAAAATTAATCAATTTTTTTTTATCAAAACAATCGTTCTCCAATTGCAACTTTTCATGCGCTTTTGCCATTAAATGGTCCTTATAATCGTCCACCTGTGCCCGCTATTCGCCGAATTGTTGCAAATTTCGAGTATACATTTTGTTCAAGTGCCAATAAGACAAAGAACCACTCGATTTTGGCGCATTTTGAGAAAGGATTTGGGCTTGCATCCGTATAAAATTGTTCTCACTTAAGAACCGTCGTGAATTTGGTGACTTATCGTCTTACATCGTCTTCTCCGATGAGGCTCACTTTCATCTGAGTGATTCTAGCGCGAAAAAAACAATTACATTCACCTAATTAACATTGAATTGATTGAAATGTTTGGTCTGGTGGAATACAATAGGTTCGCACTTCTTTCGAAATGAAGCTTACATCGTTACTGTTAATGGAGAACGGTATAGATCGTTGATAACCAACCTTTTATGGTCGCCATTGGGAGAAGTTGACTTTGACAGCATCTGGTTCCAACATGACGGGGCTACATGCCACACATCCCATGCAGCAACCGAATTATTGCGAGACAAGTTTAGATATGCGATTATTTCAAGAAATTGTGACATTGAATGACATCCAAGAAGTTGTGATTTAACACCATTAGACTATTTCTTGTGGAATTATTTGAAGTTATTGGTTTTAAGCAATAAATCAGACTCTCTTCAAGGTCTAGAAGCCAATATTGAAAGTGCTATTCATGACATAAGTAGGACTTGTTTTAGTGGAAAAAGTACTCGAAAATTAGGCTTATCGAATTCGTTCCTGCAAACAAGTTGTGGAGGCTATTTGAAAGATGTCATATACGGAATTCATTTGTATTGATTGCACATAACATTAAGTAAAAACATTTGAATGTCTTGAACAAATTAAATGTTTTTTTTTTTTTTTTTTTTTTTTTTTTTTTTTTTTTTTTTAAGAAATCAGATCATTCTTTTTGGAAAACCCTACATAACGCTATATTGTTAACAATGTTGTATAATTTAAGTTACTTAACTAATTTTTAAATAATTAAATTTAAAAAATTAGGAAGATACATAAATTTATACTAGAATGTGTATGTGAATGTGTCGACATGAAAAAAAAAAATTTATAAAATTAGTGTGACTCCTTACTTTTTTTTTTTAATAAAAACAGACATATCAATGAAACAATTTTGTACACATAATTTGAAATACTTTCTTAATTTATTTTATTGAATTTTAGTTTTTATTGTTTTTTATTATTATTTTTGAAAAATGTGTTTTTGGTGTGAATACCCCTATCAATTAACGAAATGTATCATAAAAATCTTGCTTTAACTTATTTAAAAATGAAACATTGCCAGAAAACAAATAAATAAAAAAATAGAAAAAACACTAGAAACAACATGCAGCAAGCTAAGCTTTAAAAACGCACACAAATTGCGTCACGTGGTGAAATTCCAGCTGTAAAACATTTTTAAATTATAGAAACAAGCAAACCAGTATGAGCGACTGAGAAAAAAGCATGAAAACGAAAATATTTATTGCCAGCGATTATGCTGCAGTTGTTAGATGTGCGATTACAAGCGTACCGTTATAATAATTACAGCAAAAACTTCGATTCTCTCAATGCAACTAAGTTAACACCAGAATGTCTAGATCTGTAAGCAAAGAACTAACCAACACTGTACGAAAGAGAGAGAGAGAGAGCGAGAGCGCACAAACTCACTGTACAGCTGTAAAAATGTAAAAATACCGTTTTATTTAGATATTTCATTGTATAAAGAGAAAAAGTAAAAAAAAATATGTGAATTAAAGAAAAAAATTCAAAACTTCAGCAAAACTGACTACTTAAAATACACTGCAATTCTTTGAAGAACTTTTGGCTGCTCTCACCGAATGCTGCCAATGATTTCACACTCACTTGTAAGTTATAAAATTGCATACATTTACTTACTTACATACATACATATGTATGTATATGTTACTTACAACATAGCTCAGTAACTGTAAAAATACGAAAGTAAGATTTTAAACTAAATAGCAAAAGCGATTATTTAACCACACACATAGAGAGTAATAGCTAAAAAATGTTAAACTAACTGTAAAGCGGTGCTCAGCAACCCCACTTACATACATACATATATACAAAACTTACATATGTACATACAAATGTAAGTACATATATTAATGCCATATGAAAATTTATGAAAATTATGTATTGTTATAATCACTGAGAGGTTTTGACTTGTATTGCTAAATTATGACACCCAACACTTTTTCCTTTCATTTACCGTTATGATTACATTAATTCCGCCAACCAAGATTATTTACTTGTGATTCTAGTTAAACTCTTTCCGAATTGTTAACAAGTCTTGTAAATCTAAAAAAATATTTGAAGACAGCAAAAATTTACAAGTTACTAAACTCTTATATATATACACATAGATCATATATTCTATCTTTACATAACATACATACTGAATATACTTAATATACATAGAACATACATACAAATGTAAGTAAAGCTGCGCTGAAATGAAAGTGGTGCAAATGCAAGTGATAGACAACACTTTGCAGTTTCTGTGTAAACAAAATAAATTAATTACATCAATAAAGTTTTATTATTAATACTTTAGTCAGAACAGAAAAAAGAAAGAACAAACGACTTTGATTTCAAGCCAAATGTGGAAGGATCTACAAAAAAGACTGGGGATTATCAATGGTTAGCACTTGGTAGTAGAAGTGAGCACTCCTTCTGGCAGGCTTTAAGGGGTAGGGAACACGTATTATGAAAAAGGTGATATATTTCGAGGTTTCCTACTTTTATAAAGAAAAAAAAAACATAGAAACTTCAATTTCAATGGTAAACGTTTATTCTCGTTCGAAAGCATTTATTTTATAAAACTTTTATCTTAGGCAATTAATTTTTGAAGATTATCTCTTTCGCCGCGGCTACGTCTCAGATGGTCAATCCGCTGAGTCCAATTCTCGATCACTCGTTTGAAAAGCCTGAATGGAAATAGAATTGTCCCTTTAAACTTTAGACTTTGCATATACCCACAGGAAAAACCGGCCCAAAATGTGAAATTATCTGCTTACCGAATTGTTCTCTCCATATTTCCATTGATTGAAGCCAAATGTTGCCGAGATTAAGAACTAAAATTTCAATTCTCTCCGGCATCATTTTTGAATGTCGGTTGGGAAGGTCGACCGGCTACAGTTCTTGCACAAGTTGTATCTATAATATTTTTATTTTTAAGATCTCAACGTAAAAGGCGCCAAGTCGTTCCATACGTCAGTCCGGGTTGCAGCGAACGGCGCCGAATCGACTAACCACGGTTTTCGTGTACACTCTCAGCTACGACTGCTATATTTTCGTCAATGCGTACTGGACGTGGTCTATTCGGTGGAATATGACCGAATAATGAATGCTCGGTCTCAAGATGGGTGATGATATTGCGAATAGTCAACTCAGTAGGGCGATTATGTGGGCCATAAGTTGAGTGAAGCGCGATAAAAAAATATTTACAGAATGTGAATTTCCTTAATAATGTTTAACGATTTGTCAACGTTGTTCAAAAATAACATCACAGCTTGAAACGTCTCGCGCGAGATCTTTTAAAAAGGGCAATTGAAAAAAGTACGTCCTTTGAACACCCGTTAGAATAATATTAGGTGCATAACTAAGTTGCCGTTGTTTGTCAATAGATGGCTCCAGCTGTTAGTGGTGATCAATTTCGTTATATACAAAACGTCATAAACTCAACCTAGACATTTGAAAAAGAAGCTGCTTTTCTATATTAGTGACCTTGTTTATATATCATATGCTATGGTTGTGAGAATATGTCGTATTGACTTTCTTCTTCAGTAAAAAAAAAAAAAAATTGTCTGCTGAAACAAATCGGAAACTCTCAAAAGTTGACTCCAAGTGAAGCAACGTGCCATGATTAATTTCATCGCTTCAAAGATGGCGATTTCGAAAAGAGTTTGCTTCAGCATTGGCAGTCACCTCCCAAGCGACTTCATGCACTGAGAATAATTCAGTTATAAGGAACTTGGGAGAGGTACTAAAAGTGGTTGTGTTGCATGAGAACACCCGCCTTTACATTAACGCTTAAATGCGAAGTCCTGCCCCACCCCATAAAATCTGCCCATATTGCACCGTCCGTAGAAACAATTCCACTTACAAGGCGACATTTAAAAATGGCTTAATTCTCGGATAGAGATGGGCAATACTTCGAATAGTTCACTTGTAACCATTTATTTACAAAAAAATTGAATTTTCTTAAAAAAAGCAGCGAGAAATTCGTAGCGTATCTAATACAATTAAAGATACTGGATACTTTAAAGGAATAAAAAGGATTATTTTTTGGCTGTTACACTAGATGTGTTTTCATCTGAAATTAACCTAAAATAAATACTTCTAGTGTGGATAACTTGCCAAGAGACTCTTTGAGACTTTTCATATATAAAGTTGTAGGATTTATTTATGTTTTGATAGGAACTCTATTAAAAAATATTCGGCAAACATTTCGAAGAACACTTTGAAATCCGTGCCGGAAACAAAAAGTTAGGTATCAGAGGAGAGTGTCGCCAGGAATAAGCAACCTCACTTATATTGCCTTGAGTGCAATGAGAGAGTAAACGAGATCGTCAAGAGTACGGTGTACGGTTTGCTGCCGAAAAAGTGATCGACGTTGGTAAACTCATGCATTGTCTATGCGATAATCTGAACAGGCGCATGATAGGAAAGATCAAAAGACGATGGAACGAATTACCTGGGTGGAAGACTGTAAAAGTCATGTGAAAATCTATAGATCAGAAATACACAGAGTTGCTATTGGCACTTCATAGAAGGAACGCGATTAGACTATTCAAGGGCTGGTGGCGACACACGCCTGGCACCACGGGGCTGACAGATCGGGAAGACTGCAGGAAATCTTAGAAGTAAGGCACTGGGCATCTGTTGTACACTCATCGCACATTGCCAAGGCAATGCTTCAGGCATTCCTTTGTGTTCCTGGTGTTATTATTTGTGTCTGTTGTCAGTCTCGTTAAAAATCTGTAAAACAAAAATTGCATTGAATAAGGCGCTTATTTCACTCTAGTATTCATATTCTGAAGTATTCTTATAACCACTTGTATCGAATTGCTGTATTCACATGTAAATGTTTTGACTAGAGAGCAGCGCCCACAAATAGCGAGCAGGAAAATGTCAATCGATGACGGCTAATTTAGCTCACCATATACGGCTTTAACGCGATAATACCATTCATATTCGTAGATCTTCGTAGATAAATTTTTCTGAATAAAGCAAACTGATAAATTTTAGGCTTATTTTCAGACTGAAAATTGCACTAATTTAACAGTCTCTTACCTCACCTTATATCAAAAAGTGAGTAAGTAAGATTACGACACCTCAACATTCCAACTTCTCCCAGCACACTTCCTCTTTACTTTTGAATGTTGATTGATATATTTATTGTAGAAGCTATGAAAGGGAATGGTGACAATTCTATCTCAATCTTATATTACATAGCGAACACACCCGATCTCCAAGCCCTGTGCGCCAACACTCTCACGATTCTTTACAGCGAACTATAAAGATCGTTTTGCACAATTTAGCATCGCATTACTCATCAGGTCTTTGTGTTGACTGTTCATTCCTTTGTTTGTGTAACATAAAATTAGGCTAAACAATCATTAAATCAGAAAAAATGCAGTCACAGCAGCAGCGGCAGCAGAATAGAGCCAATAAACGACTCAAATAAACAAAACAACAATAGTGATTGGTGCAGTAATAATACAACAATAACAAATATGAAGTGAGCTGACAGGCAACCAGCTGGCAGGCAGTGCACCGACGCACTCGTTATGAAATGGGCGAATCGGTGTGTTCGGGGGAGCGTGTTGGCGAGGCGGACTGCAACTTGATACGCTTGTTTGTACGATTGATTTGATTTTATCGCGTTTCTCTATTTACGAGTACTCGAAAACTATTGTTGCATTTGTCATTGTTCACATTCCTATATTTATGCATGTGTGTTGTTGTTATGGTTGTTATTCTTAGCAGTGTGAATGTGTTATCCATTTATTCATGTAAGTAGGGGATACTATATACATATGTACGTTTCTGCTGGTGATGTTTAATCAATTTGGCTGGATTTCTGACACTGATCTACTGCAGTTCTAGGTCTTTGCAGTTAAAAAAGCGTCCGAGACAGATAAAAGTGGTATATACGTCGATAGCCAGGCAGCAATTAACATACATTACATAGCATAGCATAGCATTACGTCAGAAAATGTCCTTAGAAGCAGGGAAGCAGTAAATCTAGCGGCTGCCTGAAAGCGCCAGCATACGAGGTTTGACAATTAAGTAATGAGACTGATTTTATTGCTGCGCTTGTGGTAAACTTGTGACCTTGAAATTTCCTTTCTCTTTTTCCGGCATTCCTACCCTCTCCATTGCTATATGTATCATTGCTCTAGCTTGGTTAGTTCTCCTGCTGCGTCAAGTTGAGTTCTCGTGTGTTTGTAGTGCTCGTCACGAAAATGGAAAAACGAAATCAAGAGCAACGCGTCGCGATAAAATTTTGCGGCAGATTGGGCGAAACAGCTACGGAAACGTACGCTAAAATTGTAAGAGTGCCCAGCTGTTCTCCGCACGCCCCCCGACGAAAAAAGCTCGCATGAGCAAGTCAAAGGTGAAAACGTGACTATTGCCTTTTTTGACGATTCCACGGCTGCAAAGAATTCGTTCCAACGGGGAAAACTGTGAATCAAGTCTACTATTGCCAAGTACTCGAAAGATTGCGAAAAATAGTCAACAGGTTGCGCCTAGACATCGCTCGTAACTGGATCCTTCATCACGACAACGCGCCGTGCCGTACCGCCCTCAGCGAGTCCCAGTATTTGGCCTCTAAAGGGATCGCCGTGTTGCAACAGCCGCCTTATTCGCCCGACATGTCAAAACAAAATCGGTGTAACGGATATCCAGGCGGCTGTGACGAGGGTACTCGCGGACATCCCAGTCGAAGCGTTCCAGAAATGTTACGAAGAAAACGTGCTGGAATCGCAGTATAGCTGTCCAAGAGGACTACTTCAAAGGAGATGGCAGACTTGTAGAATAATTTTCAAATATACGGTTTTTATGGATTCAGTCTCATTACTTAATTGTCATACCTCGTATATACTGCATTCTAGGTCATGCTGATGATATTGTCAAAAGTGCCATCCGTCTGGTTACCGAATAAGTATAGGAAATATGAAAGTCAAAAAACGATACACAACGAAGTTTCCGAAAGGGCTGACGGAGGCATCACGATGAGATGGAATGCCTTAAGTAAAAGCAGAATCGCCAAGATCATGTACAAGAGCCCCTTTGGTAAACTCGGTTGCATGTTAGTAACACCGTCTTGAAAGCACTGCCGGACTACTGGTATCACATGCGAGCCGGATGGACATAAGTGTTGACGATACATGCAGAAAGTTTAGAGAAGTTGACAGGAGGGAGGGGCTGGAATACCTCTTATGCAGGAATATAGTCTGAGTTTAAAACTTCAAATGTATACGTGTTTCTCAAAACAAAATCTTTTGAAATGGTGCCATTGCAGCTCAAAACCCACCTCCACTGTTCTTGTCGGGCCTTACCTAGAATATCTCTTCGACGTCTAGGAGCTTCGGTATTCAAGTGAATAGATTAAGTATTAAAGTTGGATATCAAATCCTTGTTAAACGTCGACGTCCTTTGTGACGAAAAATTAAGCTCATATTAAATTGGCATTACAATGTATAGCGTGATAGCTAGTCGGTATATAGTAAGCTTTAACTTACCATATAAGAAATTAATGCCGTTATGTTTACTAAAATTAAATCGTAAAGTTTAGTAAAGGATGGAGTCATGTGTAGAAGTTCACACAAGTGAGAAAAGTTCTCTGACCGCCATTCATTTGGAAGTGGCTAGAAACGATTCTTTTACATATGACTCAAGTAGCTCACGATTTCCGATCTTTGACCAAGTATTCTCTGGGTAGCCTAAGAACATCCGTTTGAAGGCGAGCTAAAGTGAGAAGGTGAAATATCCCTTTCGCGCAAGGTTGTGCGCGGGGTTTGGGACCCGCCACGTAAAAAACGCACCCAATGGAAAAGAATAACAAATCAGGGTATGCACCTTGAATATCCGGACCCTTAATTGGGAAGGTGCCGCTGCCCAGCTGATTGATGAAAGAAATTCGATCGACGGGACAAGGACTTAGATGAGTAGATCCATTTGGCATTTACTACAGTAACCATATAAAGGAGCGCAAATTTGGTGTGGGATTCGTGGTGGAAGAGAGACTCCGTCGCCGAGAACTGTCATTCAGTCATAATTCACGTCCTGCTATATGGTGTAGAGGCTTAGGCGATAACAACAACTGATTAGTCGACGTGGCGAGTTTTCGAGAAAAAAATTCTGCGAAAGATTTATGCTCCGTTGCTCGTTGGCCAAGGCGAATATCGCTTTCGATGGAACGATGAGCTGTGTGAGATATACTACGACATCGACATAGTTCAGCGAATTAAAAAACAGCGGTTACTCTGGCTAAGTCATGTTGTCCGGATGGATGAAAACACTCCAGCTCTAAAAGTATTCGAAGCAGTACTCGCCGGGGATAGCAGAGGAAAAGGAAGACCTCCACTCCATTGGAAGGACCAAATGGAGAAGGACCTTGCTTCGCTTGGAATATCCAATTGGTGCCAAGTGGCACAGTTGTTAACTCGGCTATAATCGCGTAAGCGGCGTCTACGCTAGTAAAGAAGAAGAAAGTTGAATATACTATTTTTTTGATTATTCAGTTGAGTGGTCAAAGCAGCAAAGTCAAGAAGGTTTGGAGTTACAGTTATCGGCTGTTATGAGGTTGCAATTCATGCGCGACTGAAAACAAGTCAGTCTTAGGCAGAGCGACAGAGAAATTTTCTAAGCAACTAGTAGTGAAATAGGCGCGATTCAAATTAACATAAACATGAACATTCGCAGAAATCTGCATAAGGGAAATATAAAATGTGAAATATGTATGTAGAAATTAAATAACAATTTCCACATACCACATAGTTACGGCTTGTAAAATGTTCATTACCATAATTCGCATAAATGTATTAATTAAACAACAACACGAACGCTCAACACCTTTTCGCCAGACACAATGCCACTTAGCTCCTCAGCCAAACGGCGGTCTTTGCGAACAAGCAATCCAACACATCAAATGTAGCAGAACGGAGCGCCTCACCCAAGCCAGCGAGCGGAGTGCACATTTCTACACCCGTAGGTAGCTGGTCACAAGGGCGGGTGGCCGGCCACACAAGCCACGACGTCTTGACAGCCTGTCTGCGTACATGTTTGTACCTGTCAGTGCGCTATCTTACTCATTTGTTGGCAATGTGTTAATTGAACAGAGTATCAGCTTCATGTAACAACAACAAAGCAGCAAATATTCCAGCAGCAAAGAAGAAAGGAAATGCTGTAATTGGAAGAAAGGTGGCAAAAGAAAGCCGGCGACCCTTCCACTCAGCTTGCACAACAGCTGCCACAAAAGAGATAGGCGAGTGAGCAGGGATCAATGGATGAATGGTCCTCACACATACATACTCATATATATGTCTGTTGTATCCGAAAAGTAAATTTACCATCACGCGCATGCGCAATCCTATCATAATTCATGACAAACAAATTAGATAAATGTGTAACAGCTTCACTGCACTATTTATGGAGTTCAATTATAAATTCAACGTTATCGGCCGAGCAATTAAAGGAGAAAATCCTTCAGCTCTCACAAATGTTGTAGTGGTAATAGTGTGTTTCGATGGTCTAAACTGGCGCCATGCCACCAAATGCCGCAGATATGCGCTCACAGCGTGCCACCACCTGCGCTGCCGTCAACGCAGCACTTTGTAATTGACAAATTAGCCAGTTAATTGGCTCCATTTGTTGCCGCGATCGAACAACTTGATTAATCAAATGCTGTTGTCATTGCCGGTGTTTATTCCCATTAACAGTTAGCACAGACGGCGCTCATTATGTAGCGAAATTATTTTACCTCAAGCGTTGAAATTTCCACGACAGCCCGGAGAGCATTCTAAGCAAGTAAACATATTTTATAATTCTTTGTTATTAACATTTTAATTGCATGCTAGAAAAATTAATCATAGTTGTTTGAATACATAATATAATAAAAACCACAATTTAGGTGTTGAAACGAGTGATGGAATGCTTATACATAATATAAGTTCTATAGCATCACATATTCTCAGAATCAATGGAAATTTCATTTAAATCAATTATTTTTAAATAACTTCTTCTTCTTCTTTACTGGCGTAGACACCGCTTACGCGATTATAGCCGAGTTAACAACAGCGCGTCAGTCGTTTCTTCTTTTCGCTACGTGGCGCCAATTGGATATTCCAAGCGTAGCCAGGTCCTTCTTCACCTGGTCCTTCCAATGGAGTGGAGGTCTTCCTCTTCCTATACTTCCCCCGTGGTACTGGCGGGTACAGCGTCGAACAATTTCAGAGCTGGACAACATGACCTAGCCGCTGACTTTTAATTCGCTGAACTATGTCAATGTCATCATATGTATATCTCGTACAGCTCATCGTTCCATCGAGTGCGATATTCGCCGAGGTAGCACCAATTGGCAAGAGTTATCCTGCGTTGGATTTCTAGGCTAACATTGTTGGTGGTGTTTACGCTGGTTCCAAGATAGACGAAATGATCTACGATTTCAAAGTTATGACTGTCAATAGTGACGTGAGAGCCAAGTCGAGAGTGCGACGACTGTTTGTTTAATGACAGGAGATACTTCGTCTTGCCCTCGTTCATTGCCAGAACCGTTTATTTTGCTTCCTCGTTCAGTCTGGAGAAAGCAGGACTAACGGCGCGGGTATTGAGACCGATGATATCAATATCATCGGCATACGCCAGCAGCTGTACACACTTATAAAATATTGTACCTGCTCGATTAAGTTCTGCAGCTTGAACTATTTTCTCCACTTCTTCCATCTGTTGCACGATAGGAGTCGCCTTGTCTGAAACCTCGTTGGGTATCGAATGGCTCGGAGAGGTCCTTTCCGATTCTGACGGAGCTTTTGATGCTGCTCAACGTCAGTTTAGACAGCCGTATTAGTTTTGCGGAGATACCAAATTCAGACATCGTGGCATAGAGGCAGCTCCTTTTCTTGCTGTGGTGCGTGTTGATTCTCCTTTCACGGGTCTTTTCCAAGACATGGCGCATAGTGAATATCTGGTCGGTTGTTGATTTGCCGGGTCTAAAGCCACACTTGTAAGGTCTAATCAGATTGTTTACGATGAGCTTTAATCTTCCACACAATGCGTTCGATAGAACCTTATACGTGATGTTGAGGAGGCTTATCCCACGGTAGTTGGCGCAGTTTGTGGGGTCCCCTTTTTATGGATTGGGCATAGCACACTTAAATTCCAATCGTTGGGGCTGCTTTCATCCGACCATATTTTACAAAGAAGGTGATGCATGCTCCTTATCAGTTCTTCGCTGCCGTGTTTGAATAGCTCGGCTGGCAATCCATCGGCCCCAGCCGCTTTGTTGTTCTTCAGGCGGGTAATTGCTATTCGAACTTCTTCATGGTCGGGCAATAGAACGTCTGCTCCATCGACATCGATTGGGGAATCGGGTTCGACTTCTCCTGGCGTTGTACGTTCACTGCCATTCAACAGGCTGGAGAACTGTTCCCTCCATAATTTAAGTATGCTTTGGGGGTTCTACAAGAATATGCTCCGGTCTTGAAACCTTCTGTAAGCCGCCGCATTTTCTTGTAGAATTTTCGAGCATTACCCCTGTCGGCCAGCTTATGAAGATCTTCATACGCACGCGTTTCGGCCTCTTTCTTTTTCTTTCTGCAAATGCGTCTCGCTTCCCTCTCTCGGTATCTATCTCATCCCGTACGTATTGTGGTCGATCGTAACGTTGCGAGGTAGACTGTCTCCTCGGCAGTCCTCGTCATACCAGCTGTTCTTTTGCATTTTGCGAAAACCTATGGTTTCGGCTGCGGCTGTATGTAATGAGTTTGAAATGCCGTCCCAGAGTTCCCTTATCCCGAGTTGTTGACGAGTGCTCTCAGGGAGCAGGATTGCAAGCCGAGTAGAAAATCGTTCGGCTGTCTGTTGTGATTGCAGCTTCTCGACGTCGAACCTTCCTTGTGTTTGTTGGCGTGCGTTTTTTGCTGCACAGCGGCGGGTGCGAATCTTGGCTGTAACAAGATAGTGGTCCGAGTCGATGTTGGGACCTCGGAGCGTAATTACGTCTAGAACACTGGAGACGTATCTTCCGTCTATCACAACATGATCGATCTAGTTGGTGGCTTTTCGATCCGGAGACAGCCAGGTCGCTTGATGTATTTTCTTGTACCGGAATCTAGTACTACAGATAACCAAAGATACCTTCTTTACCCACCCTGGCGTTAAAGTCGCCAAGCACGATTTTGACATCGTATCGGGGGCAGCTTTCATAAGTGCGCTCCAAGCGCTCATAGAAGGGATCTTTGGTCACATCGTTCTTCTCTTCCGTCAGGGCGTGGGCGCAAATCAGAGATGTGTTGAAGAACCTCGCTTTGATGCGGATTGTGGGTAGACGTTCATTCATCGGAGTGAATGATAGTACTAAGGGACGAAGTCTCTCTCCCACACGAATCCCACACTAAACTTGAGGCTTGTTGTTCCTTTTTATTGGTATGATTTTTTACGTGGCGGGTCCCAAACCCAGCGCACAACCCTGCGGTCGGATTTTTCGCCTTCTCGCTTTAGCTCGCCTTCAAATGGATGTTCTTAGGCTACCCAGAGGACACTTGGCCAATGAACGTCTGAAGAGGCGGATGCGAGGAAAAACACCAAACAATTTATAAAATAATTGAGACGATCATAAAATGAGTTTGATCGAGACAGTTGACATTCTAAGCATATCAAAACAATGATTTGGAACTTTCGTCATCTTTGAATATATATCAAATATTTATGCAGTGCACGATCTTGGAACCACCGTATTTCCGGATATGGTTTCCAGTGGATTTTTCTGATTCTCTGACCCCAAGTGCACATCCACTGTAAAGAAACTTAGTAAATATGAAGAATTAATTGGCAAGACTGAGCTCTATTTTGAAGCAAAAGTAAAATTGTGCCATAAAAATGATATCAACAAGTTTGGAGATGAAATGCAAAGGTAAAATCGAATTTTGCCAACTTTGACACTTTGCCTTATTTATATCTCCAGTGCTACCAATCACATTGTGTCATACCATATTGTGTTGGAAAGGTGAGATTTTAAGCTTTATTTAACCAAAAAATAATTCGGGGAATTTTAAAAAAAGTTACAGCTGTTCAAAAATGAGTGAAAATAATAAAGAAATTCGCAATGGTTCGATCGTTTCCGTTCTGGAAATTTCGATATATAGTATACTGATGAAGGTTTTACACTGATGGCATAATGTCTCTAACGAAAAAATCACCAAAAGTGGTCGACCAAAATGGTGCATATTTGTTTATTTATTTATTATTATATATATAAAAAAAAAAAACAAATTGAAATTTGATTAGAAATACAAAAAAACTTTTTCGACTACCCAATATTTAATTTACTGACCAGCCAAAGCGCTTACACTTCAAACGTGAGAAAACCGACCCAAACGTTATGGATACAGATATATGCATATTTTTAATTTTTTGTAATTCATTAATATTTTTCAAATGAAAATTTTGCATTGTGGTTTGTTTATTTGACGTGGCGACTGCTTTGTCTATTTATGTAGTTATGTCAATAATAATACGCTATTGAATGTGTTTGTTGTTATACGAGCGGAAGCGATGTCTCATCCGCAGACAAATGCGTAACATTCAGAAGCTTTGTCAGTAATATGAAACCTGCAAAGGCGAGCGCGTTGGCAGATATGAAGGGCGTTCTCCGGCCTTGTTTTTGTTGACGTTAATGATTTCAATTCGCAAGCGAAAAATATATACAGATTAAAGTAGTCAATAACTTTTGAGAAGACTTACGCCTGAACAACGTTTACAAATCGTTCAACTTTATTACGAAAATTCAGGTCCGTTTTGAAACCCAGCATTCATTATTGAATAATATTGAACCGATTAAACTACATACATCACACACAGCACGAAGCAAATATAGCAACCGTAGCTGAGAGTGTACAAGAGACCGTGGATAGTCGATTCGGTGCCGTTCGCAGCAACTCGGACTGATTTATGGAATGACTTGACTCGAGATTTTAAATTGAAATCGTACAAAATACAACTTGTGTAAGAACTGAAGCCACTTGACCGACCTTCCTAAGCGAAAACACTTCGCTCTATGGGCTCTTGAAAAGTTCCAAGAAGATCCGACGTTTTCGAGCCAAGTTTTGTTCAGCGATGAAGGATATGTAAACAAGCAAAATTACCGTATTTGGGACAAAGAGCAACTCGAAGATATTCAAGGTTTGGTGTGGTTTATGGGTCATTGGAATCATCGGTGATATTTCTTCAAAAATTATGTGGGTGGGCGACCGTTTTCGGGCTATGATACCGACTATTTGATGCCGGAAATTGAAGCACGTGATCTCGACGACATTTGATTTTAACAAGATGGCACCACTTCCCACACATCCCACCAATCAATAGATTTATTGACAGAACACTTCGGCGAGCAGATAACTTCATCGTGTGATATCACACTGTTAGACTTTTTCTTTTAGGGATATGTAAAATCTAAAGTCTATGCGGAAAGTCCCGCTTCGATTCAGGCCTTGGAGCAAAACATGAAACGTGTCACTCGCCAGTTACCACATTTCTCCACAGAAATTCATTCACAATATTTCTCCAGGAAGCCCTGATTTTTTCACCTTTACTTTTTTTATAAATAGGGTTTTTTTTAAGTCCGACCAATATCCATATGTTAAAAAGTACTTTTAGTGAATTTTATAACAATACATCAAGATTAGGGTGCTTCTGGCCTTAAATCTACAAGAATTTAACCTCTACTTTCGTACCACCCTAAAGCAAATTTTTGATATGTGATTATGTATATCAACACACACAACTATGTAGTAATAACAGTAACTTTGTTGATTGCACTTGAATCATAGCGCTTTTGCCTTCGGGCGAAATTTAATTTATTGCTTCAAAGAAACGATCAAAAGCTTAATTATTTAGATTTCGCAATAAACATATTTTATTACAACGAATTTAAAGCAATTAAGTGGCGATCGCAAAATCACTTAAAGGTAATCACTTATTGCCGCAATGACTGAAAGAGTTGGTTTTTTTTCTATATTCATGGAATACATTACGAATTCTTCGCATAATGTTTACATGTGTTACAAAAGACTTAAGCAGCGAACTTGCTCTCTTTCACTTTTAAATTCACTTCCCAATTGAGTCAAATTTCTAATTACAGTATAAATCTAAATAAAAACTTTACCCCAGCAATCAATTGTATTCACACAATGTAAGCAAAGCTTTGTTTGCCTATTTGGTTAGTAGAGTGTGTCTGAAAATGCTTTTATTTGCCTTAAATATTGACAAAGCCTTAAAAGCCTAAGCTTATTTTAGTGCGGCAAAGTACAGCGGCGAAGCACTGGCTGAATTAGTAAATAGTTGGAAAATGAAAGTGTTGTTTTTATCACTCTTTTTTATTTGTTTAGTAAATAGTGGAGTTATGCTCTGTTAGTTGAGAACTGGAGAATAGAGAAGAAAATGCATTTCGGTTATTAATTCAGACAACAGATAATGTGGGAAATAAAATAGGAAGAAAAATAATAAAAGCAAAAAAATAGAAAATAATATCAAAACAGGAAAGAATTTACCAAATACTTTTTTTTAATTTTTGCGTATCAGGATTGCAAATTTTTTGTTTTTAAATATGTTGATTTTGCTATCAAAATTTTTCATTTTTAATCCAAGACGTCTGGGTTTATTATTAATAACTATATTAATAACAAATAGTGATATTTTTAATTTTTATCCCAAACTCCTTGAATTAAGAATTGGGAAAATATAACAAATATTTTTTTTTTTTATTAAAAAAGTATTACATGTTTCTTAGTTGAAAGATAACCAAAATGGTAGAACACGATGTACCCAAGAGCGTATGCAGATTTAAAAAAATGTGTTTTAACATGTATTTCTTAGTTGAGGATTATATTTTTCAATCCGATGTTTGGACTAGTTTTTAATTTTCGGGATTACACAATGGAAAAAGCACATATTAATTAAGATGTTTTTTTTTAATCCATTATTTGCAATGAGTACTGTATTATTAGTATTATGTACGTTCACACATACTTTTGAGCGATTTTTTTTTAGGTGTATACCTTATATTATGCTTTAGATAGCCAAATTAAAAATACAACTCAATATTGTGAATTAATTAAATTGCTTCATTTTATTTATATTTGGTACTAGAATGAGAATGAAACGATTTCAGAATTATCATTTCTGAGTTCTTTTTCTTGTAGACAAGAATTATAATTATTCTTCTTTCTTTTTAACATGTGCACTCCGTCTAAGTTTTGTGTCCAGGGTCATGCTTGGGTATTTCGCAGTGTTTGATATGGTATTTGCATGCCGCTTGTGTACAGAAGCATGCTACAAGGTACGTTCCAAAGTAAACAGGACTTTTTGAATCTGACAACCCCTGGTGGCGCCATCTATACGTGGAATGGTGCGTTAGAATCTGCTATCTTTAACGAATGTCCAGTGAGAATTTCAAGAGATTTCATGTATTGGAAGTGAAGTTATTGCGTTCTAATGTAAGTATGTTTGTCTTATCGGTACGAAAATGAGCTTCGAGAAAAGAGCCAACACAAAATTTTCTTTTAAAATTGGTAAAACTTTTACCGAAACGTTTCAATTGATGAAAGAAGTTTATGGCGATGATTGCTCATCCCGTAGTAGAGTGCACGAGTGGTTTCAACGTTTTCAAAGTGGTCGTGAGGACATAAATTACCATCAACATGTGGGCCAATCAAAATCCATGATCATTGTGCGTGAATTCACCAAAGCTCAGCCGAAATCATCATTGAAATTCATGTAAATGGAATGAAATATCTCCAAAGCATCGATTTATCTCATTTTGGCATTCAAAAGGCGTGCACCGGCATACTGGTGGCCTTACCGGCCAACGAGCTAAAACACTCGTTCAACATGTTTTTGGACCGCACAAAAAGCTGTATTGAAGCAGAAGGAGACTATTTTGAATAAAATAAATTGGTTTTGCGGAAAAAATCATTTGTGCTGTTTTGTTTTTAAGTCCTGTTTACTTTGGAACACTCCTTGTAGATATATTGTTGTATGTGAAATCAACATGAGCTGATGTAGGTCCGTTTAATTTTACGTAAAGAGTAGGTAAAAGATGGGCCCTGACACATCATTACCCTGAGAAACAACAGCTTTTAATTTATTTAAATCAGAGTAAATATTTAATTCGAAAAAAACGGTCCGAAAGATTTGATTTTAGGGTAATGTAATATTTTTTTGGTAGAACCATCTTTGTTTTGTTTAACTTTATCAGAAGCTTTAGAAACGTCGAGGAAGACGACCGAGCAAACTCTTTTTCTTCTTCTTTAAAGGCATTTCCAGTTATTCTATGTACTTGGTCAATAATGAAGTAATTTTTTCGAAAGGCAAACTGATGCATCAGTATCAGGTTCCTCTCTTCAATTATGTTGTTAAGACGCACAGCAAGCAGTTTTTAAATAAGCTTTGAAAGTACTGGCAGGAGGGATATCGGCCGATGCAAAGTAACGTCATGCGCTGGTTTTCCAGGTTTATTGAACATAATCATCTCTGTAGTTTTTTAGTAAATAGATACGTATTGGATGTAGTATAGTTTGTGGAAGCTGTTTCGAAATTTCGATGGTAATAAGGTGAAACTCAGGTGATTTTTTAGACTTCAGTTTTTTTATTTCTGCACATACCTCATCGATAGTTCGTAGAAGAATTTCGGTGTGATTGTCATAAGTATCAGGTTCCATATGGTTCAAAGACACTTTCAAGGTATTCCGGAAAAACATTTGCTTTCTCTATATCGCTCTTGGCCCATATATTGGTGAATGGTCAGAAGTCATACCCAAAACACTTTCTCTGCACATATAATTTGAAGACATATGTTTGGTAATGAAAAAATCAATAAGATCTGTTGTTTTAAATGGATCTGTTGGAGAGTAAGTTTTGATGACGACCATGGCAAACGAAATTAGGACTACGAATTGAGGGCATGCACCTGGAATGTCCGGTCCCTTAATTGGGAAGGTGCCGCTGCCCAGCTGGTTGATGTCCTCGAGACGAGTAGGTCCTTGTGACATTTACTACAATGGCCTTATAAAGAAGCGCAAGTTTGGTGTTGGATTTGTGGTGGGAGAGAGACTCCGCCGCCGAGTACTATCATTCACACCGGTGAATGAACGTCTACCCACAATCCGCATCAAAGCGAGGTTCTTCAACATATCTCTGATTTGCGCCCATGCCCTGAAGGAAGAGAAGGACGATGTGACCAAAGATGAGCGCTTGCAGTGCCTGCCATGAGACCTGCCCCCGCTACAATGTCAAAATCGTGCTTGGCGACTTTAACGCCAGGGTGAGCAAAGAAGGTAACTTTGGCAATACAGTCGGTAAATTCAACTCCACGACGAAAAATCACCAAATGGATTGAGGCTGATCGATTTCGCCGAGGCCCGAAATATGGTTATCTGTAGTACTAGATTCCAGCACAAGAAAATACGTCAAGCTACCTGGCTGTCTCCGGATCGAAAAACCACCAACCAGATCACGTTGTGATAGACGGAAGACACGTCTCCAGTGTTTTAGATGTGCACGCGCTCCGAGGTCCTAACATCGACTCAGACCATTATCTTGTTGCAGTCAAGATTCGCATCCGCCTCTGTGCAGCAAAAAACGCACGCCTACAAACACAAGGAAGGTTCGACGTCGAGAAGCTGCAATCACTACAGACAGCCGAACGATTATCTATTGATATTGATATCATCGGCCTCAACACCCGCGCCGTTAGTTCTGCTTTCTCCAGGCTGAGCAAGGAAGCAAAACAAATGGGTCTGGCAGTGAACGAGGGCAAGACGAAAAATCTCCTGTCATCAAACAAACAGTCGTCGCGCTCGCGACTTGGCTCTCACGTCACTGTTGACAGTCATAACTTTGAAGTTGTAGATAATTTCGTCTATCTTGGAACTGGAAATCCAAAGCAGAATAACACTTTCTACTTCGGACTGTGTAGACAATTGAGAAGTAAAGTCCTCTCTCGACGAGCAAAAACCGAACTCTATAAGTCACTCATAATTCCCGTCTTGCTATATGGTGCAGAGGCTCGGACGATGACAACAACTGATGAGTTGACGTTGCAAACTTTCGAGAGAAAGGTTCTGCGAAAGATTTATGGTAATTTGCGCATTGGCCTCGGCGAAAATCGCATTCGATGGAACGATGAGCTGTATGAGATATATGACGACATTGACATAGTTCAGCGAATTCGTCCGAATAGACGAAAATATTCCAGCTCTGTAAATACTGTTGTTAACTCGGCTATAAACGCGAAGCGGCGTCTACGCCAGTAAAGAAGAAGAAGATATGCGGGTCTAGTTAGCAGGATGTGCCTCACCACAGTTACAATGATTGATTGCTTTACAGATTTTAAAGCTCCGCTATCACCTTAAACCAAGTTTTAAAAGAAACTTTACCCCGATAGCAAAGCGTTCATAATGCCCTTGAAGTGGCTGGCCTCATAATCAAACTACTTCGTGATTATACTTGTTAGGGCGCCTGGTATCGCTGAAAACTATAAATTCGAAAACTTGCAAGAAAGAAAACTGAAAACAAGTCAAAGATTCGCCGACTTGCTTCGGGCTTGCACTTGACTAGCGCGATGGGGACTGGTCCACTATCAACATATAGTATTGATGGTTGCGAGTCATACGCAGACCGGAACGCAAAAAGTCCGTTAAACTATTTGCTCTTAGCGAGCTGCATTTTACAATATTGTAGAGAGAGGTTTTTCAACCGCATACAATGCACAGGCAAATCTGAGGTTAAAATTTTTGACTGGGATTGAAGCAAGAACAATTTTAATTAATTACAATAACATACTGGTAACAGCTGTTTTCTTGTATTTATAGCCTTTTCCATCTCCTTTATTTTATTTAATTAAAATAGTTAATAATAAATATCTTGTCCGAAAATAGATGAGTTTTATGTTTTAACAAATTATATAATCTGCAATAGTCTACAAAACTATTTGAGCGAATAAATGGGCGAAGCAAACAATAATAAGCAAAAACAAGGGTATCAAACGGAAATTAGTTTGACTCTAGTACACAATGTTTAATTCACGCCCTAGGTTAGGGTAGAGCTCAAAATTTCTGAAATTGACAATTCTCTGTGTATGAAAAAATTAATCGGGTTTCTCTTCTTCAGCATCTTAGGGACTTGCAACGAAAGAATTAATTCCATTCCGATTTAAACGAAGCTTGGTAGTATAGTACGTATTTTTAAGCTTTGTTCCAAAAATTTCAGTCTTGTAAAATACACTAAAAAATAATAATTAAAACTTTAAGTGGGTATAAGCGGTAATATCCAACTCGTAGAGATCCGATTTGAAAAATAGATTTTCAAATTAGCTGTTTTAGCTGACCAAACGCTTCGAAACTTCAACAAATTGAACAAGGGAATTTTTTTCGCTTTTCTACTAATTGAATAATGGACTCTAAATGATATTTTGAAAACCAAAAATTAAGAAGAACTTACTTTCGACGCTCCCTCATAGTTTTAAACTCAAGTTCGGAGTATTTTCAATAACAGGAATACAAATTACCGTTGGTTTTTATAAGTAACTTTTCGATTTACGCTAGTGGCTTCGGTCACGGAATAAAACAGCTCGCGAGTATGCACTAACAACTTTAGACATGGCACTAGTATAAACAAAATAATTAAATATAATTTATATATTGAATTAAATAAAACATTCGAATAAATAACTGGATAACTTATGCGTCGTGTCTCGTGTCATGTCGCTGGAAACCTGTCTTCGATGAAGCAGAAAGGAACAATAAAACAAGGCCAACTAGACGACATACTTGCCACGCCGTTGGCGACGCTTTTTTGCAGAAGAAATACTTTTTGTAAAAAATAAAATTAACGAAATTGAATTTTGTTATTTGGAAAAGTATGACACATGCAAATGCGAGTGTTGCGGTAATTATGTAATGCTTTCAGTGGCTTAGGCCAAAGGTGCAAACTCTGCAGCACACTGTTCATGACTTTGTTTGTTAAGTGATTGTGATATTGCACACTCAAACTGTCAATAAAATACTTTATTACAAAAATTCAAATTGGCATTATTTCTATGACAGCAACAACACATCTCGCGCGCACTTTTATGACACGAGTGATTTACGATCATGACAATTAGTGACACTACAACAACTTCCGTTCGGCGACAGCAACAACCGCTAAGCATTGTTGTCGTGCACTTGTCGTGTATTGTTGTTGCTGTCTCAATCATCTACATAGTGTTTAGTGAGTCGAAAATTCCAAAAGTGTGATGGATGGGTTAGAGACTAATGGAACTTCCATGTAAACACGGCTAAACTATCACGACACACGAAGCGAACCGCAGAATTGCTCATGAAAATTACAAAATTAAATGTAAATATTTTCCTCATCCACACACACACACTCTCATAGAACAATCAGCGTTGAAATTTGCAGTCACTATTAGGAATCTATGTGCTTATTTTTGTGTTCTTGAGTGTCAATACTTAAATTGGGAAATTTCAATTGACTTCCAGATCAAAACTACGCTTGCCTTCATGTTGCTAGGGTCATGGCGAATATGTGCATACAAATATACTATAAGCTACTATACCCTACTAAATGCTACGTGTGCTACCTCTGTACATACATACATCTGCCTAAATTTATGTATGTCTCTCTGTATGTGGACATCAGCGTCACCTTCGACAGAATATCGACTTTTCGCGTCAGTTACGGGCAAAAATAATTGGCGACTCATTAAAGTGGCATGAAATTACTGCTTCAAGCGGCTTGTTCGATTCGTCAGCAATGTCGAACCGGCAGCAAATTGCCGATCACTAAATTGCACACTTCAAAAGCACTAACTTTGCAATAAAAGTACATATTGACTAGTGATATTTGTGCGATCTTTTCGGACACACATACATACATATGTATGTACGTAAACGTTGGTAACATCTCTATTGGTTCGACTTGAAATGAAGCGAAGAAGCGGAGTGCTCAAGTTGCAGTTGAAAGCTCGTAAGGCTCTCCGCATCATGCAAGTATTCGCGATAATATCGCATGGAAAATTTATTTGACGCTAGTACAAATGCCGATAAGTTATGACTTTAGCAATGATTAACATACGCCACATCTCATCTAACACACACACACACACACATCGCTACCAAATGAATATTCAACAGTTGGCGGTGCATGTTTGTTGAAAAGAGGTCGGTTGGTCGGTTGGTCGGTCGAAAGCTTGTTAAATCTGAGTGCCAGTTTGGAAATGTCGCGCGACACTCCTTTTTACTATAAATATGTAATAATATTCGATATAATATATGCAAAATCTTTAATTTATAATATTTAAGTGATTTAAGTGACTTTCAGGCGTACGCAGTTGCAATTAGTCGATTCAATTATTTTTATTTAAACATTTATTTATTTTTCCATAAGTCGGACTGCAAGACAGTGCAGCTTGATTGCGGTTACGTTGACAGCTTGGCAGGTTGAGCTTAGAGACCACTGAAATTGTTGATGAAGAAAATGGCCCAAAGCGGCTAATAAATGGCAAGGTACATCTATTTGCTTTTTCAACTGCAAGAGCATTTACATCACTTTTTCATTACCGCAAAATGTCTTAAAAAGTAGAGAGATAAATGAGTGTTTACTTGAATTGATAATTGCAATAAGTTCTTACGTATTAGCCAAAACAAAGCGAGATATATACAGTATTACACAAAACTAATGCACCCCCTACTAGGGTTCAGCTCGAACTCAGTTGTTTCAGACAATAGAAGTAAATAAATGTAAAATTTTGACGTTTTTCAATGAGTTGCTTATTAATTTTTATTAAAATAAAGCTTCTCATTTTCAGTTTTCATAATTAAATAAGTTAAAACAACAAAAGCATTTATGGTTCAAAAAATAATTCGACAAAACTAAAGCACCCCTTACATCGGTTTAAAAATAAAATCTAAAAATTAAAAAATAGGAGCAAATCCTTTATTTTGGGTGACTGAAACGCATATTTTAGGCATAGAAGAAATTAAATTATTTATTATATGTGACCTGGGAAACAGCTGTTAAAAATAAACAACTCGTTTCGTCAGTTTCTCGTTATCTCATTAATTGTTCTCCTTTCAAGGCTTCAAGGACGTCCAGTAAGTGTTGTTTTTGGTCGGAATATTATTATAGTTCATCGTGTAAGTTGCTAGTGTGGAACATTTAAAAAAGTATCACTGAAGAAGTGACGTTTACTCTAATAACGCGCAGCTGCTGTTATCTTGTTTTCATTCATCTCTCTTTCCGGATGTTCTGTTATCACATTTGTGTAAGTGTTTCTGTTGATTATTGTCTTCGCATTTCGCATGAAATGAAACATGAGTGTTGATGAGGAGTTCAGTGCGGTGTACGACAATATTTCCATGAAAAGGATGATGAAAATAAAGAAGAGAGCGATTATGATGAAGACGAGACTAGTGAAGACGTTCTCAAACCAGACGAGAATCCAGGTCCATCTTCCTCAGGATCAACACGTAAATAGATCTCAAAGAAAACGACAACAAAGAAAAATGCATAAACTACTCAGCACTATTATTTTTGGCCCATAATACGTTTTTCTAGTGTATAATCATGTCTTTATAGCTTATAATTCAATGTATTTTGTTCATTACAAAAAAATTATATTTTTTCGTATTTTTACTCTTCTTTCTCTACATTTTTAGGGAACTTTCAAACAAGTTATGACTTTTTGGATTCTATCACGTGAAAAAGCATCTCATCTTCCATCCGAATCAACTAAAAACTGAAAATTAATTTTTTGACACCTAAGCCCCCTTTCCGTAGACCAGGTCACATATATCATGTTGTATGCCATTCCAAGCAATTTGTTCCGGTTCTAAAGGTTGATCCTTGGTTTTACAGTTTTTCATATTTATTTTGGAATTAACGATCTCCCATAAGTTCTCGATGGATTTGACAACAAGTAATTACGCCGAAAATCTAAAAAATCGACTCTGTAACTTTACAACCAAATTTTTCAATGCCTAGAGTTATGCTTAGGAACATTGTCCTGCTGCAAACACCATTATAGTAGCTTATACTTTTCAGCATACGGTAACATCCCGTTTTTTAAAAATGTCGGTGTAAGCAAACCGGTGCCTTATTCCATTTATTATATGAATAGGTCCAGTCCCGTGCCCAGAGAAAAATCTTCAGACCATAACATTACCACCGCCATATTTAATGGCCGCAACATAATATTTAGGTTTGATTCCTTGTCCTTTCGGCCTACTCACACATCTTATGCTATCCGAATCTTTAATATTAGATTTCGATTCGTCTGAGAATAAAATAGTATTCAATTTCTGAATGCTCCAATCGAGATGAGCTGTCGCAAACATCAGTTTGGTCTTTCAATTTTTCTCCGAAGTAAAGGACTTTCTAGCTGGACGTCAACAGAACAACCCGGCCTCAACAGCTCGTCTTCTAATTGTTCGTACATTAACTAGTAAACAAAAGTGTTTCTGTATTTGATTGGAAAACATTGTGGCATAAATTTGGGTAACATTTTTGATCAATGAATCGTCTCTTTATGTAATTTTTTGCTGTCTTCCTCAGCTGTTCGGAGAAAGTATATTGTCAGTTTGCTGAAATTTATTGATTAATCGGTTCACCATTGATCTATTCGACGAATATTTTTAACTAATTTTATGTTGAGATAAACCGTTTTGCCTGTCACTTATAATTTTATTTGTAAAGTCGGCTGAATAAGAATTTTCCACCAATTTTGTTTCTTAAACTATAAATCGGAGCTGAACAGTGATGACGTCAAAAATCTCTTTACAAAATGTCTCAATAATATTTGTAACGGTTTATTGATAACGTCTTCAAAGAATAACGTACTTTTACAGTAGCGTGGTACTATTTTTTCTAACAAATATTAGGGGGTGCTTTAGTTTTGTCCACTCAGGTTTATACATTTGAAAAGTTTTTTGTTTAAAATTTTGTATCTCGAAAGAATATGTAACAAATGTTATATTTTTTATAAATTAATATAAAAACATAATTGTAACCAACTAGTCCTGTCCGTCCGTCCGTCTGTCCGTAAAAGCTGTAACTTGAGTAAAAATTGAGGTATGTTGATGAAAATTGGTACACAGGTTTCTAAGTACAAAAGAAAATTCAATTTCGTAGATGCCCACAAATCGCCATTAACCGAAAACATATGGGCACCTGTGGGGAAATTTTTGTGAAAAAGTGGGCGTGGCCCCGACCTATAACAAGTTTAATATGCATATCTCCTCAACTGTGTGAAAATTAGACGATGGGTGTGGCACCGCCCATTTTTTGGTGAAATCTCATATCTTGGTACCCGACAAACCGATATCGACAAAATTTAGTAAGTGAAATTTTTCTTACATTCTTATGTCACATTGTGAAAATGGACAAAATCAACAACCACGCCTACTTCCTACAGCACAATTTTAAATTCCACTTGATTAAGCAATTAATATAACGGGATAAAACTTTGCACGAATAATGTCTTTAGTGTATGCCACCATATGACCAAAAACTGTTAAAATCCTCAATCAAAACTGTTCAAGCCCTTAGGTACCGAATATTTAGAGCCCGGTACATATAGTTGATTTTTGTTCGAAAAAGTCGGTCAGTATATTGTATATATAAATGAAATTAATAATAGGGATAATCCTTCATTTATAATGTTATGTCGGTATGTCAAAAATTGGTGGAATCAGAACAATACATTCCTTAGCCTCCATATACTTAATATAAAGATTTTCGATCTTCGGGGTGACTTTGTACCACACATATCGGCCAATATATGAGTTATCCCTATCATAACAGTGTATCTTTGTGCAAAAATAGATAAATTTGAGCGAAAACTTGGCCTAGCCCCTACAGAACAAACATCAGGATTTTCGAACATCCGACAGACTTTACTCTATATGATTGGTTTTTCATCTTAAAGTGGCTTAGATTCTTAGCACAAAATGTTCGTTTGCGCCCGAACTTAGCCTTTATTTCTTCTTCTTCTTAATTAGAGTAGACACCGCTTACACGATTATAGCCAAGTTATCAACCGCGCGCCAGTCGTTTCTTCTTTTCGCTACGTAGCCCCAATTGGATATTCCAAGCGAAGCCAGGCCCTTCTCCACTTGGTCCTTCCAACGGAGTGGAGGTCTTCCTCTTCCTCTGTTACCCTGGCGGGTACTACGTCGAATACTTTGAAAACTGGAGTGTTTCCGTCCATCCGGACAACATGACCTAGACAGAGTAGCCGCTGTCTTTTAATTCGCTAAACTATATCAATGTCGTATATCTCGTACAGCTCATCGTTCCATCGAATGCGATATTCGCCGAGGCCAACGCCCAAAGGACCATAAATCTTTCGCAGAACTTTTCTCTCGAAAACTCGTAACATCGCCTCATCGTTTGTGGTCATCGTCCAAGCCTCTGCAAAATATAGCAGGACGGGAATTATGAGTGACTTGTAGTGGCTGATTTTTGTTCGTCGAGAGAAGACGTTGCTTCTCAATTGCCTACTTAGACCAAAGTAGCACTTGTTGGCAAGAGTTCCCAGATAGACGAAATTATCTACAACTTCAAAGTTATGATTGTCAACAGTAACGTGAGTGCCAAGTCGCGAGTGCGGCGACTGTTTGTTTGATGACAGGAGATATTTCGTCTTGCCCTCATTCATATGTACACTCTTATAGAAGATTGTACCTTCTCTATTTAGTTCTGCAGCTCGAACTATTTTCTCCAGAAGCAGGTTGAAAAAGTCGCACGATAGGCAATCGCCTTGTCTGAAACCCCGTTTGGTATCGAACGGCTCGGAGAGGTCCTTCCCGATCCTGACGGAGCTTTGTGTGTTGCTTAACGTCAGTTTACACAGCCGTATTAGTTTTGCGGGGATACCAAATTCAGACATCGCGGCATAAAGACAGCTCCTTTTCGTACTGTCGAAAGCAGCTTTGAAATCGACGAAGAGGTGGTGTGTGTCGATTCTCCTTTCACGGGTCTTTTCCAAGGTTTGGCGCATCGTGAATATCTGGTCGGTTGTTGATTTACCAGGTCTAAAGCCACACTGATAAGGTCCATTCAGTTTGTTGACGGTGGGCTTTAATCTTTCACACAATACGCTCGACAGAACCTTATAAGCGATGTTGAGGAGGCTAATCCCACGGTAGTTGGCGCAGATTGTGGGGTCTCCTTTTTTGTGGATTGGGCATAGCACACTTAAATTCCAATCGTTGGGGCTGCTTTCATCCGACCATGTTTTAGAAAGAAGCTGATGCATGCACCTTATCAGCTCTTCGCCGCCGTGTTCGAATAGCTCGGCTCCTGGTGTTGTGCGTTCACTGCCATTCAGCAGGCTGGAGAAGTGTTCCCTCCATAATTTAAGTATGCTCTGGGCATCGGTAACTAGATCACCTTTGGGGGTTCTACAAGAGTATGCTCCGGTCTTGAAACCTTCTGTAAGCCGCCGCATCTTTTCGTAGAATTTTCGAGCATTACCCCTGTCGGCCAGCTTATCAAGCTCTTCGTACTCAGGCATTTCGGCCTCTTTCTTTTTCTGTCTACAAATGCGTCTCGCTTCCCTCTTCAACTCTCGGTATCTATCTCATCCCGCACGTGTTGTGGTCGATCGTAACGTTGCGAGGTAGGCAGCCTGTTTTCTCTCCGCTGCGACACGGCACTCCTCGTCGTACCAGCTGTTCTTTTGCACTTTCCGAAAACCAATGGTTTCGGTTGCAGCTGTACGTAAGGAGTTTGAAATACCGTCCCACAGTTCCCTTATACCGAGTTGTTGACAAGTGCTCTCAGAGAGCAGGAGTGCAAGCCGAGTAGAAAAACGTTCGGCTATCTGTTTTGATTGCAGCTTCTCGACGTCGAACCATCCTTGTGTTTGTTGGCGTGCGTTTTTTGCTGCACAGAGGCGGGTGCAAATTTTGGCTGCAACAATATAGTGGTCCGAGTCGATGTTAGGACCTCGGAGCGCACGCACATCTAAAACACTGGAGACGTGTCTTCCGTCTATCACAACATGATCGATCTGGTTGGTGGTTTTTCGATCCGGAGACAGCCAGGTAGCTTGATGTATCTTCTTATGCTGGAATCTAGTACTACAGATAACCATATTTCGGGCCCCGGCGAAGTCGATCAGCCTCAGCCCATGTGGCCCATGTTTCCTCGTGGAGGCTGAATTTACCGACCGTAGTGCCAAAGATACCTTCTTTGCCCACCCTGGCATTGAAGTCGCCAAGCACGATTTTGACATCATGGCGGGGGCATCTCTCATAAGTGCGCTCCAAGCACTCATAAAAGTCATCTTTGGTCACATCGTCCTTCTCTTCCGTCGGGGCGTGTGCGCAAATCAGCGATATGTTGAAGAACCTCGCTTTGATGCGGATTGTGGCTAGACGTTCATTCTCCGGAGTGAATGATAGTACTCGGCGACGGAGTCTCTCTCCCACCACGAATCCAACACCAAACTTGCGCTCCTTTATATGGCCACTGTAGTAAATGTCACAAGGACCTACTCGTCTCTGTCCTTGTTCCGTCCATCGCATTTCTTGGACTGCGGTGATGTCAGCCTTTATCTTTACGAGGACATCTACCAGCTGGGCAGCGGCACCTTCCCAATTAAGGGACCGGACATTCCAGGTGCATGCCCTCAAATCATAGTCCTTATTTCGTTTGCCATGGTCGTCATCAAAAGGGGGGCTCTCATCCGAGGCTGTTTTTTTCCTTTCATTGGGGGTGTTGTTTTACGTGGCGGGTCCCAAACCCAGCGCACAACCCTATGCAGGGGTGTTTCGCCTTCTCACTTTAGCTCGCCTTCAAACGGATGTTCTTAGGCTACCCAGAGGATACTTGGTCAAAGACCGGAAGTCGTGAGCTGCTTGAGTCATATGTAAAAGAATCGTTTCTGGCCACTCTCAAGTGAATGGCGATCAGAGAACTTTTCTCACTTGCGTGAACTTCTACACATGACTCCATCCTCCGTCCAACTAGTCCTGTTATATTTTTTAAAAATTTAGACATAAAAAAACACAGTAGACGGTGCTAATACTATGTATATAAATGATCAGGATGGCGAGAAAAAATGAAATCCGCTTGACTGTCTGTCTGTCCGTGCAAGTCGTAACTTGAGTAAAAATTGAGATATGTTGATGAAAATTGGTACACAGGTTTCTTAGTACCAAAAAAATTTAATTTCGTAGATGCCCACAAATCGCCATTAATGGAAAACATATAAAGTGCCGTAACTTAGCACTAAATTAAGAAAAGATAAGATTAGATATAAAGCTGTAATTTAGTACAGAGGATCGCAGCAGCAAGGGGCACCTGTGGGGAAATTTTTGTGAAAAAGTGGGCGTGGCACCGACCTATAACAAGTTTAATATGCATATCTCCTCAACTGTGTGAAAATTTGACGATGGGCGTGGCACCGCCCACTTTTTGGTGAAATCCCATATCTCGGTACCCGACAAACCGATATCGACAAAATTTAGTTAGTGAAAATTTTCTTACATATTTATGTCACATTGTGAAAATGGACAAAATCAGCAACCACCTTTTCAAGCATAAGATTGAATAGCAGCCAAGAAAGCTCATCCATCGTTGTTTCAGAATATTAAAAAATATGTTATAGGTTATATTAAGCAGAGTGATTGGTTTATGTCTACAGCTTTCCCATTTATAATTTTGTATTTTTTTTTAACACTGGAAATAATATTCCGCTTTCTCCTGGTTCTGCTGAACCACCTTAAACATATGGCGGAGGGAAATATACATTTAAGCAGGAGTCACGTCTGCTCCAGGAGCTTAGTGATTTTCAAGCGCGTAATGGTCCAATCAAAACTTTTAATTCAAAATCTTTCTTTATTTTTCTCCTTAGAGAATATAAAGTAAGTAGCAATGAAGGCATGGCATGAAGAGCATCGCATCTTTCGTCAACAAATTTAAATCAGGGCGTAAGTTTTAAAACACAGTTTACCAAAAATATAGGCCAAACTGTGAGATACATTATTGAATTGCTGAGAATATCGTTTCTTTAAAAGATATGTGCACAATTTTGACAGCTGTCATACTATTAGTTTATGAGATGTAACATTTTGGGTGAAGAAACTTGTGTTGGCAAGGTTATGATATCAATATAATATTGGGCGGGAGCAGGGTAACCGTTGGGTATTATTATAAGGGGCTGAACCTGGTTCAATATTAACTATTTCAGCGTTTGAAGGATCGCGAAAAATGGTCCTATTTGAAGATGGAGATGGTTTTATTAAGACAACGCACCGTATCGGCAATCAATGAATACAATGTCAAAATTTCATGAATTGGGCTTCGAATTGCTTCCGAATCCACCGAAATCTCCAGATTTGACCCCCTGCGACTATTTCCTGCCATAATACTGCAAGAGAATGCTCACTGAAAAGAAATTGAGCAACAATGAAGAGGTAATCGCAGAAACTGAAGCATGTTTTGAGGTGTAAGGCAAATGTATAAAAAAAATTATATTTAACAATTTTTTTTACCGCTTTAACAGTTGTAACACCCGCGAATATATTTCAATTGAATGATAAAATCAAATTAAAACGAGAAAAAACGTTAACTTCGGTTGCACCGAAGCTAAATACCCTTCACAGGTGCATTTCTATTGGTAACTATGTGTCCAGTTTTATGGAAGCTATATGTTATAGTTAACCGATCTGAACAATTTCTTCAGAGATTACATTGTTGCCTTAGAAAATAATATATACCAAATTTCGTGAATATATCTTGTCAAATGTGAAAGTTGTCCATACAAGAACTTGATTCCGATCGTTCAGTTTATATGGCAGCTATATGTTATAGTGGTCCGATATCGGCCGTTCCGACAAATGAGCAGCTTCTTGAAGAGAAAATGACGTTTGCAAAATTTCAAAAGGATATCTTAAAAACTGAGGGACTAGTTCGTATATATACAGACAGACGGACAGACGGACAGACGGACAGACGGACAGACAGACGGACATGGCTAAATCGACTCAGCTCAACATACTGATCATTTATATATATACTTTATAGGGTCTCCGACGCTTCCTTCTGGGTGTTACAAACATCGTGACAAAGTTAATATACCCTGTTCAGGGTATAAAAACAAAAAAAAAAATTCTGTGTCAGCCTACGAACTTTTCAAACAACCTGTTAGTGTGTTATTTCAATGATTGGAAATTAATATGCTTTCTTAAAATAATATAGCTTAGCGCTGAATTTGAATGAAATCGGTGTAGCTCGTGCTTGCTACTATTATAATTCCAAAGTATTGCTGGTGTTTTCTTCATATTCCTAATATATTTTTTTTTTAATTCAACAGCTTTAGTTGAATTGATATGTACAAGGTGCGTTTCAAAGTAAATAGGTCTTAAAAAACAGAACAAATTTTTTTTTTGGCAAAATCAATTTATTTTATTCAAAATAGTCTCTTTCTGCTTCTGCCGGTAAGCCTTTTGAATGACCTCTATGTCTGCATAACGCTTCCCTTTCATGGAAAAATGCATTTTTTCCGAAAAGAAAGAAGTCGCATGATGCCTTATCAGGTGAATATGGCGAGTGGTTAATGGTAAAAATGAGAGTTTTGGTCAAATAATCGGTCCCAAGCGTCGATCGATGAGACGGACTCTGAGCAATTTTTGGTCGTCAGTAAATTGTGTGGAACAAACCGTGCACACACCTTTCGTAAACTCAAATGTTCGATGAAAATGCGATAAATTGATGTTTTGGAGATGTTCAATTCCGTTTCCATGAATTTCAATGATGATTTCGGCTGATTTTTGATAGATTCACGCACAGTTTCGATGGAATTTCCGGCGATCACGGATTTTGATTGGCCCACATGTTGATCGTCATTTATGTCCTCACGGCTACTTTGAAAACGTTGAAACCACTCGTGCACTCTGCTACGGGATAGGCAATCATCGCCACAAACTTGTTTCATCAATCGAAACGTTTCGGTAAAAGTTTGACCAATTTTGAAACACAATTTAATGTTGGCTCTTTTTTCGAAGCTCATTTTCGCACCAATAAGACGACCAGTATACACTTGGAATCTCCAATTGGCGCGCTGTTTATAACTCGGCTATAATCCCGTAAGTGATGTCTACGGCGGTGTAGAAGGAGAAGCTATAGTGTAGAATAAGAATAAAAATTTTAAATAAATACTTTAAAACTTATATTTCAGTACTCTAACACAAAAGGAGGATATAAGAAACAATCAGGGTAAGATTCTACATTTCTTACATTGAAAATAAATAAACTATTTGGGAAACGAAACTCGAGGTTGTTGGCTGAACAGATCATAATTATATATAAGTAGTTATGTAGGTGTAACTGCAGCGCATCATCATCCTTCGATTTCCAACATTTGAAATCTCATTAGCATTTCTACACTATTATTACCAGAGATTTAAATTCCCACTCATTTAGTTTCCCAAATCTCATTATTAACCAACCCATCAGCAGTTGTGTAGCCATTTAGCTATTTAGCCGTTTAAACGCCCAGCTAGTAAAACGCTCAGCACAAAAGTCGAAACGGAAAAAATTCCAACATGCCACCGCGTTACATCCCATTTCAATTAACTTGTTGATTTATAAGCGTTTCATTGAGTTTTAACACTTGCCGAGTGTTCTCGCTGCCACGCGAGTGTGTGCGTGCGTGTGTGTGTAATGAATGAGAAGATGTTTGAAATATTAGATTTTAATCGATAATAGCTCAATTTTATGAGTATCGAATGTGCATAAAATTAAATTGGAAATTTACGGTCCATAGGCGTTTGCGGCCACCTCCTCAGCCATTTGGCGCTACAAAGAGAACAACAAAAACTCGAAAATATTTGTTTGCTCTGCGGTGTGACGGGCATTGCTTACAACTAACTGCTGCCACCAACATAACATACATACATATGTACAAGCAATTTAAATGCATATACCAGTTACTAAAATATTTCGCCGGCAGATTAATACTTGCGTGCCTACAGTGTGCGCAAATAAACAAGGTACTTGGCCGATGGAGGCAGTTGCAGTCGATGCAATCGTCGAGTTGTGTGCTTTTCTAGTTATTTATGGTATGCTTGTGGTAATAAATTTCAAATATTTAAATAAAGTTGAGTTTATAAAAGCTTATCACAAATGTGTAAAGCCTCAGTATTTATAATGGCGTTTCTGAAATCGCATATTAATTGGCGGCAATAAAATATAAAACACAACGATTAGTCGCAAAGTAATCTCATTTCGATAATATTTATGGAATTTCAGCTAGTTATTCTTGATTCTGAAGATCTGCGTTTATAAAGTATGTGGTTTGTGAGTTGGTGTGGTTACTACCGACAGCATACAATGTTGAAAGTGCTCATTTGCGCCTTGGACGCAGAAAGCGGAGTTGTGATGAATTTAGAGCTTTGGCTCTTGAAAAGTATAGATCTTTATGAAGTGGTGAAGGATATGTGGTTTCAAAAATTACCCGCCTGAAAGGAAATTCTACTATAACAACATTGAAGTCGACAATTTCAATGCTGAAGCGAACATTTTGATTTATGAACTGCTTATCAGAAGTCTACTCGCCTTTGATATGCAAGTGTATTTTTTCAGCCTTCTTGGGTCTACTAAGAAATGCAAAGTAGCTCAATTTAATGACAAGCAGAAATTTGGGACTAAACTCCATATCAGAAGTTTAGTATATTGATCGTTGAGATAAGGCCGATTGAGTGATACGGGGTACGGCTTTAAGCAAACACGGCAACTAGGCAGACTTCAGAGATCACCACATGTAGAGTTAACAGTGACACTTAGATCGGCTCATTAGCTTCACTAGACGTTATCCTGTGACTACTGCCTATAAACTTGCTGAGCACTAAGCCACTATCTCTATGATACTGAAAGATTCAAGGCTGTTAAATGTCGGACCCTTTTGCCATGCAGTTACTTTAGATATGATCATCCTTATAGATACAAATTCAGTATTCTTGTGATCCTCTTAAAACTTCGTCTGGAATTTCTATGTTGAGAACAGCATGTTTTATTATTTATACTGATGATTCATAAATGATGAAAATGAAAAATCACGATCAAATATTTCCATACTAATAAAAAGTATAACAGGACATAGCCGAATAGAAGTGATGCTTTTAAAAGAGAATCAAAATCATCACAACGTGGCAGCAACGTTGGCAAACTTCATGCAAAGGACGGTGGACTCATAGACTGATTCCGGACATACATTCGCGGATAGAAAGACAACATGGGGACCTGGATTTCCGCCTGACCAAAATAGTCAGTGACCATGGTTGCTTTAGAAGCTACTTTTACAAATATCGTCATGACTTTAGTCATTCATCATCCATATTGCACAACGTGTACAGAGTGTATAGTAAACTTTAAACTCTATAATTGTTCTCGGTTTTCAGCTAAAAAGGAAGAGAACAAAACCACACTTGGAAATAGTTTCGCGTTGGAAAAGTTGACTGCTCTTATGTGCGAGTCCTCTGTAAAATGCGGTCAGCGAAGTGACAGCTCAAATTATGACAAGATTGAGACATTTACAACAGATTAGGCGCAGTCGGTGCGTACAATATTGGAGACTTTCTCTTCTATGAAGTATTACTTTGTCCTGCGGTCCCGTGGGAGAGACATTTTAGGCGGATAGCGTTACGCAAATGACGCCTATAACGTTCAAATAATATTCCCTGTTGACTGTTTGACCGGTTGGAAGGAATTCATAATGTTGTTTCGGGGTCGTAAGCATAGATCCAAGTCTCATCGCCAGTTATAATGCATTTCATGCACCCTGGTAGTCGGAAAGCATCGTTTCACACACTTCAACGCGACGCTTTTTTCCAAAAAATTCAGTCGAGTTGACGCGTTTGAGGCCCAAAACATCATTCAAAATGGTATTGGCTGAGCCTTTCGATATGCCAACTTCATCAGCAAGGCCTCTTATTGTTAATCGACGGTTTTTCAACTCCAAACCCTTGATTTGTTGATGGTCGCCCTGGACGCTCTTCGTCTTCGACACGTTCACGGCCGGCTTGGAACTCACTATACCACTTGTAAACATTTTTTTTAGACATAGCTTCATTACCAAAGGCTTTCTGCACCATCCTAAACGTATCCGCAGCAGAAAATTGATTCCGTAAACAAAATTTAAAGCAAATTCTTTGCTAAACAAATTTTGACATCGCAAAAAACGAAAAACTCACTTTTAGCTGCTCACAAAACGATACGTATCTCAAACACTAATGAATATTTTGACATGAAATTGAACATAAATGTGACTGACAGTACTACCAACCTAAAAAAAAATAAAATCCTTCGACGCGCGCAGTTTAAATTCAAGTGTCACCTTATTTTTTGAGCACAGTTGTACAAATAGTGTTCTCAAGGAATTTCATCTTCCGCTCACAAATTGTCAAAATCGGACCATAACTCTTTAAGAGACCAGAGTATATAGACCTCGGTGTATCTGGCCAAACATGTCGGTCAATTTGTGAAGTCTAGTATTAAAATTCATGGAGAATATTTTTCTAGTGACTGCACGTGTTTGTACCAAAATAGCTTCAAAATAAAGTGAATATTTAATATTGCAAATAAAGGTTATCCATTCATTCCAGAAACTTCAAATTTAGTGGTGATTGTTTATTATTATTCGAAACAATACTCCCTTGGCATTTCATTCTGGAGATTGTCTCTTTCGCTAACGAATGACACACGTAATATTTTGCTCCAAGACCTGAATCGAAGCGAGATTGTCCGCATAGCCTTTAGACTTTACGTATCTCCACAGGAAAAATTCTGTCACAGTGATATCACATGATATTAGTGGCCAATCGACCGAGTCAAAACGTGAAATTATCTGCTTACCGAAGTTTTCTCTCGAAACAGAGGCGTCGTCTTGTTGAAATCCAATGTCGCCGAGATCACGAGGTACAATTTCAGGCATCAAATAGCTGGTTATCATGACGCGATGACGATCGCCATTGAGGGTTACGTTATCACCGACACTATGGAAATATGAACCGATGATTCCACCGACCCACAAACCAGACCAAATCGTGATTTTTCTGGATAAAATTGCAGCTCCTGAATGTCTTTAAGTTGCTCTTCGTCCTTCTTGCGGCAATTTTGCTTGTTTACATACCAATTGAGCCAGAAATAAGTCTCATCTTTGAACAAAATTTTGCTTGAAATTGATTTCTCGGAACTTTTCAAAAACTCATAGAGAGGAGCGATGGGATGGTCGAGTGGCTTCAGTTCTTGCACAAGCTGTTTTTTATGCTTTCAATTTAAGATCTCGACGTTAAATGCGCCCAGTCGTTCCATACGTCAGTTCGAGTCCACTGTCTATTCGGTCGAATATTATTATAATGAATGCTGGGTCTCAAGATGGGTGATGCGAATAGTACACTCAGTAGGCGGATTATGGGGACCAAAAATTGAACGAAGCGCCGGAAACTCATTATTTACAGAACGTAAATTTTCGTAAGTCTTCCCAAGATGAATGGCAAACAATACGGAACAAAAATAACATGACGGCTTGACACGACTCACACGTCATCTGTCAAAGAAAAAGCTATTGAAAAAAGTACCTCTCTTTGGATCACCCGTTATTATATCCATAAACTTGATTTAGCAAAATGTGTCTATCGAGAAATCCAATGTCTAATTGTCAGTAGCATAAAGTCAGCTTCTTGGCTTGTTTGAAATACAGAAGCGTTTGCGTTTTGATGCATTCAAGATTGTTGCGTAATTAACGGTCACATTATTAGTTGTAAAATGCAACTTCATCCTGAGGCTTTGCAAAATGCATTAAGTCGCTTAAATACCGTTAACCACCTGTTTCTTACGTACTTAAAATTATTGATTGGCGTCGTATCCGCCCAAATGAGTTTTGCCAAATCCGCAATTGCGCACTGTACAGTGGGTCAAAAGCGTAAATGTATGATATAAATTGGAAAGGTTTTCCGTTCAATTTCGGTTTGTTTTGTTATATTTCAAAGTAGTTATCACGAAACGATCCTTATGGTGTACTCAGTCTGTGACCTCCTTCAGGACAACTCTGATTTCGATAATATGTTATTTTCAACTAAAAAACTTAAATTCAGAAGCATGGTAATATTTGAGATACCAAAAAATATTTGTTTTGTAATTTTACTTGCCACATTGGAATGTATCAAGCCTTGCTTCCTTTAGCGATTTTCCAGAGTCATTCCAATTTGTGGTATTTAAACTCCACTCTACAACCACTGCACCTAAAAATAAATTTCCAGTTATTTGAAAAGCAATTTTTAAGAGTAAGCTCCACTGTAAGCCAGTCGATTATCCGTTTATTATCGTACTTAGGTACTACCATATAATTATTACTCGATTAATTCCTCTTTCCACTAAATAAGTAATTAAGCTTTTAATCATTTTGAGCACATAACTGACAAATGAATATAAATCTACGTTAAATATTTAGACTCTTAAGCCTTTGCAATGGTGTTTCTGAGTCGTTAGAGTGATGGTAATTACTAATGGTTAGAAATATATGAAGTTTGTTTGAAGCAAGTTTGACCAAAGTTTAAGCCGCGAGTTTTATTCAATTCCAAACCTGATATATTTGTATTCAGTTTAACAAAAGCAAAGCTACAGAAGAAAGAAAATAAATTGTTTATAGTGGCTTCTTGGCAGGCAATTACACAAATCTGGCAGTTCGCAAGGTAGACCTGCGAGGCGGCAGATATGTGAGTCGGACAGTTGTCATGTTGGAGTAATATTTTTTCTACGTCGAATTGCAGTTCAGCCCAGGAGAATAGTGGCTGTATACAGCATTCAGCATTTTATGATTTCACAAAAAAAGTGATTGAATCACAAACCAAATACCCAAATCCACAGATACGACCTCTTTCGCGCAAAGTTAAACCCAAACAAATAAGGAAGAGCTAAGTTCGAGTATAACCAAACATTTTATACTCCAATATATATACTCTATATCACCAGTAGGATGGAGTCATGTGTAGAACCGCTTACACGATTATAGCCGAGTTAACAACAGTGCGCCAATAGTTTCTTCTTTTCGCTAGGGCACCAATTGGATATTCCAAGCGAAGCCAGGTTCTTCTGCACTTGGTCCTTCCAATGGAGTGTAGGTCTTCCTCTGCTTCCCCCGGCGGGTACTGAGTCATATTTTCAGAGTTGAAGTGTTTTCGTCCATCCGGACAACATGACCTAGCCAGCGTAGCCGCTGTCTTTTTATTCGATGAACTATGTTAATGTCGTCGCATATTTCATACAGCTCATCGTTCCATCGAATGCGACATTCCCCGTGGCCAACGCGCAAAGGACCATAAATCTTTCGCAGAAATTTTCTCTCGAAAGCTCGCAACGCCGACTCATCAGCTGTTGTCATCGCCCAAGCCTCGGCATCATATAGCAGGACTGGAATTATAAGTGACTTGCAGATTTTGGTTTTTGTTCGTTGAGAGAGGACTTTACTTCTCAATTTAGGTTAACTATTATCATATACTAAAAGTACGTTCCCTGGGTTTCATTAAGGTCCTAACATGTAATTACCAATCAAGTTCGATTCCCCCGGCGGGTACTGCGTCAAATACTCTCAGAGCTAGAGTACTTTCATCTATTCGAATGACTAGGCAGCCCAGCCCCTGTCTCTTAATTCGCTAAACTATGTTAATGTTGTTGTATATGTCGTACAGCTCGGTATTCACGGTTGGAAACGGGCTAAGGTCCACAAATCTTCCGCAAAACGTTTCTCTCGAAAATTCGTAACGTCAACTCTTCAGATGCTGTCATGGTCCATGTCTTGTTCCATAAAGCAGAACAGGAATGACTTTGTTCATCAAGTGAGAACTTTACTTCTCACTTGCCTTCTCAGTTTGAAGTATTACATGTTGTCAAGAGCTTTTCTGCATTGAATTTATCCTTATTCAGTCCGAAGAAAACAGAAGTAAAGGCTAATGTCTCTTATCATTAAGTTTCTGAAAACGTATATTCAAATCTTCCGATCTTCAATTATTTGGAGCTTAGAAGTGACCTTTTGGTGGCAGCGAATGTGTCATTAGTGATACGGAAAGCAAACTTCTTGGCTAATCCTGCCTTGTACCGAGCACGATCGATAATAATTTTTGATCCTTTTTAAACGAACGTTCACTAATTGAAATAAAAACAAGTAAAGTTTAAAATATCCTCAAAGTAAAGAAAATATTTGGGGAAAATTTTTAAATTATCGAGCATTCATACGTTGTGAAAAAAGTCCCCGGAAAGTATAAATAAAAAATAAAATATTTAATTATTCATCAATATATATATTTCCGCCTTCAACGTAAGCTTCACGATATGTAGTGCACTTATGCCAAAGTCCTGAAATCTGTCCTGGAAACACTATTAATAAAGATTTCAGCTTTTCTAATGAATGTTGTTTTATCTATGCGATCGATTGAAAACGGTTTCCACGGAGCGGAAATTTCAGTTTAGGGAACAAGAAAAATCAGCCGGAGTAAAGTCTGATGAATACGGTGGTTTATCGATGGTTTTTTTTTGGCCTTAAATTCGGTCACAATGGTACTCTTTTTGCAAAAAAAAAATTATTTTTATCGGGACGACTAGAACAAGAACGCGTTTCATATTCAAAATATCCACTAAAATCACTCAAACGGAATCGCGAGAGATGTCGAGCTCTCTTGGCTGATTTTCAAGCACCATATTTTTCACCTTTTTAATATTAGGTTGTCAAAAAAGTCTTGCGGTATTTTTATTGAATGATTTATTGAATTTATTGAAATGGTTTATAACTATTTGATGACTCATGCACAGTTCTTGACCGATGCTACGGCTGCCGGTCTCTTGCGACGAATAAAACTAGAACTATGCGCTTTTAGCGGCAACTAGCGAAAATACCGCAAGACACCGAGAATACCGAAGAGGTCATAGGCCGACCAGAAAGAGTCATGTCTTCACTGATCTCACGACCGTCTTTGAAGGCCTTGTACCACTCGTAGGATTGTACTTTTGAGTCCCCTTAAGCCTTTCCAACGATTCCGCACACGAAATTTGGTTAAAAATACAAAACTTGAGATAAATTCTTTCTAGATATTTTTTATTCATAGTAAAAATTAGTACGCAGTACTGAGGTGTACCGACTTAAGCAACTGTTGTAAACAAATTGGTTACACATCGCGCTCATATTTGGAATATTAATTAAGGAAATTTCTACCAGCAAAATAACTTTTTCTGAAGTATTATTTTGCCGGGGATGTTTTTCATCCTTATGTAAGTATATTGGATTTCAATAAGTTGTATGAAGTAAGACGCATTTCAAAATTTGCATCGTAAACGTGTCTTAGGTAAATATCTTCATTGAACCACTTTTCAGATACATCTACGGGATTCTTTGCGACTGCATTGAATTTATCTTCTTTCATATCAGGGAACTGCCATAGAGATGAAAACGATTTCTTTTGAATTCTTTACTGCAATCTTTGTTCATTTTCTCTTGTACGTCGTTTTCGTGTTTTCTGTTTTTTGCTGATAGTAAATTGTTCCGACATGCTCGAATTCGGTTGCGCAGAAATTGCAAATCCACTAGAAGGCTTTCTATATTTACAACTACAAAACAACTCAGAATTGCTCATATATCTGGAAATTCCATCAACCTCTCGCCGAGTTTCTACCGTAAGTTTGAGTTTTTTAACTTCCTTCAAAACGTTTATGAATCCATCTAAATTTGCCGGCAGACCACTTTATGCTAGAAAGAGAGTCAAGTGAAGTGGATATTTTGGATTTTAGAATTTTCCAACGTTGTGTGCTGTTACTGAAAATATTGAAACATTTTTGAGCTTTGCTCGAAGACAGTATTGAGCCCAGCCGACCCCAATCAAATTGAGGGTGTGGTGACTAGAGCGTAAGAACTGTATACTTACATATACAGGGTAGGCCATTTAAAGTTGACCCATCTGGCAACGCTGTAACTTTTAACAGCGCTGACAAATCGGCTAATGTCATACCGCGTTAGAAGCGTCATTCGAAGACAATTTATACCATGGAACAGTACACTCCAAAAGAACGCGCTGAAATTGTTCAGCTTTATATTCAAAATAACTTTTCAATTGTGTTAACTCAACGTGCGTTTCGCAAAAAAAATAAAGTGAAAAGTGCTCCAGTTAAGAACACAATTAAGTCTTTATACGCAAAATTTGTGAACACCGGTAATCTCAGTAATGCCAGTCATGCATCCAGACAACGCACAAGACGTTCTGATGAAAATATCGAAGCTGTACGAGCCAGTATTGAGGAGACTCCATCGACATCGAGTTATCGCCGCTCTCAGGAATTAGACATCTCTCGCACCACTCTCCGACGCATAATTCATAAAGATTTGAAGATGTTTCCATATAAAATTCAAATGGCACAAAAACTAAACCCAGCTGATTATCCGCGACGCCTTAATTTTGGCAAACAAACAAATGGGTCAACTTTAAATGGCCTACCCTGTATTTACGTTGAATGTGAATTTGGGCTCCTTCATATAAATTTACCTCTCATATTACTACTCTTATCGAAACTATGCAAAATATTAACGAATTAAGGTGTCAACAGCTTTGCTGGTTTTTTCATGGCAATTTACAAAGGTGAGCAAGTGTCTTTAACGTTAATTACAACGTTTAAATATAAATTCGAAGTAATCTCTTTTCAAAAGCATTCTGATTTTTAACTACTCACTTAATTTTTTGGAAAATACGGTCTGGGCCAGGGATAACTAATTTGTACATCCTCCAATACAAAGCTGCATTCAAAAGTGAATAATCATAAATATGACATCTTATTTGTGAGCGCTTTGCTTTCAATGAGAATCGTCTAATCCGCTTGGCCAGTTGTTATTCTTGTAGCTGACTTTACAGTTATAACTGTCAACACGTGCTTTCGCAGCAAACACATTATCACATTCAGATGAATGGAGGTGAGTGTGTATGAGCGCTTCTTGTGGGCTCAACATTTGCACGCAATAACATCGTCGCATGTCAGCTTCTATGTACATATATGTAAATGTGGCTGTGTGTGTGTATATGTGTGGGCAAGTGCAAGTGCAGTGGGTAATGCAAGTGTCACTTCGCTCTTTGAGTTGTTTATGGCGGCTTAAGCCAGTGTTGGTGGTGATTAGCCACAAAATTGTTTCTAATGTGATATGCAAATGAGCAGCAACAATCACAACAGCAACAACAAAACCAACAACAAATGCAGCAGCAACAAGCAGTATTAAAAAGTAGCATCTGCAGTTGGCAGCCAAAGCCGGCGACACCAGCAAATTGCAGCGAACATGAAAAGCATTTTCAGCATTATTGGCTAATTATTTTAAGTAACTGCAAGACAGGCAGCCAACCGCGACCAACAACAACAACAACGACAACGACACAAAAAACCAACACCAACACGACACAACATGTGTTTGTGCAATTTAAGACGCTGAATTATGGCTGATAGTCTCAAGATAATAAGCTGAGCAATTCTTCAGCGAGGCGCGTGTTGTGGCCTAAGTTATATCTCGTGTCTTCTGTCTACTGTCTCCAGTCTTCAGTTTTTGCTCTTCTTTGCAGCCCGTGCGCGTGTGTGTGTATGTGTGCGAGTGGCGTGTTATGCGACCACATAGATTGACAAAGTAGTTAAAACAAAATGAAGATTATTTAAATTAAACAACAAATTTTTTTCGTTGACGCAGCAGCTGCCGATTCGGTGATTGCTTTGACCCACATGCTAGAAATTATCAAAAAAAAAAAAAAAAAAAAAAAAAAACAATATTTAAAGTAGTTGAAGTGGTTTCACACTCAGCGGCCATCCAACTCCAACAATCTGATCGCCTATTAGCTGCTCTCTATTTCTGATGAATGACATTAGTTTTATGGAAACAATACGCACACATACACACATCTTCTTCATCGAAGCCGAGCTTTTGGAAGCCGCACATTTGCATATGAAACGTTTAATCATTTGAATTTCCTTTTAAGCAAAACAAAGAAAATAAAACTGATAATGCAAGTTAAATGGAAGCAGAGCTATAAAAGCTAAATGTATTTATGTGTAAGGTATTGATGTATAACGGAGAATAAAGTTATTATACCCAACGGTCATATAAAAGAGGTATGTGGATGAGTTTTTTAGTTGCTCTTCAATAAAAGAGTTTGTGGAAAAATAGCCCATTTCATTTTCCAATTTATGATTTCCTTAGAAAAATTGTTTTCATTTTCTGAGAATATTTAAAATAGCAATGTAAATATTTTTGTACCATCAGAAAGTAGAGACTTCAACAATCATACAGCATACTGACTTTCTGAAGAAATGTGATATTTTTACTCGGGTATTATCGTCGCACTCGCGACTTGGCTCTCGTCACTGTTGACAGTCATAACTTTGAAGTTGTAGATAATTTCGTCTATCTTGGAACCAGCGTAAACACCACCAACAATGTCAGCCTAGAAATCCAAAGGAGGATAAGTCTTGCCAACAGGTGCTACTTCGTACTGAGTAGGCAATTAAGAAATAAAGTCCTCTCTCGACAAAAAAAAGACCAAACTCTATAAGTCGCTCATAATTCAATAATGCTTAGAACAATCCCGTGTTCACCATGGTACATGCGTAACAAAAATATCCATAAAGACCTTGGTATTCCTATGATAAAAAGAAGTAGAAGATAGCAGAATTAAATATATATCTAAACTCCGAGATCACCTAAACCCTTTGGCTAATGCTTTGGTACATTTCTGCGATCAAACACGACTTAAAAGAAGAGATAAGCCTGCGTATTAAAGAGCGACGTAACACCAAAACAGCTCAATCACTTCCTTGAGTTTGTCAAGTTTTTAAATAGATTTAAGATTTTATTACTTATTGTTAGGCTTTAAAAAAAAGCAGATACAATAAATAAAATATTTTTGAAAAAAAAAAATAATAATAATAATAATTCCCGTCTTGCTATATGGTGCAGAGGCTTGGACGATGTAACAACGGATGAGTCGACGTTGCGAGTTTTCGAGAGAAAGGTTCTGCGAAAGATTTATGGTCCTTTGCTCACTGGCCACGGCGAATATCACTTTCGATGGAACGATGAGCTGTATGAGATATACTATGACGTCGACATAGTTCAGTGAATTAAAAGACAGCGGCTACTCTGGCTAGGTCATGTTGTCTGATTGGGCGAAAACTCTCCAGTTTTGAAAGTATTCGACGCAGTACCCATCGGGGGAAGCAGAGGAAGGAGAGGACCTCTACTCCGTTGGAAGAACCAAGTGGAGAAGGACCTAACTTCCCTTGAAATATCCAATTGGCGCCACGTAGCGAAAAGAAGAAACGACCGGCGCGCGATTGTTAACTTGGCTATAATCGCGTGCCTACGCCAATTAAGAAGAAGAAGAAGTATTTGATTGAAATTTAAGATTTTTTTCTTTTTTAAGCCGAAATAAGGTCCTCAATACCGGCTTTTCAAAAAGGGATGATATGAGGGAGAATATTCTAAGTGTCGTTTCGACTATTTTTAATATTTTATGATCTGTAAATTGTTTTCATTGTTTTCAGTAATGTTTACAAAACCAATGTTTACAAATTATTCAATATTATTATAAAAATAAATGTTTTCCAATTGCAACTTTAATAATTTAATATTTTTTAAAGTAATAATAGGCCATCTGTGCCCGCTATTCGCCGGTTGTTGAATGTTCAAGTGCCAATAGGCCAAAGAACCGCTCAAAGTAAGGAAAATATAGCTGCCATTCAGAAAATTATTTTTAAAGACCGCAATTCGTTGATTCCAAGATTATCTCATGATTTGGGACTGTCTCAAACCACAACCTAGCGCTTAATGTATAAAATTTTTTTGTTTGTGATTTTACCTTGGAACAACTTGAGAAAGATAACGATTTTTTAAGAAAACCATCTTCTGCATTGAGACTCTCTTTCATATGAGAAGTGCGGTAAATAACCAAAATCCTCGATTTTGGTGCGAAGAAAATCCACAAATTATTCTTGAACAACCATTAAATTCACCTAAATTGAGAAATTGCTTTGGTTTTTGCTCTGCTGGAATCATCGATACGTAATTCTTCCGAAATGAAGCCGGTGACTCCGTTACTGTTAATCGAAAGCGGTATTTAATCGAAAGTAACCAAATTTCTTTTGGTCATAATTGGAAGAAGTTGACCTTGACAGAATCTGGTTCCAACATGACGGGGCTGCGTGTCACTTAGCATTTGCAGCAACCGAATTATTGCGAGAAAAGTTTGGAGTTGCGATTATTTCAAGAAATTCTGACATTGATTTCATCCAAGAAGTTGTGGTTTAACACCATTAACCTATATTCATTGGTTTCAAGTAATAAACCTTTTCAAGCTTTAGAAGTCAATAGTGAACATGCTATTCATGACATACGACTTGATTATTTTTCACACAAGTTTTTAGGTTATGTACAAAATTTGTAGATCCTTTTATTACCTACAACTTTGCTCAACAACTTTTTTCTAAAGGGTTGGTAGTTTCGCCGTAAATAAATCGTTTTTACTCTTAAAAATTCAACCACGCCCCTTCCCTTCCTCTTTCCGACCTCATATATCCCGTAAATTATTTTTGCTGTATTTTAAGACTTAGCATTAGTAAAAATATTTATTTAGATGATCTCCGCGAGTTTCTATCAAAACAGACGTTTTGCGTTGATCGCTTTATCTGAACTCAAAAATTAAAAAACTAAACAGATTTTTTTGAAGTAATTAATAGTTGTTAATCGAAACAATGAGCAAAATCAAATTTTTTGACAAACATTTCTCAAAAACAAATCCATTTTTGGCTCAGATTAGGCCTTAAATTGTTTATAAAAAAATTGGTTATAAAAAGAAATAGTGTAATTTATCCAATGATTATTCTCCTCCCACCCAACCGACATTAGCGATGCTATCCGCATACCCTTTGGAATTCTTCGAGTCATGAAAATGAAGTTCGTTTTTTAATATCTGTGATCTGAAGCTTTAAGATTAAAACAATTAATACATTCAATTTTGAAACTCCTTAGGTTATGGTTGGCTAGGATATTGATAAGACAACTGAAAACAACGCTCCGTTGCGATGCCTAAAACTTTTAAGCATTTATCATAAAGACTACCATAAAACCATAAATTGTTATGAGCTTGTCACAAGCTTCTAGAGGGTGCTGTTTCAATTTCGGCTATTTCCCCATGGCCGCTAAAATTTTTTTGTCAAACGGACTCAGACTGACTTGGTGTGGCTCGTTGTGTTCTATGTATTACTAATATGAATGATATTTCCTTAATAAATTCAGTGAGAAGAGTACCGGTGAAAGCAAAACAGATCAAGTTTGTTCCTAAAATTAGAGGGTCTAAAGTAAGTCAAAGGATTTACTGACGTTTTATGCTTATTTTGTTTTACAGAATGATTGATCTGTGGTAATTATTTCATAATTTTTAGATTAATTAAATTTAATAATTAATAATTTTGTAATTCTTCTATTATTTCCAATTAATTAACTAAATTTAAGTTTATGGAAAGAGATTATAAACAAATGTTAACTCGCTGTAATAAGCATCGTAAAAGGGAAAAGGGAATTGCCGGCTGTTTTGCTATCAAAACTAATAAGAATTATATCTAGGCAATTTTTTAACATAATGTCTAAACAAAATAGTCCATCTTTTATCGGACGGAGTTCCGGCTGATATAGGCAAAAATATTAGAGTAATTAGTAGCGTAGTCAAGCTGCTTTGCAGTTTAAGCGCAAAATATATATACTGCAGAGGCTCTAAACCAAACCAAACGAAAAAGCAGCGTAGTGAGGAGATTCAGCCAACATGATAGACATTAAATTAGACGATTTTCTTTATTGATTCGAATTTTAAATTAAAAGTCTATAAAAAATGGAATATGCAACATATGTTAAATATACACTACTTTTTGAGGTTAAACATTAAAAAATTATAAAAAAAAATGTATATGTGTCCGAGAGAAAGTGAAATATAGGGTCTTTAAAAACGTTTCATTTTATAAAGAATAGTGTACCTAGCGGTTTATAATATAGAAAAACTAGCTCTAGAGTTGCATAATCGTTTAGAATAGAAAGAGATATTTACCTAAAAACACTTTTTTTGCCTAACACTTTGAGATTGCTTTCATATTCTGGTTTCAGTGGCGTCATGGTCTACTCTCTAATTCTCCAAATTAAAGGAGTATTCTTTCTTCTAAATTGTTTTGACAATAATTTGTATTAATGGTGAATATTAAATTAGCTGTGTTCTATTCGCCAATCGCTACTCTCCAGCGAATCGAAAAACTATGCCGGAAGCGGACTGCATTGCTGCCCTAAAATGTCGTCTGGCGCATGCGAAGTAGTGTTATGATTCTTTTTTAATGTATAAATTGTTTTCCTAACTTTCAAAAACGTTGTTGTAATTATTTTTTTGTATAAAGTACTCCAATTGATTTTAATGCATGGAAATAAGAAAAAACGTTAACTTCGGTTGCATCAAAACTAGAAAACCCTTTACAAATAATAGAGTTTCTATACAAGATATAAATTTTGTTTGAACGGTTTGTATGGCAACTATATGCTACAATGAACCGATAAAAAAATTTTTGGTATTGCAGCGATGCTTTGGCCAATTAGCCGTTCGGAATTTTGTGAAGATACCTCGTCAAATAAAAAAGTTTCTCATGAAATGACTTGATGCTGATCGTTCAGTTTGTATGGCAACTATAAGCTATAGTGGTTCGATACTCATATAGGCGGTCCCGACAAATGAGAAGCTTCTGAGGGGAAAAAGGACTGTGTTCAAAATTTTGGAAAAAATGGATAAGGCTGAATCGACTCCGCTCATCACGCTGATCATTTATTTATATACTTTATATGTTCTCCGATGTTTTCTACTAGGTATTACAAACTTCATGACAAACTTAATATACCATGTTCAGGGTAAAAAAATCTAAAATATGCTAACCAAAGCCTGGTGCATTGAAAATTTGTTTACAAGAGACCAGTTGACCCAACTTCATCCTTAAGGTTGATGTCGGCAATATTCTCGGTAGGGAGATGAGTCGGTTGGTAGAGATTAAGTGGATGGGGCCAATATAATTTTCCAAAAATGTTCACCCAAATGAAATATTTTTAATTGTAACTATTCCACAGCATCCCCATCATTTTGTCACATACATGTAAGTATATACATATGTACTCGTATGTTAGTCTGCATCCAACTTAATTATTTACAACATGCAAATAACAGTTAGATGACAATCCTGGGTTTCCTATACAACAAGTTGTGTGCCTGCATAAAAATATGGGTAACCTGCTACATGTGATTGAATAAATTTTGGAAAAGACAAAGCTGCACTAAACTACAAAAAAATGTTAGACACTGGGTATAAAAACACAGCTAAGCACAAGAAGCTCAATAAATTAAATCACAAATAACAATGGCTGTGTAAAAGAAAGTCGTCACCAATTAAGCTCGTAAATCTGATTGCCCAAAAAAGAAAAAAATTCAAAATTAAAATGGGCGATTATTTTTAGAAGACAAGGAAAACAATAACAAACGAAAATAAAGCACACCAAAAATAGAAGACGAAGAAAAGCTGTGAGAAAACAACATTAAACGCGGCAAAAGCCCATAACTGGTCAGCTGCTAGAAAACTGGTAGACGGCTGAGCAGCGCCCCCACATAACTGGTTGGATTTCGTCACACGCGCGGCGCGTCAGTGAAGATGTCGCACAACGGGCATGAGCGCCCCCGAAATATCATTAGCTCCGCCGCATATAATCGCAGAGGCATGAATATTCATAACCAGACATCTGCGCACATCAATAGCCGGCGCTTTGTGAGCCAATTTGTCATCTGGGTACTTAAGCCGCTTAAAAGTGGCTATGTGCGGCTGCAAACGCGCCTCGGGAACCCACGCACGAGCAGCCGAACTGGCAGCCAATAAGTCATATAAAAATGGTTAATATCTTTGGTAAATAGTATTAACCAAATTGATCATAAAATTGTGAAGCTATGTGCCTCTGTGTGTGTGTATATAACAAAGTTAGCGGCTAACAGCTTTATTCGCTGCTTTATCAGCACACGTGTGCGTGTGTGCTTGTGTGTGTTTGCATTTGACGACTCCCCACGGGTTATTAATATGGTATCAACTGCAGTTTAATTGCCGCTTTTCATTGCAACGCGTTGTTGCTGTTGTTGCTTGCAACTATTTTGATCATTGCCTGCTGTCCACTGCAACAACAACGCGTTCGAACGCTCAGCGAAGCCGGAATGATCACAAATCACACAGACATCACATGCTGCATGCGATATCACATCACCAACTCGGTTTGCGGTAATTTGTCTGCCATTCAATCGGAGCTTCGGTGATTAAGAAGATCAGAGATCAAATAGTAGCAGCTTAGCCCCAATCAGGCATAGAGAACAACGTAAGCTTAGCAATTAATTACAATAAGTTGTGACATTTGTGGTTGGCGATCTCTATTCTCAACAAAGCAAATAATATGTAATTGTTTAGCGCATTTCTACATACATACATACTACATTACCATAAGTTGATTTGTATTTAAGCCTTTTTCTGCCTGTTCAACATTGGCTTCCAAACCTTTTTCTAAATACACCAGCAAAGAATTTCAAACAAAAGCAACATTGGCATGCCGTCAATTATATCCTTCTTAGAAATTTAATTTCATCTTATTTGAGGTTTCTTTTGACCGATTCGTTGGCTGCAACAGGTTCGACGACGTTCGATGTTCGTTGTACTGGTTCGACGCGATTCTTTTTGTTGGTTGTCATTTGAGAGCAACAATTTCAAGCTATTTCAGTTGCAAAAGGATTTTGATCATGGAAAATGAAGGAAGTGGAAATGAAATTCGTGCTATTGTCGCCTGAGTTTTTGTCTTTTATGTCTTATGTAAATCAATTTCTAAAGATATTTCATTTCATATTGAAGTTAGTTACTGGAGTTCGGAAATTTTTTTGGATTATAAATAAACTGCAAATAATAACTTAATTCCTTACCATGACTTCTTCAAGTATTGTTGTTTATCAATTTAGTCGACACTTCCCATTTCGTTTTTAGTTTCTGTATTGTCCTCATTAGTTTTATTGATTTCTTGTTTCAATTGCATCTGATACAGCTGATGTACCTCTGACAATATCAGATTTTTGTTTCTATTCTATGTTTTGTTTCAGTATTGGAAAATATGACTCAACCACATCCTTTATCTATAGTTTTACTTATTTCCGCTTGTAGTGAAGAGTTAGGTTAGACTATGTTAAAGGACTGATCTTTCTTACAAGAATACGAGTAATCAATGATCCCACTTGGACAGCGAAAGATTGTCGATCCTTTGTAATGCTCAAGTCTTCAGCGATGACTTCGAAGTTACAGAGAATTTCAGATTGACAGTTTTTGGAAGCCTTCATGTATGAAGCTTGTCTGAATCTAATAGCACAGTCCAACGTTAAAATGCTCGGAATTATCGATTATCAAATGAATACACCTCAAATTTTACTTTTGATAGACATTTGAAAAAAAGTTGCGAATTTTCCCCTTTTTGTGTTACTTAAATCGAAATTTTGGGAATTGTTAACTGATAATATATGATCATATATGATATGTCTTTACTTGCGCTGAGTGTTCATTATAAATTGCAAGTCATTCGTCCGCTCATTTTTGAGATGCTATGGAGGAGGGTTTGAAAAAAACCGTTGTGAGAAAAACATGTTTAAAGTTTTAAGTTCGCTTAATCAACAGCCGAACCGAGCTCCTTCTTCTAATTGCTGTAGCTTTGAAAAGACTTCGAATTTTAAGAAATCGCTTTGCGGCTGTTTTTTGGACATGTTAAGACAATAATTTATGATTTTATCATAATTTTTCATTTTTATTAATTTTTGTATTTTATCATATGGGATGACTCTGAGGTCTGAAACACTTTCTTGTATAGTATAAATCGACAATATACTCTTGTGATCAAATTGAAATTTTTAATTTACACCTCGCGTGTTTTTCGAACCGGTAAATTTTTTTTCTGTAAGTTAGTGGTACAGTTAGTGACATACTATATATACTAAATTTCACGTCAAAATATTCCTTAGTATTTGAGATACGCGTCGTTTTGTGAGGCTCTAAAAGTGAATTCTTCGATTTTTACTATGTCTGAATTTATTGAACAAAGAAGTGCGATAATGCACCATCTCATGTTGCTTTGGTTATTCGTGATCACTTCGCCACATTTTCAATTAATATCGTTCCGCAACCACCGCATTCGCCTGATTTACCTTCGTGTAATTTCTGTCTATTCAGCAAATTCACATGGCCACTCCGAGGACACCGTTTTGACTCAATTCAGGATAATAAAAGCTGAATCGAAGAAGGCTTTGATGGCCATCACGACGTTTGATCGTTGGCATAAGTGTATTGCAGCGGGCGGAGATTACTTTGAAGGAGATGAAATGGGCAAAATTGATATATTGATTAATTCAAAAGTGGCTATGGAATTGTAAGAATTTGCAGGGAACTCTTATTCAATTAAGTACAGAGTTTTCATACTCTGAACAAGATATGTATATTAAGATTGATACGAAGTTAGTAACACAGCAATGAAAAAATCGCAGACCCCACTAAATGTATACATAAATGACAAGCATCATGATGAGTTGAGACGATATAGCCATGTTCGCCTGTCCATCTGTATATACGCAAACTATTTAGTCCCTTAGTTCTGAGATATCGCTCTTCAGGTTTGCTCACGTTTTTTTCACCATGAAGTTGCTAATTTGTCTGAACCGCCAATTTCGGACCGCTATAGCATACATTTCTCAAACAAACTGAACGATCGGAATCAATGCCATGTTTGGAAAGCTTTTGTATTTGGCGATTTTTCACGAAATTGTTCCGATCAGATCACTATAGCATATAGTTGCCAAATAAACTGACCGATCAAGTCAAGTTTCTTTAAGGAAGTTAATGCTTTTTCTTGTTCTTCCTAGATTACCAGATTATAGGGCAACAACGGACAAAATACCTGCTGTAAGATGAAGAAGGGTGCAAGATCGATTGAACGATATCCGTTCATAAATTTAGCATAAATTTAGCAGAAATAGGTAGACATCCCATTAAACGATAAGATTTTATTCAAATTGGCATTATCGTTAAGAAGAGTTCAGTGAACAAAAGGAATGGAAGAAATATGTTTTATTATCGAAGAAAGCTTTCAGCACATCAACATAAAAATTTTTAAACCTATTTAGAAAGATTTCCCGCCGACTATAATTATCCTCCATTTACACCCATTTAGTATCCCGTAAGAATACTTAGATATTCAAACGAATGAAATGCACCATCATTTGCCTTGACTTAATTCCGAGTATTTCCGTTTTGGTGCCTGGAATGATGAAGCAAATCAACGAGTCAATAGCACTTACTCATCACTTAATTACAAAGTCATCACAATCGCCTTCACGGCACAAACAAAAAAAAAACAACTATAGCCAATTAGAATCCATTCAGAATCCGCGCTTGACTCAAACACGCCAGCAACTATCGCAAACTAAGCGCGCAATCGCATCTCCACTGCCAACAACCGCACACACTCGCTCACACTCATGCGCATAGAGCGCTCACAGGTGAGTTCGTGCGCTGCGCATGACTCGAACTTGAACTCTAAGCGCGCGTTCGAGCCCAAGTTGCACACAAACACACACACACAATCGCCAAGCGAACCAACTAGTCGACTGATCCGGCCATAGCGCTTGCCTGCTGACCAAAACATTCGATCCCAGTTGCCAGTTCCCGCACGACATTCGAACTGTTTAGAGGTGTTTCTAAACTGTCTTTCGGCAAACTAGTCGTGTGCTTGTAGACGCGGCTGATTCGCATTCATCGAACGCGCGAACGTTGAATAGAGTCTACTGTTCTTCTGTGTGTCTCACGTAAATAACTTCATGATGAGCTACAGCGGCATTTGACAATTAAATTTTGTTAGTGAGCGCACTTCTGTTTTATTGTTGTTATTTTGTGATTTAGTGTGTGTGTGGCATCCCGCTGGTGCGAAGTCCTTAAAAAGGTTTTTAATTGTGTGTGGCGTGCAGTGCGTGACAATTTTATCACATTGACCGCAGCACTTAGGTGGTGGTAGATGGTGATCGTCGGCGGCTCAAACTGTTTTATGAGGCTGAAGAGTTGACCCGCGGCTGTGTCAAAGCCGCCAAACAGCAGCGCAATCGCTTTTCGGCGATTAAACACTAAGCGTTCGCCGCAGCTTCTGCAGCTAAATACTCGTACACATGATGTCCGCGCTACCGCGTCAGCTTAAGAATGTGATTGGATAATTTATCTCGGCACATTAGCATATTTTGGTAGTAAGCTGTTTTCACCTGCTGTGCATTTGATGGGTTTGCATCAATTCTCGCGCTGCCGCCGCCGACGGCTTGACAAACACGCCATCGGTGAGCTGACACACCGCTTAGTAGGAACTTGTATGAAGAAGAGGCAAAAGCCGAAACAAAAATAACAAAAACGCGCTGTGAACGCGCGGAATATGAATAAAATGGGAAACGTAGCAAATATAACATAATAAATAAATTAAATAAATCAACGCATTTAAACGAGATGCATGTGTTTGTTATGTATGTACGAGTGCTGGAGAAGTACGCGCCGAACGGATGAGCTTAGTTAGAAACCGCAGCGATCGCTGGCCAGCAATAAATGGCCTGAACTGGTTGTTGGTAGCCGCGCTGAGGGGCCGCAGTAAAGCAGCAACTCTTTTTTTTTTATTATTTTATGATTAGTTATGTATGCTTTGTTGTTGCTGACGAAGCGTGAACGCGATTTTGAAGCAGTGAAATGAAATAAATAACCAAATAAAGAGGCATGGCAAATGAGTGCACAACTGCCGAGATCGCGATTGCGAGCGAGCCAAAATGGAGATGAGACGCGCCATAATGTGGTTCGCTGCCACCCAACAGAAGGCTTAAAACACATTCACAACACCATATAGGCTCGCAGCTGTGCGCTGGGAGTGCTGAACATCACTCAGCGCGCTGCTGAAAAATAGACCAAATGATTTATGCTAATCCGCGGCGCACAAAGCGTCTGCATGATGCTCAGCGGGCCGTCGCGTCGACTCACTGTAGCGCACAGCAACAACAACACATCACACATCACATTCATATGCAGATGGTCGTGTGTTCGGGATTGTTTGGCCGCATTCACTTGCCAGCTTGTCTGCACAGCCTCAATCTTAGTTAGCATAATGACTTAATAACTTTATGCATAGTTGGCCCCACTCGAATTGACACATATACCTTGCGGCCAGTTTGTGGCATGCCACATGATTTGTGAAACGTTGTTGCCCAATGTAAGCGAGTTGCGTGCTCGGCGGTGCGGGCTACTCCCAAATTAACGTGTGAATTTGTAACAGCATTTGCATAACGAACGAAGCGGACAGTCCTCGTACATACAAACATAAACATATGTGTATAATATATGACGTATCTGTTTTGTTTTGAGTGTGTTGTGAGCAAAAAAAACGTAAAGTTTTGGCTTTGATTTATACAGTCAAAGAATACAATTGTATGACATGATGTGGGCAATTAAATTCAGATTTCAGATTTTTACGGCCGTTTGATATACATACATAAGATCCATGTGGCTAATAACAACGATTAAGAAATTAAGAACATGTTATTACCATTAAATTAAATGTCAGCAAAAAACCGGAAAAAGAAAAAATTATTGTGGGTTGAATTGCAATTATTTTAAAAACAAGAAAACACGTCAACTTTGATACCCTTAACAAGTGCAAAATATTCCTTTCAAGAACTTATTTTTGGTCGATCTGTTCCATGCCAAATTCGGCAAAAATATCGCGCCAAGTGAAAACGTTTTGCATACAAATACTTACGCGCTGAAATGGTAACATTCAAAGATGTGCGAAACAAAAAGGAAAAGTGAATTATTTTTCCGATCTCAACGAGATTATTTAAAAAAAGAAGAACAAATGAAGTGTTGTGAAGCATAAGCAAGTACAAAATACAACAATAAATATAATGTGTTGCAAACTAACTTAAAAAAAATTTTATCTGAGTTGAGTGTTCTATTGACACTCGTTTACTAAAAACCCATATGAAGGAAAAAAACAAACTATGTGTTGACGATATTAACGGTGTTGATTATATCAAGCAATAAAATATTAATAACATTGTAATAAAATAGCAAACTTAATATTCTTGCTTTTAACTGACTTAGCTTAAACTCCGTCGCTGTAAAGTTATTAGCGTTAGTTAATGCAATGACTATTTAAAGAATATTTTTGGCTCTTACAAAATCTATAAATTAGAATATAAAGTGTCCATAAAGAAACTGATTTATAAAGAGTTGGATTCTTCAAAACGAATTAATAATCCCATTTGGGTTTACTAGCATATTTTTTAAACACTTTTCATAATTATTATTTCAGCGAATTTTTTTTTTATTTCTTCCATCGACGGAAATAAAACTCCCTGTTGATAGTCTCTCCCTCCGGCACCAATTCATGATGCACCTGTATATCGAAAAAACAATGATCATCGCCTTGATTTTGAGCTTTGGTGTAGTTTTTTTCGTTTCTGCTCGTTTTCCATCAAAGATACCTGTTTACGGTACTCTGTTTGAAAAAAGTTCAGCTTTAGCGGGACGAGTTGAGCAAGAACGCGTTTCATACCCAAAATATCCTCTACCATCATTCGAACGGACTCGCGATAGATGTCAAGCTCTCTTGCCATCTCTCTAATACTTGCCTGACGATTTTCAAGTAGCATATTTTAATATTTACATCAGTACAGTCAGAGGTCGTATTAATGTTTTTCATATCTAGAATTACTTCGGCGCAAGCTTCTTTCTTTCCTTTGCCTTTTGCATACTGTAGCTTCCAAAGTTAACTACACAATAGTTTAAATGACATCAGTTTATTAATGAAATCAATAATAGATTTTCTAAAGCTAAAATGCAGCGAAAAGCGGAAGATTCGACCAGCTGCAATCTTCAGCATATTTCGATCTTCGACTTCTTCATTTTCAAATTGTTATTCACAAAACCTTAATTAGTTTTTACAGTAAAACTCGCTTAAATGCCTCAACTAAAATGTCAGCTTTTTGAGATATTTTAAGCGGGTTTGGTACTTAAAAGTGTCCACTTCAGTCCTTCGATGCATTACTAAGCCCAAAAATTTCGGTAATTTAAGTGTTCTCGGTACAAAGCCGGGCGCACTTAAGGGGATATTCTACTCTAGAAATCAAATTTTGGGCAGTTTTTTTCATTATTTTAAAAAAAAACCAAAAATATTTTTAGTATCCATTTTTCATGGTTTTTTTTATTGTTATCCTAAGAATACAGATAACAAATTTTGCAAAAAAATTTAAAAAATTAAAATAATTAGAGGGGGGGAGAGAAAGGGCGTAAAAAATGGCGCATTCTGGTGACAGTGATCCTGTCTCTCCTGGTGGTCTGAAAAAAAAAATCAAAAGAAATACTTAATCAGTAAGGATGCTATTATAGTCCGGGAACACGAAAAAATTTTTTTTTTGAAAAATGGCGACTGCCTGAAAATAAAAATCAATTTTAACGCTTTTTTTTTTTTTTTTTGAAATTCCTGGATTTTTTTAATTTTGATACGATGCTGGTAGAAACGATAAAGAACTATATAAAGAAGGTTCCCACAAGATTTCAAGTAAATCAAAAAGAAATTTCGAGAAAAACGCTTTTAAAGTTTAGGAGATAATTCTAGTGAACACGGACGCCACCTCACAAAATCGGCTGTATCTCCGAAAATAAGTCGAATTTTGAAAAATCCTTCCAAGGTTATATTTTTGAAAGACTAATTATATGAAAGAAAATCGAATTTTTCAAAATTCTAGAGTAGAATACCCCCTTAGGTGGGTTTACTGTAGTCGAATTAATACAAAAACGATTAAAAGGCCAAGCATAAAGCTGTCACCGTATATGGCGCAATACATTTTAGCCCCCTAATCTTTCAGCCTTCTAATATCAGCTAAATTGGAACATCTATATAATCTTCAAGCAATGTTTCATTGAAGACTTTTGACTGCTTTTATTTGGAAATTAGTTTGGTTTAGTCGACCGGGAGTTCCATCAACCTTTACACCTAAGGCTGGTACTGTTCATGAGTGAATTACATCTGCAGCTGTTACTAAAATTCGAAGACCAAATATTATTAAATATAAATATATTTTATTGTAATTTTGAATTACTTCTATGAAAAAATTTGTAGCGCTCTAAGAAAAGGAAGTAGGGTAATGAACTTTATTGAATTTCTATAGTTTTTTTAATCTTCTCAAGATTGGTTGGGTATTAATTCGAAAATAAATTTATTTTAGAAGTACAAATATGAATCAAGAAAACTACAAAGGAGTGAAGAAGTGAGGAGTTTAGAAGAGTATTTTCGAATAGAATAATTACAATTGAGAAAATAAAAACCCCGCGTATTCTATCACTGGGGAAGTTCTCAACAGAGGTCAAAAATTTCGAATCCATCTTGATGCAGAACTTTCCAACTTTCACAGCATTTGTAAAGGAAATCTTCCGCTTCTTACGTTCATGAAGTCACGCACCAATGTTTTTGTGGCAAACGCACTCTAAAAACAGCAACGCCACGAAAATATCGTAATCTGTAATTCAATAATTTTGTGCTGTAGTTACTCTAGTCATTAAATTCAATATACATTTTCTGTTACATAAAGGCCATTATTAGACTTTTTTACAAGATTTATCTGAAAAGCTGTATTACTTTTTAAAGAGCCTTTATATATATGATATTAGAAAGAAACGCCGGAAACCCTTGAAAGGCTATACATATATACTCGAACAGCGTGATGAGCTGAGTTGATTTACCCAGGTTCACACTCCCTTTCTTTCGAAGATGCTGCCCGGTTGTAGAAATCGCCGATATCGAGCAACTACTATAGCATAGAGCGGCCATACAAATCGAACAATCATACTCAAGTCCTTGTATGGAAAACCTTTTTAATCATCCATATGTCTTCACGACATTTGGCTTTGATTGTTATCCAAGGCATTGGTGTAAAATCTATGAAATCTGAATCACTATAGCATATATCTGTCATAAAAACTGAACAATCAAAAAATCAAGTCCATGTATGGAAAACTTTTACAATTTTTGAGATATCTTCACAAAATTTAGCAAGAAAATTCTATAGATCGATGCCTATAACATAAGCTGCCATACATATATTTGTTATTGGTACCAAAGCTGCTTGCTTTTCTGTTATGTTTTTAAAAGAACACAGGCACTTTTATATACTTCTTAATAAAATATATTTTTTGGAAAAATTTAAGACTAGCTTGAGATCGTAAGCCAAGTGCGTGAGTGCATCTTTGAAAATATAAAATCATAAATATTTATACGCAATGTTGTAAAAAGTGAAATAATAATAGTAACTAACAAGTTTTTCTACAAAAATAATAATTCTTAAAAATATTAATAATTTACAGTTATAAATGCACACACCAACGGCGCATAGTCAAAATACAAAGAAACAGGCATATATCAAGCCACATTTAACGTGAGCACATAAACAATTTGTAAGAAGACACACGCGTGCAATTTTCAACTAAAAAGGCAGCACTTAAACGCTTCCACATAAATAACTAATACTCTTGCCGTTTAAAGTGCAAGCCAAGCGCCGCGATAGCGAACTGATATACTGAAGCTGCAGGTGCAGAAATAAAAACAAAAAAAAAAATAAAAGCGAAAATATAATCAGCAACGAATCTCGCACCTTACCGGACGCGGCCAACTACGAACACACAAGTTTTGTTGTTATTGTAGGTTTTTTTTTTGCACAACTGTTGTTGCCGCGAATTTCACGCATGAATCTTGCGCGCACCGCTTGCTGCCTGCTGTGCGTGAATTCTAACAACTTCCAAGTTTACCAGCAATATTTGCAACAACAACAACACCAACGATCAGCGCACAACAAACAACATTTCCTTGTGCGCGCAATCAACGCAACAACAGTGGGCCAGCCACTCCAATTAGCGTCCGAATGCCCAGCTTAACGCCGCCATTCGACACCCAAACGCCAAACTGTGAAATCCGAAGCGTTTAGCAATTTCACATTCGCCTGGAAATGCGATCAACACACGAGTACTATATGCTTAAAGTAATAATAGAAAAATCATAATAGAAAAATCATAAGCGCTTACAAATATATTCCATTTTACATAAGAAAATAATTTGAAATTTGCTTTAAAAGTGCCCATGAATTGAGTGAGCGCGGAGTGCGTCAGTGCCGTGGTTGTTGTTGTGCTTATGTGTAGTGATACGATGCGATTGCCAGACGCACACACAAAAACGCTGCGAAGAAATGTGGAAAAATCGTAACAAGCTCTTAATATTTCTGCTTTGGATCATGGAAATAAGGTGAGTGACATTGAAAGTAGGCATTTGACTATTTAGTATTGTATATGTATGTGTACTTAGCACACCAGATGTTATGTGTGCGTGCGTGTAGTCAAGATTTGAGCGAACGCGGAGTAGTACACCAAGGTTATTAGCTCATTGGCTCGGTTCGCGCGAAAACTGAAGTTGCACTTGTGCAATTTAAGATTTAAGCTGATTAATTTAGCAAAGGTATTACTAGCACTAAATTGATTGCTTGATTATCGACTTTTCGGCAAGAAATCTGTTACAAGGACATTCTGTGTCATAAAATATGTACTCACATATGTGAATTAAGTCTTCCATTCGCCACTTAGCCACTCTTTAAGCCCGAGCGCTGCTCTCTTGTCAAAATATTTGCACCAGAAGGCGAAGGTATATCGTTGAATTCAATGTCAGCTAATTTGCAGATACCATATTATAGTGGTAATCGCTTGCTACTCAATTTAGACCAGTTATACCAGTACCAAGGTTTTGGCAAAAATATAATATCACGAACATCAGTTACTGAGAAAGATTCAATGAAATATCATTTACAGCAATAAATTTTTATATTTGCCAATTAAATATACAATTGGGCAATTTCATTCTTCTTCTCACGCGGTTATATTTCAGAATACAACAATGAACATTACCTGGATGGGTGTTGCTTCAAACTCTTTTAGAGCTGAGTGTTTTCATTCATTCGGAGCACCACCACTGCCTCCTTATTCATTGTACTATTGTGCCCAAAAAATAAGGTGACATTTAAAATAAATAATAAAAATTATTATTTTTTTTTTGGTTGGTAGTAGTGTCAGTCACATTTATGTCGAATTTCATGTCAAAATATTCATTAGTGTCTGAGGTACGAGTCGTTCTGTGAGCTGCTAAAAGTGAATTTTCGTTTTTTGCGATGTCGAAATTTGTTGAGCACAGAATTTGCCATTAAATTTTGTTTACGGAATCAATTTTCTGCTGCGGATAAGTTGAGGATGGTGCAGAAAGCCTTTGGTGATGAGGCTATGTCTAAAAAAATGTTTACAAGTGGTGTAGTGAACGTGTCAAAAGCGAAGAGCGTCCAGGGCGATTATCAACCTCAACCGACGTAGCTCACGTTCAACAAATCAAAGATTTGGTATTTAAAAACCGTCGATTAACAATTAGAGACCTTGCTGATGAAGTTGGCATACCGGAAGGCTCAGCCAATACCATTTTGAAGGAAGTTTTGGGCTTCAAGCGCGTCAAATCTCGACTGGTACCGAAATCATTGAATTTTTTGGAAAAAGGCGTCGCGTTGAAGTGTGTGAAACAATGCTTTCCGACTACCAAGGTGTCATGAAATGCATTATAACTGCCGATGAGACTTGGATCTATGCTTACGACCCCGAAACAACCGATCAATCGAGCGAATATCGTGCCAAAAGAGAGCCGAGACCAAAAAAATTGCGCCAAAGTCGCTCAAAAATCAAGGTCATGTTGACTGTTTTCTTCGATTATCGTGATGTTGTGCATTATGAATTCCTTTTAACCGGTCAAGCAGTCAACAAGGAATATTATTTTAACGTTATGCGTCGTTTGCGTAACGCTATCCGCCTAAAAAGGCCGAAATTGTGGAAAGACAATTCTTAGTTTTTACACCACGATAATGCACCATCCTATTCTGTCCTCGTAATTCGTGATCATTTCGCCAAAAACTCAACCCACATCGTTCCGCAACCACCATATTCCCCTGATCTGGCGCCGTGCGACTTCTGGCTCAAAAGACCGCTCCGGGGACCCCGTTTTTATACGATAGAGGAGATTGAAGCCGCAGCGAAGACGGAACTGAAGGCCATCCCGGAAAGTGACTACAACCAGTGCTTCGGAGATTGGAAAATCTGTTGGATAAATGCATTGCATCGGGAGGGGATTACTTTGAAGGGGATGAAATTGATGAGAATAAATAAAGAATTTTCAAAATAAATACAATGTAACCTTATTTTTGGGCACAGTAGTATATCTCGTACAGCTCCTCGTTCCATCGACTGCGGTATTCGCCATTATCAATGCGCAGAGGTCTATAAACTTTCTGCAGAACCTTTCTAACGAAAACTCTTAACGTCAACTCATCAGATGTTGTCATCGTCCATATCTTTGCACCAGGACGGGAATAATGAGTGACTTAAAGATTTTGGTCTTTGGTCGTCGGGAGAGGACTTTATTTCTCAATTGCTTTCTCACTCCGTTGTTTGTCAAGTTTTTTAAAGTCCTTGCAGTCTGTTTGAGCAGCTGGTATAATCAGTTTAAATCAATACTCTTTAACGGTTAACGATTCGTACCAGCAATTGTAGTCATAGCCATAGGAGACCTTCGGCATGGATACACTGAAATTCAACACTACTTTGATTACAATAGGTTGCTTTTCTATGTACGACTTGCGTGGAATTTGCGAGCGGGGCGAAGCCGAAGGAGAAAATAGGTAGTGAGCTTTTTTTCAAGCGGAGGTGGTTGGCATTTGGATAGCAGCATATGTACTGTTCCGAAGTACAGCCTAGCAGCTATACTGACTTTGTCTGTGCACTCAAAACTAGTCAAGGAGTGCTTGACCTCGTTTCAAATAGCAGCAAGGTTCTTCCATATTAGACTTGTATGGGTTCCCGTTCATAGCAGAGTCCTCAAAAAACCTAATACCACAAATTCCACCGGTTGGAACTGGAACTTGTATGGCGCGAGATCCTTCTGGTCCTCTCTGAACTGTTTGATTTCAGTAAAGCTTCAATTTAGTTTAAGTTGTTCTGACTCGAGACTGTCCAATAGGTTCACACGCGTGGCTAAATTTTTTGTGGGAGTTGTATGGTGGAAGGCGATGTGGAATCATATTGTCACTTTATTTTCTAAGTATTGTACTGCTTTTGCCAGACTGAGTTATAAATATCTCGTTTGGTGAATCTATCTGCGTGGTTGGGATTGATATTACCGGCCTTAACCGATTTATGGTGAGTTCAAGACGTTTCGTCGATCAATGAGGATCTGTTGATTCACGTATACAAGTTTATGGGTAACTAAAATGACAAACATCTGTCTGTGTGAGATCTATTGATTATGAATCATATGGTCCAAGCGAATCTTCTTTGTGACTCGCTTGAAGCAAAATATATATTCTTTGTTAATCTCAGTTTTATTTGTGAGAAGTGTTGGTTGTGGTTGTTCGAGGTTTTAAAAAATATTTCCTATCATTCGAGGGCTTCAAAATATGACTTCTATTACAATTCCTAACAATCTGAGCTAGCAGCTCTAGTAGCGAAGAGGTAAAAATTGCTGCCAGAATGTCTGACTGACTGTCCACGCAAATGGCTGCTTCTGTATTTTCCCTAAGTGGTTCGTAATACAGCTCTGTAGATGAAAAATGAGACAAATGTGGGACACCTCAAGTTTTCTACTTTAAAGTAAACATATAATTGTAACTTTCTGAAGAAACACAAATCTTATAAGAAAATAAAAATAACTGTATTTTGGTCTTCGAGTAATTTTTGGCTTATAAAACATCCGGCACGATGCTAATGAGGTGATTTAATGACGCTAATTTATTCGTAATGTTTAAAATTAAAACTCAAATAAATATAAAGTTGACAGCAAGCACTAATTTGCATACTAAATAACAGTACATCGCATGCGTTGTCGTCAAAATCAATTAAGTTTGATTTATTACATTTTTAGCAAATCATCAGCTCGTAAGCCAATTTGTGTTCGGCAACATGTTTATGAGCACATGAATTTCCATAATATTTGTTAACATAAAATGAAAAATTAACAAACGAAAAACAAAAAACCTAACACAACTAAATTTAACTACAACAAAAATGCGCATTTTTAACGCCCAAACACCGAAAACCGATTCGGCGGCCTGAGCTCGAACTCGGCGCGATTGTCGTTTGTTGGTTTGTCAATGGCGTTGCCGCAATCACGTCCACCCCCACTGTCGCGCCATTCACATCACTCACTTGCTGCCTAGACGCTGTGTCTGTACATCCGACATTAGACAAGCTTCAGCGATTCGTGTACCGAAATGTTGAGCGTATAAAAATGAAACATCGAAAAAGGTAAAACCTCATTAAAATATCCAATTAAGCTGGCCAACAAGCAATAATTTAAGTAAATTTCTATTTCCAACGAAAAATCAATTTTCCACCATTACCACATCAAAAACCTGCCATTCATCCATCGCTCCAACGCAACAACCGACCGACCGGCCGACTGCCGTTCAGCAGCCGACAAGGTAGCCTCTCAGCCTACAATTCCAAGCCAACGAAACCGCGCTTGCCGCACAGCCGAAAAGATAAACAAACGCGGGGCGGCAAGGGCTTGTATTTTTCTAGTATTGATGCCTCTGCGCGCTTCGGATAGTTGGACGGACCTGTAGTCATCCATCATATTGTTTGCGTGTTTGTTTGCGTCGCACGTCAGTTTGTACGCCTGTCAGCTTGTCGATTTAGCTATTCATCTGTTCATTGCATTTGTCGCGTGACTGCTTGAATGCCCTCCGACGATCTGGTGTGCTGACGGCCGATGAATGCCAGTTTACCAGCGCTTCAACAAGGCACAAGCTCTACGTGTGTACCTTTCGTTGAACTACACACGCTTACAATCCTTCGTGCAGGCATTCCACTATCTAATTGCCCGCCAAAGCCATTCAATACGGCAATTGAAATAAAAGTGCTCCGCATCTGCATGACAATTCAACAATAAGCCATTATGTCAATTAGATCGGTGGGTGAGAACTGAAGAGCGGAATAGGCGTAGTTCGGCGGAAATAATTGAAAGGCTTAACATTTAAAACACCAGCTAGGAAAAACTCTTCCAAAGTGTGCCTGGGTCTGTAAGAAAATTATTGTTATGATTAAACTCAATTAATAAACGATTCAGACTTCCAGTCGGTCAGCCTTCCCAAGAAACTTTCGTTACTCTTTTAGCAATTATTAATAACAATCGCAATCGAAAAGGTCCCTGCATTTATCAGATGAAGTTCAGCTAGTCCTTTGGCGAAGGTGCAATCGCCAATTATTGTATAAAAAAAACTGTTTTTTCTCAGATAAAAAAGTGTATGAGCGTCTGAAGGTCATGGGAGTCACTAGCAGAAATTTGGTAGCTCTAGACCTCCACCAAACAGTTTTTCAAACGTTAGCAATAAAGTTCTCACTTAGGTATACACTTGTCCCTTAGGCACCCTTTACCAGTTTTGAAAGTGACAAGTGATTTATGTGTGTTTGATTTTACTCTCCATTTACTGCTACCTATCGTCTCTCTAATTTGTTTTAATTTGCAAATGCATTCATTCAGTTTTTCAAGTTCATACTTCTCATATTACTTTAAATACACTTGACCTTGAAGTCGTAAGAGGGACAGATTTAGTTTTATTAGTATTTTCCACTTCAGCAAGGCCTTTTCAGTGCTGCTTATATTCTAAGTCAGTGCGCAGTAGTATTTTTTTAAAATAAAAAAGCTGATGAGTTGGTTAGGTTATGAGCCCCACTAGATGAATCCATGGCAGATATAATACCTGGCTCGCTGGAACAATCAAGAGCGTGTGCAGAACACAATTTGATCATTTACATAGCTCAGAATGGATCAAATCAAAAAAACAAGCACTAAGGACTTATTAAATAGGTTCGGAAAAAATATATATACAAGTAGATCATAACGGGACTTTTGTCATTTGGAGAACAAGCGTTAAAAATGAAAATGTTCTATAAAGCTTATTGTGGCAGATATAAACTTGAAGAAACTAAGGAAACGGTTCTACTTTGCTTTTGTGAGTGCCCAGCTCTAGCACAAACCCGACATAAAACTCTTGAAATCCATTAGGCACTAAAACTTTAGAGTCTTTCTGCAAAAAGCATAAAATAAATAGGTAGTTTCATTTCAAAGATCAAATGATTTGAACAGAACGATAAAACGAGATTGCAAAAATTGGAAGGCTTTAGGAATAGTGCAACAGTGTGTCGCTTCTCAGGCTAATTGAGTGCGAACTGGGACTGCTTTCATACCTACCTACCAACCTATCTGTGGAATCAGCGATAGTCGTGGCAGATAGAGTGTTAAGCCAATTAGCTGATCAAATTAGCAAAATTATGTAATTTTCTCAGGCAGGTTTATCCATCCGTTTACCTTTACTGATCTTCCTCAAAACTTATCAATAATTGAGTTCGGTAAGTGGAAAGAGTGATTTTTCATAGTAGACTCATCAGACGTTCGTCAGGCAAAATAATGTCTTATTAGAATATTAATATAAACTCTATATGTATATGCGTACAAAAAGGAAAATATTACCAGAATATTTTTCTTCTTTATTGGCGTAGCCATCGCTTACGCGGTTATAGTCGAGTTTACAACAGTGCGGCAGTCGACCAACTCATAAGATGTTGTCATCGCCCAAGTCTCTGCACCATAAATCAGGACGGAGATGATAAGTGACTTGTAGAATTTGATCTTTGTACTCCGCGAGAGGACTTTATTTGTGTTAAATTTCGAGGCTGACATGGTTATTGTCCTAACTAGTATTAACACCAAGATAAACGAAATTATCTACGACTTCCATGTTATGACTGTCAAAAGTGACGTGAGAGCCAAGTCGTGTGTGCGACGACTGTTTGTTTGATGACAGGCGATATTTCGTCTTGCCCTCGTTCACTACCCATTTGTTTGTGTTACATTCTCTATTCAGGTCTTTAACTCGAACCCAGGAGTAGATTGAAGAAGTCGCACTAGGAGTCGCTTTGTCTGAAACCTCGTTTGGTATCGAAAGGCTTGGAGATGTATTTTCCGATCCTTATGGAGCTTTTGGTATTGCTAACGTCAGTTTACACAGGTAGTTTTGCGGGAATACAAAATTCAGACATAGCGATCCTCTTTTTCAAGGCTTGGCGTATGGTGAATATGTGGTCAGTTGTTGTGTTCCAGTTCTAAAGCGACACTGATAAGGTACAATAAGTTTGTTGACGATGCGCTTTCATATTAAAGGATTACGCAATATCATTTGAAGCCCAGCTGTTCTAGGTCTTTCGCTGCCCTAGGTGCAACTTTCGTGCAAAATTTATTCAAATGGTCGCTATAAACCAATAAAAAGTAAAGACTTTCATACAATAAATTTCGAAAAAATATTTTGTAAATTTTTTAAAGTTTTCTTTGAATTAATTTAATTGTCCAGAATTTCATAAACAACGCATATAACATTTGGCTGCAAGTGAAGTAAAAACGAATTTAAAACTGCTTTGTGGAAAAGACTTGGCTACATTGATGTAATTACCACACTTGCCTGAACTCCTTGCGCTGAGAATTCCGCGCACAAGGCTGACACACGGCCAACATCAGACGCAAGGGCACAGACAAAGCGATCAAGATCACTGGCGACAACGGTCACGACAGCAGCCGCGATGACGCGCGAAGGCGACAGCAACAGCTACGACTGATGGCGTTTAACGTTGAAATCGTTGGTGATGATGGAAATGCTAAATGGCTATATCTTAAATGGGGAGCTAGTTGCCTTTTAAGCCGCAAAAATATGTATTTATGAAAAAGTCTTTGTTTTCTCTTTAAGCAAGACTTTAGGTAGAGGATGAATAAGGAATGAAGACTATACTTGCATATTACGGGAACATAGAATTACTAGAAAAGCGCCAGCAAAAAGTCTGTAATACTTGTAACAATAACAACAATAACGAGGCCAATTTGACCGTAGCGGCTGAGGTAAAAGGAACGGTTCTACCAGAGTCAGTGGGTAGCACTAACTAGACAACGTGCTGTTTTAAAAATAGCGTAGACAGAGAAAGGCCCTCAACCGGTGTTCTTTTACTTTTTTATGTCTTTTATCAGTTCGCCGCTCTACTATTCAGCTTACTCGCTGGATGCGGTACACGGCAGTTGGCGTCTTGTCGTGTCCAAATGTCGGCGAATGTCGTCCAACTGTTCGTCAACTCGTCAGGCAGCCGTTCAACCAGTCACTTGGACATTTAAGGCATTTGGTAGCCGGAGCAACAGCCGAAAAGGCTGCATGGAATGCAGGGCAACTGTTCGAGGTTCGGTGCCTTTAAGCTGTGGCACAAACAGCCTTTGCTTGCTGCCCAACAATGGACACATGCGCTGTTTGTTGTTGCAGTTTATTCGCTTTATTATTGTTGTTGCTATCAGGAAATGTCTTCGTTGGATGCACAATTCATCTTTCTTTTCTTCTCCGTTGCGCCGTCGCACTAACAATGCTCGTAAAATTGCTATGCCACGTACAATAAAACAACAACAATAACAATACATTAATAATACATAGTTGTAAAAACTGCAAATCAGCAATATTGGCAACTCGGCGCAGCTGCAGTCGCATCTACTATGCAATTTCGCTTAGCCAGCCGCTCGGCGATCGTATGCAATCGCTTGATGGCGAGGCGAATCGAAAGCTCATTGCTGGCTGTCGTGGCTGTGGCTGGTGCTATGAATGGGCGGGTAATGAAGATGAGGAGCAGCAGCGTTGCAGCTTCCTTGGTGGTGCATGTCCGCGGCTCAGATATGCCAATAATGAGCTCCTAAGAAACTATATGTGCATCTTTGCTTTGTTGTTTTGTTGCTCACGAAGCTGTCGTTCGTAGTTACGTACTTTTACTCGTTAAGCAAATATCCGCAATACAATGTGGACATGACCTTCCGTAAGAGAGTTGAAGCAACAAATTGAATGTTACTGAATTGGCCATAAAAATATGGTCACCGGTAATGTTAGTTTTGGTCCCATGAAGATAAACTCTCCCCTTTTATAGAATATGAAACCTTTCCGTTATAATAAGGGTAGGTACTTTTAGTACTCTCACATGATGGAAGTTGAATAAGGCCAAAAATTTTCAAAACAGTTTTACTGAAACCTGAAAACTGTCTTTCTATAGTGGTTGAGATATTGGGTGGAACCAGAGTGAAAAAGTCCTTAAAAACAACAACATTTATGTTCTTATAGCGTTAAAAAAAGTTTATAGCCCTTATTGTGAAGTTAAATGGATAAAAAATCGTCAATTTCTTATTAAGTTATTTTTTGGTAGGAAATGTAGAAACCCGTAGTACGAGATAAAATGCGAATATGTCTCCTTAATAAATATCTTATTAAAACCTAGCAAAGACAGTCTCACCGCAATTGATGTTCGGACTGGACACTGTCCAATAGGTTCATCCGCGGGACACTCTTTGCCTAACCTGTGTGGTCACTTTCTTCTAATTTGCCCTGGTTTTGCTAGACTGAGATTGAAATATTTCAGTAGATACACTTTCGGCGAACCTAGCGAATGGAATGGATATTAACTGCTTTAACATATTTTTGGCAAGTTCTAACAAGCTGGGTCAAACGATAAGGTTCTGGTGATTCACTGTTAGGAGCTTATGTGTAACGCAAAGACAAACATCTATCCAAGTGATATCTACCATGACCTAACCTAACCTATCTTAAAATGTGAACAAAAGTTTTTTAGTCCGGGGCTGAAGTACAATTCAAAGTCGACTCTTTCAAACGTAAAAAACAATTTAGGACGTTGAAACAATTCCCATGAACAGGGGCACTCAGTTTCGATCCAACAAGTTTATGTCTCGAATCGAGTATTGCTTTCAAATTGAAGAATATCGAAAGACGATAATAATATCAGCCACATATTGGCCAAGTCTGAGCAAATGAAAATTATATAAAAATTTGCTTTAAAAAATATTCAAGACTTTATTTTAACTCAGCTTCAGTCGAAGTGGACTCTGACAACTAGCCGTTTAGTACTAAACAGAGAAGTGTACAATTTTGGTTTGCAGGTATCGCCGCCACTTTAACTCTTTGAACGTCCACGTTTTTAAAATAACCCAGAAGGACCTTGTAGTGTGTTGTAAGTACCGTATATCCAAAAGTACATATGTATGTTGTTAGGAAGTGCAATTGGCGTGGGAAAGTTAAGTGAAACACATAGGCTGTTATTTGGAAATGCATACATACTATGTACTTTTATATTTATCTAGAGTTGGAGTAATATTAGGGTGGGTACAAATATTTATTTTTTCTTTCCTAGAAAAGGGAAACAAGGCTCTAACCCAGTTTCGCGTGATGGCTAGAAATATCTTGTGAAACAGGGCAGCTGTGGAGAGTGTCGGCAGGAACAAGCGACTTCACTTCTACTGCGCACCAGGTCACAAGGCAACGAGGGTAATAAAATAGTGGACGAGAATGCCAAGAGTTTCTGGTAGCAAAATTGCAAATGTCATAAGTAAAGCGGTAGATTAGAAATAGAAAAAGTTCCTACCGGCACTCGAAAAGCCACAGTGACGGCATACGTCTGTAGAATGGTGAAAATCGAGAAGACGACAGGAAATGTCAATAGCAAGGCATCAGCGAGCATCAATTGTGCAGTTATCCCGCATTGACAAGTCAGCGCTTTAGCTTTTGGTGGGTGATTGCATGGGACCCTGTAAGAGGTACGGTTGGTTGAAATTTGAATCAAGCGCAGGCATACGTAATGGCACTTTATCTGATATCGCTAAGGACCAAAACTAGTCTATGCTTACCAGACTAACCTAATTCGCTAATTCTTTTGAATGCGCCTCGACCTCGAAAAGCTTTCCTGTCATATTGTTAATGTTAGAAAACTGAACTGAATTGAAAAACAGTGAAGAAAAGAGTAGGAGATCAATGACAATTCCATCCGACTTCTTAGAGGGGAACGGTATCCTGCAACAATATTTTACAAATATTATATTTTCGAAGACAATTCACTATAATCAGCCCCTAGGCCTAGTTTCCTCACCACCGCCGCTGTAGAAAAAATATCCTCAAAGACGCCAATTCTGAGAACAAAGCTCTTCTTGGAACTATAGAAGGGAACGGCTACTAATTGTTGTTCTATAGGAGCAAATAAAGATCAAACCCATTCAAGTAATTCCCATGAGTTTTTGTTCCACCTTAGTGCGCCTTTACAAGTATGTACGGCCACTAAGCGAGTACTGGGAAAAGCTTCAATCATTCCAAAGTCGTAAACAATAATTCAGCAGCAACGCCGCGGTCGGACTAAATGCCTCATTTCGAGCTTTTAGTGTGCGGCCTACAATTTATCTGATGCGCATAAATGAGTGATTCCTTCAAAATGCACGAACAGCAATGCATAAAAACCAATTTACACCGAGCTGGAGTATTGCTGTTACGTTGCTGTTGCTTTTGTTATTGTTGTTGCTGTTGCAACCGAAATCGGTAAGTTATGCGCATATTTACTCGTACTAACCTTAAAGAGACGCTGGCAACGAGCAAAAAGTGGCAGCTTGGAGCTAAGCGCATTTGAAGATACCAGCCTTTTCAGACACTCACACACAAACATACATATACACTTTACCATGTTTACTCACACCGTACTCCGATGCAGCATTCCTCGAAAGTTCACACAGCACAAAGCTATACGTGTTTTGTATGCATGGCTGTGTGTGTGATGGCTGTCCCATTGCGCATTTCTTGTTGGAGTTTTCCTTTCTGGGTAGCTTCACTTTTCCACTGGGACTTCGTAGTCTCGTCTTTTGTACAGCTATTTCTGTGCAATATGACCATTTAATCGCGAACAAGCCGTACGCTACAGCTGTTGCTGCCACAACTGCCACAATTGTTGACTGCACGGCGGTAATGCGCTGGTTATGTTATTATTATTGTTGTCGACTGCATTTTTGTTGCCAAGCATTTGTCGATTTGTAGTCAGTGATATTTATCACACCGCTGGTTGTTGCGCATGCGCCTTCTGCGTCCGTTGTGGTATGTTGTCGTTGCCGTCATTGTTGCCACAACAGAAAAGGCATGTAATTCAAATGAAAATGCTTGTACTCACAACTCAAAGCCGATCAGTGCAGCGCAGCATAGGAATCGGCGTCGTCGTCGATAACGTATAGCCGTAAAAACGATTGGTATACTTATGTTTTGTAAGGCGAAGCGATCGATGCGCCGAATTCCAACAGTCGGACGCTCAGCTGCGAGCGTTATTGCAATTATAAAGCAAACAAAAGTGTAAACGCCAAACAAACAGGCAACAAACAAGCGTAATAATGGATTTTAGAAGTTAAACATTTTTAGTGGAATGATAAAGTGCTCCAACGGATTTTATCATTGCCATGGACTTCCTTCTTTTCGCCGCCGACAGAATGCACTGCGCGAAAAGGCAGACCAATAAAGTAGTTTTGAAACATTTTTGTACACATTTGACACATTTTAAACCTTGGTTTAAGGATGAGGAGTTGGTGACAGCTTAAATTTCACAAATGGGAGAGATCAACCAAGTCTTCGTTTCCAGAACAGAAAACAGAAGTTGTTATAAAGTTAAGAGGAAGTCACAGCTTCTCCATTAAATTATTTTAATGTCTTATTAAATTCTACAACACCTCAAGAATAATGCTCTTAATTTTCATTTTAATTGACTCGGAAATACAGCCTGGAGCACTTGTGCGCTCGAGGCTAGCTAGGCTAAGTCCACCGTCTTTAAGAGGGTATTCTACACTAGAATTTTGAAAAATTCGATTTTTTCATATATTTAAAGTTTAGACCCTTAAGAACATATCCTCCAAAGGATTTTTAAAAATTAAAATTATTTTAAGAGCTACAGTTACTTTAGTGACGCAGTACCTAGCCTGGTAGGTAGGTAGACTCACTTTTTTAAACGCGTTTTTATCGAAACAACTCACGGTACCGGCATTATCTCAAGTTCTATACAACCGATTTACTTGAAATTTTGTGTGAACCTTTTTTATATAATCCTATATCGTTCCTACCAGCATTGTGTCAAAATTATTGTTTTTAATATTTAAAAAAAAAATTCAAGAATTTCAAAAAAAAAGCGTAAAAATTGATTATTATTTAGAGGCAGTCGCCATTTTTCAAATTTTGTTTTTTTTTTTTTTGTTCCCTGAGGTAGGAACCTGTTATAGTCCTTACTGATTAAGAATTTCTTTTGGTTTTTTTTTTTCAGACCACCAGGAGAGTCAGGATCAATGTCACCAGGATGCGCCATTTTTTTTTACAGCTGTCTCTCCCCCTTCCTCTAACTATTTTAATTTTTAAAATTTTTTTGTAAATTTTTTTTTTCAGTATTCTTAAGACATCAATAAAAACACCATAAAAAAATATATAGCAAAAATACTTTTTGGTTTTTTTTTTTTAATAAAATACAAAAAACTGCCCAAAATTTGATTTCTAGACTAGAATACCCCCTTAAGCAAACGAAACGGTGTTTTGAATATATAATAACTATTTGAGAAAATAAATGTCGCGAAATTTTCACTAAATATATATTTTTTTTTTTTTTGTATAACTGTCTGCCAAAAATCCAATTTTCAGTTTTTTCTTTGTCCAAGTTTTGAATTAATGTTTTAGTTAAAACGCGTATTTTTCACTTTATATGACCCTATAAATAGTTAACAGCAAACACTTCTGCTTGAAAAACAGCACAGGCCTAAAACTAAGATTAACAGAGGGCTTCTTATAAGAAACTCCTCTAATGAAAATAGTTTAATTAACGTTAAATAAATTACTGAATCCAGGGTGATTGAACTTGTGACGAAAGCAGACCGACATGTCTACACTGTGTTTCACAACATTTGCTTTTCGAATCTTTGCAGCCGGAGACTGAAACTCAATAATTTTACATAATATGTAATTTTCAATACATAAAAAGCAAGAAAAGAAAAACATTTGAAAAGCAAAACGTTGCTTTATTGCGACAAAAAGTACCCGGGAATTGTAAATAAAACGAAAAATATTTAATTACTCTTTTTACACACGGCTTCGCACGCAGTGGAGCCATTAAATAATTATGAGAGATAAAGGGTAAGGGTATAATAATGAAAATGAGTCAATATGATAACAAAATTTTATTGCTTGGCTGAGATCAACAATTTTTAAAAATTACTACAGACAATGAAGTTTCAACACTTTAAAATATGCGTATTGAAATGCAACAACAAATGCTAAAATATATTTCTCCCTAACAAAAATAAATAATTTAGAAACTCCGCAGAACATGAAGTACTTAGGTCCGTATCTATTATTGTATCCATTGACAAATATTCCTTCATTTTTTCTTGAACCTATTAACAATTTCATTTCTTGGCTAATATTGCACTTGCACACAACCACTGATCACTACACAAATTTTGTTGCAATTCCGAAAAAACATTAGCAATGAGAACTCTTGACAGTAATATGTAGCCTTCAGCGTCAACATCTAAACAACCATCACCAATTTTCAAGAACATTTCTGCGTAAAGTCCTGTATCCATTGGGAGGGTTTGACGGAAGTCACCAGCCAATAAAACTATCACGCCTTCCATTATATCTGTACTACCTCGCAAGTCCTGGAAAGTCCGGTTTAAAGCTTCTATAGCCTTCTTGTGAGACATTGTACTTTAATCCCACACTAAAAGCTTGCATTCTCGTAGCATCCTACCTCGTGAACAGATTTTACAAAAATTGCAGAAGGCCGAATCTTCCTGTGCTAAATTCAATGGTAATTTTAAAAAGGAATATTCCGTACGACCGCCGTTTAACAGCTCGCGACAATACCGTACGAAGCTACTGCAACTGCTATTTTTTGGCCTTTTCTGACGAACATTAATAACAAGTTAAGCAAAAACGTTTTTCCAGTTCCTCCTGGTGCGTCGAGAAAGAAGAGTCCACCACTGCCGGAGTCCATTTTACGTAAAAATAAAAAATAAATAAATATTTGACGATATTTTGACAAACAATTTTTCTTTCGTAATTTTTTTAATATGAACTACCCTATGTTACTTCTAATAGATTTAAGAGTATATGAAGACAGTTTCATGATGATCGGTTAAGTAGTTTTTGCGTGAAAGCGTAACAAACAAACTTACATTGGCATTTATAATATTAGTATGATTCATTAAATTTTATTTTGTCTGCTTCATAGTAATCCCCACCAGATGTAATACACTTATGCCAACAGTTTTTCCAGTTTTCGAAACACTTTTCATAAACACTTTTTGTGATGGCCTTCAGCTCGTTCAGCGAATTTTGTTTTATCTCTTCGATCGTCTGAAAACTGGTTCCATTCCGATGATTGTTGACTTTTTTGCTTGTCAAACACCAAAACCCTTGTCCCATCGGCAGTTATAATGTTCTTCATGAATGTGGAATCGAAATTCGCATGATCAAGCTATCGAAAGAGTCCTGTTTACCGTACTATTTTTGAAAAAAAAAAATTCTGCTTCATCCGAACGAGTCGTGCAGGAACGCGTTTTATACCCAAAATATCCATCAAAACCATTCGAACGGTCTCGCGAGACTACTTCGGACTATGTAGGCAATTTGGAAGTAAAGTCCTCTCTCGACGAACAAAAACAAAACTCTATAAGTCACCCATATTCATGTGTTTCCATCGACCCAGCAATGTACACCTCGTTTTTCATCGCAATACTTGAATCCCGCCTCACTTTCGAGAGTGTACTTCATTTCCCATTCGAAATCTTTCACTCGTCGTTTGTTTTGCAGCGGCAGCTGAATGCGAGATAAAAGTATCTAATAAAAACATAGATTTAAGGCATAAACACCGCGCATACTTTCCATGATCCATAAAGATACAACGCGCGCGCACACACGCACAAACACATGCAGCCGGCTAGCAGCCGCGCCACTTTGTTGTGCTTTGTTACTTAAATATACGGATTTTTATGTTGGCATGTCCGCTATTAGACAACAAGACAGGCGCGATCGCCCCAGTCAGTTCGGCTTCCATGTGCGGCTGCGCTAGTTAGTAATTACCGACCAATGCGACCGGCATCGGGATACACCCCACACCAGCAGGCGATCACCGCTCATTGAGCCATAACAGAAACCCAAACGCTTGCGTGCCGTTCATGAGCGGAATTGTTCGTGGTAGTGGTTAGTTGATTGTTGTTGTTGTTGTGGTCAGCAGTGGTCTTAAGCGCGGACTCACCGTGCTTTCGTTTACGCGCGCCTATTGACGCTGCGGTGGGCCGGACGCTGCAAAGTTGCGCACATTCTTCCACGGCTTTGAGTCCCCAGCCTCACCTGGCTACATACTCGTCATATTCGTATGTGTGTCGATTGGCGGTAATTGCTGGTCGTGGGATTTTTACCTGCCATTATTGGCACATGTTCCGTGCGCGTTTACGACTGTAATAGGCCTCGTTGTTGTTGTTATTGGTGAGCGTTGTGCAGTTGTAATGTGCAGCAGAATTATGTGATTGTTTTCGGTGTTGTTGTTGATGGCTGTTACACGCATTAAAATTATATTTGAAGACTGCAACACACCGTTAATGACATGCTCAAGTGTAGAAGTGGCATCCCCCTTCAGAGTGCACTGGCCCGTGAAGGAGAACGCGCGAAAACGCGGCTGCGCACTTCAATTTACCAGATAATAGTCATATTTTTTATGGATATTAGCCACTCTACTTGCACGTTAAGATTTCTAGCTTGTTTTCAACGGCCGCTGCTTGCCACTTAATGTGCGCCTGGGCACGCGTACTGTCAGCCAGTTGACGCCAATGGTTTGCGCGGACGGACGGCAGCTGCGCGGCCAAGCTGCGAGTGTCGTGCTTAATTGGTATATGAAACAGTCGTCAGCGGCGATCGCGTAAATTACGTGAGCCTCTCTTAATCCATATTTAATGATCGCTACTCGCTGAACGCCTCAATTCCAGCAACAGCTGGCACTCGGACAGACGGGCAGACGGCGCAATGTCATTTACATACATATGACTTAATTTAATGCTTGTAAACGCGTTATGATCACGGCAATTAAATTGTTGAAATTCTGGTTTCGATGTCCATTCAATCAGCGCCGTGAAATTTGAAGTGCCCTTTGGGGTTATGTGAGTATTTGATGCGTCTGCGCTAAGTGCTTTATTTGTTTGCCTAATGGCCGCATTGAGTTGAATAAGTACATACATATGTATGTACATATGTTTATTTGATGTGGGTGATTTTGTGTGTGAATTCTTATATATGAAATTCGAAGCTTTCAGTTATATTTGTTGGAGCACTTTGTTTAAATAAGAACATTTATAACAAATTGGGTCCAAATTACCTACGGCGCTATATTCACATACATCGGTGTGTATGCATGTACGAGTATGCACGAGAAGTTCAATGAAATTATAAGTCTATTAAAAAGTTATCTAATTCTCATGAAGTCTCATTTCGGCTTTAAGTAATTTATAACTCTAAAAAAAATTACATAGAACTGAATCATAAATTAGATCAATCAATTTCTATAAGCTCAACCAAATATACATAATTACATATAAATATACAAAGTATACTTTAGAGCGGGTCGATTTGTAGGGAGCCAAATATGACTAAGCAGTTGTACGGGAAATACATGTTACAATTGGCTATTTTCGGTCGAATTTTATTCGGATATCTCAAAAACTGAAGAAATATTTTTATAATCCCCAAAAGATAAACTTTGTCTTAAAAATCGCTGGTTTAAAAAAAATTGTATGGCCCATTGCTTCTTAGGCAAAGTTGCTCAGTACGATCCGTTGATCATTTCCCGCATTTGCGACCGATTTAATATATGTACCTTTGTTTATATATTTTCACAAAAGCAAATATAATTTTGCTATGAAATAAAGGGTGGGCCATATCAAATTTTAAATTTAAAAAGTCTCTAAAAGAACGGCTTGATATTTTTCAAAGGTCATTTACTCGTATTTGAAAGGTTGTTTTATGAAATTTATTTGTGGAAAAGAATTTCGGACAAATGACCACCACGGCTGAGTTTACAGTAGCTTATCCGATCCACCCAATTTTGGTGTACTTTCTCGATGGTTTCAGGCCTTATGGCAGCTACAGCAGCTTGAATCTCGTACTTTAGATCTTGAATTGTTTCTGGATGGTTGGCGTAACATTTATCTTTAACAGCTCCCCACAGAAAATAGTCAAACGGAGTTAAATCGCAGCTTCTGGGAGGCCAATTCACATCACCTCTTCTGCTGATTATGCGATTTTCGAAGATAGGGCGTAAAATATTGATGTATGGCACGTAGCGCCGTTCTGTGCCCCAAATGTGACAATTCTATTTGTTAACGTAACCATCGAGGTGAAAATAAGCCTCGTCCGAAAAAATGATTTTTCGGTAAAATTGATCACCCTCGTTTTTTTTTTCAATATTCCCCAGTTTTCTTCTAGTGAATAGCGATCCATTTCGTAAATTTTAGACTTTTTGCTGAATATCTGTCACTTTCCGAATGGTAATTGACGTTTCCTATGTAGAAATATACATAATTCAATTTTAAAACGTTAGATGGCCCACCCGTTACCATTAAAATACACTTAGCAACAAAATCAGGTTTTTATAAAGTGATCAAAATATAGAAAATGGTTTGTGGCAGAGAAGAGCAAAAGCGGTTAGAGTACCGTATTTTTATTTCAGAACCACGACAGCGTGAGTAAAACTGTTAAAAATACTCTGTCCTTTAATTAATTTCAGTTAGACGTACAGTACATAGTGATGCAGGTCGAACGTTCGGACCAGTTCGAAAATTGTAAATTGTGCTAACAGAGCTCAAATTGAATAGCATTTTAAGAAAAAATTATATTTTATATACAGTTTACATTTTATTATTTGCTATGTTTTTTTGGTTGAAAGCAAGGCTTAGGAGCCCCAGACGTCAGTCGGTCGGTCGGTTATATTTAGACCCATTGTTTTCTCGAATGATAATCAAATTAACTTTTACCCAGCAACTCAGTGGATTTGATATAAAACCAGCTTTTATACCCAACTTGCCCAATGTGTCTGAAATTGCAGAAGGGGTGCCGTGGAAGATATTTTAACTCTTCCGGCTTTAGGCTGGCTATTTGCAAAGATAATGCTCAAACGTCTCATCATCCAGCGCCGAATCCATTTATCTAATATTCTTAATTCTATTCTGCGATGTTGAGTGTAGGTGCCTTGTGATGAACCTTACAATAAGCGAACTTAGTAGTAGTAAAAACGTTATATTCTGTATGTAACTTCGTGGTATGTCTTGTGTTTCAGTATCTGTGGTGTTCCCCTAGGATCCCTTGTTTTAAAGACCCCTTGAAGAAGCTCGCTAATTTTGTTCCGAGCTGCTCCCGAGCGAGTCAACTCAACTGCCTTTTTGTTTTCTTCTATTCCTATATGACTCGGTGCCCAGATAATACCAACCGAATTACCTACTGAGAGTTTAGATGCATGCATAATCTAAGCAGTGAGCCTTAGTCTTGGCATTGTCGATAACCTCAATCACTGCTTGGCTATCCTCTAGAAGGTTTATGACATCAGAGTAGAGGCACACATGTCAACATCTATTATGCTAATAATTTCGGACTGAAACACTAAGTTTTGGCCATTTAGTTTGATAATATCTTCTGTGTATGGCTTAGGGAACACTTCTCCAGCTGCTGAATGTTGTCTGAATGAACGAAAACGCTCCAGCTCTGAAAGTATTCGACGAGGTACCCGCCAGGGGAAGCAGAGGAAGAGGAAGACCTTCACTCCGTTGGAAAGACCAGGTGAAGAAGGACCTGACTTCGCTTGGAATCTCCAATTGGCGCCACATAGCGAAGAGAAGGAACGACTGGCGCGCTGTTGTAGACTCGGCGATAATCGCGTAAGCGGTGTCTACGGCAGTAAGAAGAAAGAAGAAGAAACGATACTTTCAAATAGAGATGGAATTGTTAAATAAAAAAAATACCGAAATTTTCGACTTGTATTCCCTGAGATACTGCAATAACTTTATAAACTGACAGTAACTAAGAACTCATATTATTTTAGGTGCTCTGGGGTGTAGTCAAACAGTAATTACTTCGAAATTTCAAAATACAATTGATTCTTCGTTCCAAAGTTATCTTGTGGCATCATTTCAAATATTAGCTAATGAAGTACTGGAAAGTTATAATAGCGGAAAGCTAAAAGGCAGCCCATATTGCATTGAAATAGGTTATTCAAAACAGAGGAATCGATGGCCTTGGCTTGCTTGTACCGTAATTAGCACTAACAGGAGGAAAAAATGACAGTGCAATTCGATCTTTGAGCCAATAGCAATGCATACCGGTTCAAACCACGACTGAAAGTTTATGCGAATTCTATTCATGGAATGTGTCTACCTTAACTCCACTCGCTTTTCGCAATAATCCATCAAGCGCCGAGAAGTGATGATCGAAGCGTTGATAGGTACACTCAATACCAGTACATCCGTTGACTTCCGCTCGGCCAAAGAACAATTGAGTCTCATTATCCAGAGGCTTCCAACCATGTGCCCGGCTGTGCGCACTTCATCAGCGTCGAAGGTTTGATTTCAATTTCACGCTTACGCGCGCCGGCTCATTGTTTCACAATTTATTTATTTCCCATTTGTTTATTTAATGCATTACACAACGCGTATGTACAGGACGACAAGCATATATTTTCCATTATTTATTGTGTTTTCGTGTTTGTTTTCGTTTTTGTTTCCATTCATTGAATTTGTGAATTTGTCAGCGCATGTGAGTCGAGTTGAGTTCTAGTTGAGTTGTAGAGATGAACAATTAAATATTATGCGAGTTTTTTGTTGTGATGTTTGTGGATAGGAATGTGTGGTACAACAATGGTCGGCAGGGCGGAGAAATCTGTGAAGTGAGAAGAACGGATATGAGCGTAAAAACGCCACTAATGATGACAGGGTTTGCTCTGCGTCCGCATTCACATTCACGTCCGTGTCAACGATGACATCCACGACGCCGGCAACTAACGATCAACAAGCCGAGATATGAAGCGCAAAAAGCGGAAAAAATATTATTGCAGAAAAAGCGAGTAAACGTATGATGAACGATGGACATGACATGCAATTCATGCTAGACCTGCCACTGGCGGGTACGGGGGGTGGGTGACAACAGCGCTGAATTGCAGTAAACACGGCAAAAAGGTAAATAACGGTAAATAAGTGAAAAGCAGGAACACTTTTCGCGACAGTCGGAGACAATGACAGACAAATACCATAACGCTGGTCAGTCATGCATTTCGTCTGGTCGCTTCGTAGTCGGCAATGATCATGGAGTTCGGGAGGGTTGCTATTGTCTCGTCATCGGTAATGAAGGTAGTAATGAAAAACTGCTCGACTAGGTCTGACGAAAAGTTTGAGGGCATGACGGTCACGCTGCATAATGATTATACTGTTATAATTTGCTGAGTTGCAAGCGGCAGCGTCTACAGCGCTGCTTGTCTGAGCGCTTCAGCTATGAAAATCATTCAGGCGATATTTAAAATGCGACAAAGCAGCAGCTAATCGTCAATTGGTCGATCATTCGGCTGGTTGCGCAACCAAACAATGATTGGTACTTAAAAAAGGAATTGAAATGGGACCAGGAAGATGATTTTGAGATAAGGTGGATACTGTCTCACTGTTCAGCTGCGAAGTATGAAAATATAAGCGATACTATATTAACACAGATTTTAATAATTAACGAATATCTTAAAGAAAGAACTGCTGTTTTAAAAAATAATTGAGCCCAGTACTATTGTATTGGTCAGAGAATCCATTTACTAGTGAGGTCTCTGCAACACCAAAATTCGAATAGCTTCTAATTTGTCCCATTATAGAAATGATTTGAATTGATTTCAAAAAAAAAAAAAAAAATACTTTTTACTTTCAATTTTGATTGTTTGGGTCTTTTCTTCTTCTGTGCTTTCAAGAGCTTTCTTAAGATTGATTGAACAGTAGACGTCGAGCACGCCTAATATCAAATCGTCAGAACTAAGTAGTATACTCCCTTATTTTATTGCAAAAAGAATGATAACTCAGATGACGCAGATACAGAAAAAATGTTTCTTTATGAAGTAATCAATACAATGAGCTCGAGTAATAGATATCTAGGAGAAAGAAGATTCGGTATTTGATATTATTATTTTCGGGTTTTATACCCTCAACAGGGTATATTAAGGCTACCACGAAGTTTTTACAAACCGAAAGACCTATAAAATGCAATATTTATGTTGCAGATAGAAATGATCCGCTTCATAAACTGAGTCGTCTGCCTATAGGCGAAATAGTCTCTCAGTTTTTGAGATATCGATCTGCAATTACTTTTGCAAAAATACGTTTTTTCCAAAGAAATTATTTATTTGGATAACTTTAGTATTTAGCTGCCATACTAACTGAGAAATCAAAGTTAAGTTGCTGCATGTAAAAGAGTTTTATTTGAAAACTAGCAGCCCGTCCCGGCATCGCACGGGGTAGACAATTATTTAGTTTTGGAAATTTGGATATAAAACACTTTTTTTCACAAATATTTTTATTTGTATTAAAAAAAATCCCACTGTTATGTTTGTATGTAAGTCTATTTATGTTCAATTTCTTTGATGGTTTAAGTGGCGGGCACTTTTGAAAAATTAAAAAATAAAAATAATAATAATCAAAAAATTAAAAAAAAAGTAATAAATAATGAATTCAGTCGCTTTACATATATTTTTGCCACTGCGCGTGCTCAATTCTGCTAAATAGCAGCGACAACGGCGAATTCCTTACTTTGATTCTATCGGCTCTGTTAGCCGCCAAACCGAACATCCTACAGAATTCAATTTGCACCTTCTCTATACTTTACATTCTCTGGCCCGGCGCCCTTTTCAGAATGCTTCGCAAACAACGGCCACGGCGCTATGGTGGTTTTGTTTACTTTTTGAATTTTTTAATTCGTAATATCTTTTGAATGGAAAGTCCAATTTAAAAACTATTTTATAGAGATTCAAATGGTCTTGATCATAAAATAATTTATTTGGATAAGGATTAATATAAACACATAAATAGCATGGTTTGAATTTGGTTAGCAGTTTCATTAATGCCTAAAATGAAAAAAGTTATTGTAGTGACATAACTACAATAATTGGACATATGCTACTGCGGAGTTTTTTGTAGACATTATGATGTTCTTCAATATTGTTGTACATTATTTTGTTCTATCGCTAATAGTTTTGGCAGCGCATTCCACGAAAGACATTTTAAGACTCATTTTTCTACTCCTTTGGTTACATTGTTCAAATTTTACCCAGGATCCCTATTTTTTTTTTAAATAAAATGTAGCCTATGTCAAATTGGAAGAATGTAGTATTCTATTGGTGAAAGAATTTTTTAACTCGGCCCAGTAATTTTTGAGCCTATTTATTACAAACATACAAACATGCAAAAATAGGTACAAATTTTTCCTCTTTATAATATAAATATAGATATATCTTTAACAAATTTGGTAAGGATTATTTTTCATCTGATCTGATCTGTATGAAGTTCTAGTATAGATTTTTTTTATTTGTAAAGAGCATTACGATTTCGGGGCCATCGAAATCAACGATTTTCCGTGTTTCGATGACTTTTGATAAGCAATTTATTGAAATCAGTACAAACCAACCAGTTCTGAATTTATGAAACCAAATGAGATAATTAGAATTAATCTTGCCGTATGAAAGAAAAAAATATGTCTTTTATAAATCGAAGTGCTTCATAAGAAGGAATTTTGTCAAATGATGTTTCCAAAGTGTGGAGATATTCCTACCGTATAAACTTAATTTGATTCAAGAACTCTTACGACAACTTGCTATTTTTATACCCTGTTAATTTTGCCACTAAGTTTGTAACACACAGAAGGAAGCGTCGGAGATCCTATAGAATATATATTTATTTAAATGATCAGTAGGTTGAGCTGAGTCGATTTATCCACGTCCGTCTGTCTGCCCGTCTGTCTGTATATATAGATCCTCAGGTTTTAAGATATCGTTTTGCACACGTCATTTTCTCTTCAGCTCATTTGTCGGAACTGCCGATATCGGACCTCTATAACATATAGTTGACATACAAACCGAACGATTGGAATCAAGTTCTGGTATGGAATTCGCATTTGACGTGGTATCTTCACAAAATTTGACATGGATTACTGCTTAAGGTAATAATACAGGGTAGGCCATTTAAAGTTGACCCATCTGGCAACGCTGTAACTTTTAACAGCGCTGACAAATCGGCTAATGTCATACCGCGTTAGAAGCGTCATTCGAAGACAATTTATACCATGGAACAGTACACTCCAAAAGAACGCGCTGAAATTTTTCAGCTTTATATTCAAAATAACTTTTCAATTGTGTTAACTCAACGTGCGTTTCGCAAAAAAAATAAAGTGAAAAGTGCTCCAGTTAAGAACACAATTAAGTCTTTATACGCAAAATTTGTGAACACCGGTAATCTCAGTAATGCCAGTCATGCATCCAGACAACGCACAAGACGTTCTGATGAAAATATCGAAGCTGTACGAGCCAGTATTGAGGAGACTCCATCGACATCGAGTTATCGCCGCTCTCAGGAATTAGACATCTCTCGCACCACTCTCCGACGCATAATTCATAAAGATTTGAAGATGTTTCCATATAAAATTCAAATGGCACAAAAACTAAACCCAGCTGATTATCCGCGACGCCTTAATTTTGGCAAATGGGCAAATGGGTCAACTTTAAATGGCCTACCCGTATAATCTCCAAAAAAATGTTTAGATAGAATAACTATAGTATATAGCTTCCATACAAACTGATCACATAGTTACTAAAAGAAATGCACCTGTGAATGGTATATTAGATTCGATGCAGCCGAAGTTAACGTGTTTAAAACTAAGAAAAACTATTTGGCCTTTGAAAATTATAAAAAATAACAAATAAATGATTCGTAGTAGGCTGAAAACCATCGGAAACCAAAGATAAAATAAAAAACATTAATTTCAATTAATATACGAGCGATCTGAGATCGGGAAGGAGGGGAAAGGGCGTGGTTATATTTTTATAAGTCCTGTAAATAAGTTATATGACAGTGTTTTAGATAATGAAAGATGTACAACTTTTGCATATAGATTATAATCGCATAACCTCAAAATTTTTGTGGAAAATTCAAAAACCAAGTTTTTGGGTTTTTATTTTTATCTTGTGCAAACATTTTTTCTTTCACGAAATTAGATGTGAACTTATCTTAAAATATTTATTTTTTCTCCTTATGTGTATTCACCTAATAATCCAAAGTGTCAAATAAATACTTTCACCACCAAATAAATTTTGTAACAGTACTTATTTTGATAATCTAGTTTACCAAAAACCGAAAGTCTCTGATTGGTATAAAGAGTTAAATGAAGGTCTAGAACTGTTAGTAATGAAATTTTTGAGGACATACTTTCCACAGATTACTAAGGAATCGAAAGGAATACAGTGGTACCTCGACATGCGAGTTTAATTCGTTCCGCAACTTTGCTCGTATCTTGAATTACTCGTACCTCGAAGCGAATTTCCCCATACAAAACAATTGAACTACCATTAATCCGTTCCAACCTCCAAAATGTCACCCCAGTTATTTTTGTAACGTGGTTTTGAGTAATAAAAACGTATGTATAAATCAAATATTTATTACACAAAAACTAAAAAGAGAATGTAAAGAAATAAATTAGATATCCTCACTGGTCTTTGCTTTTTTCGCTACATTTTTCTCGCTTTCTCCTGTAGGCCGTTTAGAAAAAAAATATGTCCAAGATGGTTTGTTTCTTCCTCCCTCTCAGATTGTTCCGGAAATGAGTTAGGCAAGTGTCATTAAAAAGGTCAGATGCACGATCTTTTGCAATTTTTTCTGGGTGTTTTTTTCCACGAACTGTGAAACTCTCTCCCACATTCCTAAGATCAACATTATCTCACTTGTAGAAATAACCTCCTCTTCTGACTCCTCAAAACCAATTTCTTGCATAACCTCAGTATGCTGCTGTGACTGTAGCTCTTGTTTCTCCTCAGTCGTCAGTTCCTGGGTGTGCTCCTGGATGAGCTCGTTCAAGCCTCTCTCTTCTACCACTTATCACAGCGGAAGCACGCTGCTAACTGATCGTGATGGCGCGACTGCGTGTTACTACCGAACCGAACTCGTATCTCGAATTTCGCTCGTAACTAAAAGCAAAAAATGACTTGCTTGTCGGCTCGTATCTCGAAAAACTCGACTCGTATGTTGGGGCACTCGTATGTCGAGGTACCACTGTATTTGCTTTTTACATAGGTATATCTGAGACTTATAATTCACTTTACTAGGGCTCCTCTTTTGTCTTTTATATAAGTATGTATGAACCTCTTTTTACCGCACTCACAGTATAAAGGGTGCTGCCAGAGGGAGCCCTTTGTAATCGAACCCACGGTCCCGCAGTACGGTGCATGTATACAAATAAATACAGTGGCTAGCAAATGGAATTTGGCATTAAACCTTAAACCAATTATTACTTTACTACCAATTTGCACAATAACAATGAGGAACAGCCGAGGCGAGCGTATAATGATAGAGAATAAAAAAGCAGCAAGGGCATAAAAAGCAATATGCAGCGGTAACACGCCGTCATCAACAACTCCAGCGGCAAAAAAAAAGTGCAATGAGGAAGCGAACAGGGGCGAACAGGGGCCAATGGCGAAGAAGTAGTGACAGAACGGTGAAAAAAGGAATAGCCATGCCCGAGGCTATTTAATGACAGGTTAAAACACATAATGAATACGGTCAATAATACGGCAGTGGCCGCAGCAACAGAGCTCGGCGGCGCGGCAGTTACGCTGGGGCTGCAGTTAGCTTAAGTGAGGCGCAACAAAAACACGAAAAAAACGAACAAAAAAAAAATGCACACAAATAATATGAAATAAAAGTAAATGAAATAAAGCAAAAAAGTGAATCAAAAGCGATGTGAATTAACGTGTAAGGGCATGCAGCATCGCGCACAAACGACCACGGAAGGCAGGAGGCAGCAGGCCGGCCGAAGGTAGGGCGAAACCCCTTAAACAGCGGTTTACTTAAGGCTGGTAATTTTAATTGCAAGCACTTTATTTCTTGCGGTGAGCACGGTGGCTCATGGCCTTCCCAGCTTATGCAGTGTTGAGGTACGCGTAAGGCCCGCGGCCCCTGGGCACTTAGCGGCGTACACTGGCGACATGACCGAGCATAGCGCGATGTATGAGCGTGTGCAATGTGTGCTTTTGATACGAGCTGCTGACAATGCGCGCCAGTCCAGTAATTCAACATAATTTACAAGAATGTTAACAACCGCTGAGACATCGATTGCGATCGCCAAACGGCTTGTAAGACATCATGTACACACATACGCATGCACATATGTACATACATATGGTATATATAACGACAATAATTACCTACACGGCACTTACATATGTACATACCTGTACGGTATGGAGGCATGAATGCAATCGCGAAAATGCCCACATCTCCAATAAAAGTCGTGCGCTCGTGCGAATGTGTGGCAATGTGGAGCATTGGGGTGACCATGTGTGGGATTTTGTGTCGCTTTTTCTTGATCTCAATACAAACCTGCAAACACTCACTGCCAAATGGATGCAAGCATACACACACACACACATACATATGTGCATGGTCATGTAATGTGGTATGTATGTGCTAATCGCCTTCGTTGCGAATGTTCGGAAAATGTTATAAATTAAATTAATATTTTTCAAATGATTGGTGGGCTAACTTGTTGAATTTCGGAATTAAAATACAGTTAAATGCATTGAACATGAGTTCGACTTGTTTTCTTTATCAGCCGATATGAACCCACGTTCGCGTTTGACTGATAAAGAATGCAAAGCGCAAAATTTGCACCGCAACAACACAGCAAAGAGTGAAGTGGGTAATGTTTGTATTGACATACATACACATACGTATATACATACACATATGTGCATTCGTAAATAGCACTATACCACTTGCTGTTTCAAAACAACATAACAATTTCACATGCAGCGGGTCATGACTTGTGAATCATATACTGAATGTTGAGCTTTAAAAGACTCTATCATGCATTTTGCGGTTCAGTAACTTAAGTTTCTGCGAATGCTGGAAATAACGTTGTTTGCTCTCTTTCTTACAAATGCCAGTTAAGAATAATTTCGGGCTTGCAGCTAGAGCCCTTTTGTTCTACGAAAGCGGTTTTGGCTCTCCGTAAGGAAAACTGGCATTTCCATTATTACTTCTTCAAATCGTAGTCAAGCTATATTTTTGTATCTTGAACAGGAAACATTTAGTTTGCAACGAAGTTTGTATCAATAAAAGGGAAACATCAGAGGTCTTTTAAAAAATATATATAAATGATCAGCGTGACGAGCTATTCATCTGTCTGTATATACACAAACTCGTCCCTCAGTATTTGAGATAACTATCTAGAATTTTGCAAACATCCTTTTCTCTCTAAGGAATTTTTCGGAACCGACAATATCGGACCACTATAGCACATAGCTGCCATACAAACTGTTCGCTCAATCTAAAGTTAAGTCGCGCAACTTTTTTGTTTATAGAAATATTTTCACCGAATTTGACGCGGTCTATTGTCCCAGGTAAGAATATCATCTTCCAACAAATTGTTTTCTGGCGCCATGAGAAGGTTGGTGCAGAAGATGGACGGATTCGGGACATCTGTGGTTTGATATTTTTAAAAATTTTGGTGTTCCGCCCTTTAACTAGTTTAATGTGCATATAAGGTCAAATCGAATGATAACCCTAGCCACTCTCCACATAACGGTATCGTTTAAACCACTAAATAAGTACGCCATAAACATTAGATTTCACAGATACGGACATATTTATCGGAGCCGGTGTCGAAATTGAGCAATCAAATCCGGTATCTTAGGGCCTATTTGACTAATTTTAACCAAATTTGGTACATAAACGGGATATTCAGAAGAGCTATGTTAATTTGTTAGTCGTTACTCGGTAGTTTTGGTTTTGTAAAATTAACAGATTACCGTTTTACCGCGTAATGAAGTCCAGACTGGCAAGCATGAGAGTTTTTTCATTTTGGTTTGCGTTGTTGCCTCGAAAGTTAACTTAATTCATTGCGAAAAATTCATTTGCTGCCCACTACAAAATAGTTTTTGACAACTTTTTCAAAAGTAAGTATTTAATAATATTTAATCAGCTGTTTTGGAACAAAATTTTACAAAAAGTATGTTAACATGTTAAAAAAAGCATGTTAACATTTAAGTGTTTTAACGAAGTAGCAACTAACGAAATATCAGATTAACAAGTTCGGTCTGAATACCCCTAATATTATTCTGACACTACTGTATTATGGAGTAAAAGTGGTGAGATTGGACGACAGTAACGTGAGTGGTGAGATTTTAGCTTCCATTAACCAAAAAAAAAATTTATTCGGGGAAGTTGAAAAAAAGTTACAGCTGCTTAAAAGTGGGAAAATAATGAAGGAATTTTCTATACTTTGAAATGTTTGTATAAAAAAGGTAAGAATGCCACGTAATACCATGTTTAGACCGAAAATTTAAAAGATTAGATTACATTTAAGCTTTTCATAACCCAACAGTGCACTCACTGTCGTTAGAAAGATCAAAAAACAGCTGTTATTGTCATTCAAGAATTCACATTGCTTAATATTTATCAAGAGAAAAGATTGTCATACAGTATTTTGAAATAAAAGCCGTCTTTTTTTAATATTTTCCATATAACAGAAATAATGGATGCATTCTTCATTTGTTAAGTCGATTTTCAGGCGAAATTAGATTCATTTGCTCTAAAAAATTTGTTTGTTTACATTTTTTCCCCTTTGTAGTATCTAAATCAGCTGTGATAATGTAACAGATTTCCAGTGATGACAAGTAGAGTGCGCAAAATCAGAATCGCACAGAGATTTGGCGTGGATCAGTTTCAAATCATTTCAATGAAGTGATTTGGAACTGTCATTTTTGTATGCCGAAATCTAGACAAATTTTTAAGATTAGTGGAATAATCCATTCAACAGCCGAAATCGTGTGATTTAGTGTTGGTCTGAACATGGTATAAGGCACCAATGAAATTTTCCAGTTTACGGAGAAGGTGTTGTATCAGTTCGTGGAATATAACAATGGTTCGCCCGCTTCAGTTTTAGAAATTTCGATTTACACTGACGGAATAATGTTTCTAGCGAAAAAATGGCAAAAAGTGATCTACTAAAATGCTAAATATAATATTTGTTTATTAATTTATTAGGGTGGCGCAAAATTAATCCTCCTATCAGAAGATGCTATAAATTTTGCGATTGACCTTTAATGTCAGTTCTGTTTTGACATTTGAGTGGTAAACACATGCGAAATACACGTAAATTTACAATGGTACATCAGCCATGCGCGTCTAACATACGCTCAAGCCATCCTTAATCACCACCAAGAGGAAGATGACTTTTCATCAAAAATAATCATGAGTAATGAGGCCCATTTCCATCTTAGCGGTCACGTAAATAAGCAAAATTTGAACTGAAAATCCGCGTGGAGCCATTACACCCACTCAAAATCTCTGTTTGGTGTGCTATTTTTGCTGGAGGAGTCATCGGACCTTTTTTCTTCGAAGACGTCGCGGGCCAAACGGTTACTGTGAGTGGTGAGCGCTACAGAGCAATGATCAACGAGTTCTTTTTGCTGTAACTTAATGAATTGAGATTGGAAGACATGTGGTTCCAACAGAACGGCACACACTGCACGTGCCACAACCGATATGCTGAAGGATACATTTCCCAGGCGCCTAATTTCCCGTTTTGGTGATTTGCACTGGCCAGCAATATCGCCGGATTTGACCGCTCCAGACTTCTTTTTGTGGGCTTTTTGAAATCGCGGGTTTATGTCAACAAGCTTTAGACTCTTGCATCTCTTAAAGACAATATCCGTCAAGAATGTGAGGACCCTTTGCCGGAAGTTCTGATTAAAGTGATGGAAAATGTCATAAAAAGGGCTTAAATGAGAATCAACTGTGGCGGCGGCCACTTACATGATATCACATTCTTGACTTTGTGTAAAAAAATATAAAAGACCAAATAAAAATAATCCGCCACCAAAATAAAAGTTTTTCATTAAAAAAAAAAAAAAAAAAAAATACAACCAAAAAACATCACAGGGTTATTTTTGCGCAGATATAAAAAAAAACGTAGAAAACATATGATGAATACGTATTTCTATGCTAAATGCGGCATGGAATGTAATAAAATAATTGTGCCTGATATTAAGCACTAACAGAAGGTTTCAAGACCGGAGCATACTCTTGTAGAACCCCAGAGGTGATCTGGTTACTGATGCAAACTGATATAATGGAGGAAACACTTCTCCAACTTGCTGAATGGCATTGAAGGCATAACACCAAGAGATGGAGAACCCGATTCCCTGATCAATTACCCGTCTGAAGAACAACAAAGCAGTGACGCTGATGGTTTGCCGACCGAGCTATTCAAATACTGATATAATGGAGGAAACACTTCTCCAACTTGCTGAATGGCATTGAAGGCATAACACCAAAAGATGGAGAACCCGATTCCCTAATCAATTACCCGTCTAAAGAACAACAAAGCAGTGACGCTGATGGTTTGCCGACCGGGCTATTCAAATACTGATATAATGGAGGAAACACTTCTCCAACTTGCTGAATGGCATTGAAGGCATAACACCAAGAGATGGAGAACCCGATTCCCTAATCAACTACCCGTCTGAAGAACAACAAAGCAGTGACGCAGATGGTTTGCCGACCGAGCTATTCAAATACGGTGCCGAAAAACTGATAAGAAGCATACGTTTTTGTAGAATATGGTCGGACGTAAGCATGCCCAACGATTGGAATTTAAATGTGCTCTGCCCAATCCATAAAAAGGGAGACCCCACAATCTGCGCCGACTACCGTGGGATAAGCCTCTTCAACATCGCGCTATTGTGTAAAAGATTAAAGCCCACGGTCAACAAACTAATTGGAACTTATCAGTGTGGCCTTAGACCTGGCAAATCAACAACCGACCAGATATTCACTATGCGCCAAATCTTGGAAAGGACTGTGAAAGGAGAATCGACACACACCACCTCTTCGTCGATTTCAAAGCTGCTTTCGACAGCACGAAAAGAGCTGCCTTTATGCCACTATGTCTGAATTTGGTATCCCCACAAAACTAATACACCTTTGTAAATTGACGTTTGGCAACACCAAAAGCTCTGCCAGGATCAGGTAGAACCTCTCCGCGCTGTTTGATACCAAACGAGGTTTCAGACAAGACTTCTTCAACTTACTTCTAGAGAAAATAATTCGAGCTGCAGATATGAATTTAGAAGGTACAACGTTCTACAAGAGTGTAAAGATGATGGCGTACGTCTATGATATTTATATCCTCAACAACCTCGCCATTAGTACTGCCTACTCAAGTTGGGATAAGGATTCTAAGCAAATGAGTCTGGCAGTGAGTGAGAGCAAGACGAAATATCTCCTGTCATCAAGCAAAAAGTCGTCGCACTCGCGACTTGTCTCTCACATCACTGTTGACGGTCATAACTTTGAAGTTGCAGATAATTTCGTCTATTTAGAAACCAGAACTTAAAACCAATAACGCCATTAGCCTCGAAATCTAACACAGAATATCTATTTTTAACATTTCATCTCTTCCTCTTTTTGAGCTTTGAGCAAAAAAATGTGACTCACATTTGTTAATCATAAGGAAATGTTTTAGTTAGAACTCTAAATTCGAGCTTGTTTTGACAATTATTAAAAAACCCCTTTGATATTTTTACCATCAATTTTTTATAATTTGTAAAATTATATTTGAAGAGTACACAAACTTATTTTCAAGGAACTCTTTTTATGATTGAGTCGTGTCCTTGTTCTTGAAGTAGAGAGAAAAAATCGTGATTTGCCGTCGCCATGATTTCTTCCCTTGTGGCCATCTGGAAAATTAAATAATGATGTACATACTCTTCATTAATACGAATGTATCTACCTCAGGAAACTACAAAATTGAAAAAAAAAAAAAATCATAAAATGGTGGCTACTCTAAAATAAAAGTCGGAGGTTTTACAAATATTTAATTTTGTCGACTTTTTTTAAATATTTGAAATTTAAACTTTTAGTTTTTTGTTGCTTTGTGTCTTAGAGAGATATTTTAAGAATATTCATTCGGTATTCCAAGTAAATCGGCTGATTAGAACTTGAGATATTGTTTCAACTGCTCAACTGCATTGAAAAAATGAGTTTAGAGAAAAGCTCTCTTAAAGTTTTACGTTAAGTCGCCTATTGTTCCAAATGTCCGTTAGACCGGTCCAGTTGCCAAGACACTAAAACATCTTTAACTTCGGAAATAATATGAATCCTTTCAGGAAGAATTTTTGAATATCTAAATTATCGAACTTAAAAAAGGCCCCCCATAATAAATAATCTTAATATAAAGGAAATATTTTTTATAAATAATATTTCTAAATTTCAGTAGTCTTGAAACATATATACTACAATTTGTGTTATGTATGTTATATCACAACTGGGTATGAAACGTTCAAAACAGCCTGAGCCCACTCCTCAATGCATTTTTGAGTTGTTTCAACTGCTTTTCTATAAATTGGTCATGTGCAAAATATTTTATGTTAATTTCCGTATTCATACGATTGTAAACCTTTAATTGCGATAATAATTACTCCGACAGGTTTCTTATATGTAGAAGAAACTGGAATATAATTAAACATTACATGCACATTTGAAAAACAATAAAATATTTTGCACCTTTTCATTTGTCAAGGCCTGGCCTGCCTGCAGGCGAAATGCTAATAAAACTAATAAAATTATGTATCTGTAATGAGGAATTATAAAACTAATTCAATGAGGACTAAAATGTGTCGAGCCATTGACATGTTTTGCATATGAAAGAAACATTTCCGCTTATCTAGATTAAAGTGTCACTAGAAGTAATTAAGCTGCTTTCAGCGCTCTGGGGAGCGAATACCAATTTGTCAAATTAAGAGCTTTAAAGCTGATTTCAACGCTGTTATCCGAATATACATTTGTGTATAATGGGTGATCAAAGTAGGTACTTGTTTCATTAGCCTTTTCTTTACAGATCACGCGAGAGTCGTGGCAAGCTGTCATGTTTTTGCACGTAGTGACAAATCGCAGAAACTCGAACTGACGTATGAAACGACCAGACGCATTTTACGTCGATATCTTAAATAGAAATCGTACAAAATACAACTTGTGTGGAAACTGAAGCCACACAACTTTCCCAAGCGAAAATTTCCAAGAAGATCCGACGTTTTCGAGCCTAATTTTGATTAGCCCATTTCTGGCTCAAAGGGAATGCTAACAAGCAAAATTTATTCAGATCATCCAGAAAAAACAATAGTTTGGTTTTTGGTGTGGTTTGTTTGCCGGTGGAATCGTCGGTCAATATTTCTTCAAATATGATGCCGGTGGCGACCGTTATCGCTCCATGATAATCGACTACTTGATACCTAAAATTGAAGCTCGTGTTTTGGTTTGAACAAAACGGCGCGACTTTCCACACATCACATCATTTGCAAAATGGATTTAGGTAGAGAACACATCGGCGGGCAGAATTTTCAAGTTTTGGGCTGGTCGATTGGCCACCAAATTCGTGTGATATCACACCGTTAGAGCTCTTCCCTTTAGAGATATGTAAAATCTAAAGTCTATGCGGACAATTCCTCTTCGATTCAAGCTTTGGAGCAAAATTGAAAGAGATAATCTTCAAATTATAAGTAACAAAGAATGTGCTTTCGAAGTATAATAGACATTTCCCTTTAAAAAATTTGAAGTTCCTACGGTTTTTTCTTAAGAAAAGTAGGAACCTTGAAATGGATCACACATTATAACGATATTTAAAGTCAAGACGCATAATATTTATTTATTCATTAATTTTGTTTGCCGCTTTAAGTAATCCCCACCAGATATAATACACTTATGCCCATGATTTTTTCAGAATTCGAAGAATATTTCATAAGGCCGTTTTGTGATGACCTTTAGCTCCTTCAGCGAATTTTGTTTTATCTCTTCCATCGACTTAAAACGGGTTTCATTACAATATTTGTTAACTTGTTTGCATGTCAAACTCCAAAAACCATGTCCCAGCGGCAGTTATAATGTTTTCTATGAATGTGGGATCGGAATTCACACAATCAAGCATGTTTGAAAAAAAATCAGCTTCATCGGGACGAATCGAGCAAGATGCGTTTCATACCCAAAATATCCACCAAATTATTCCAACCAAATTATTCCACTTGTGAGAGATGTCGAGCTCTTTTACCATCTCTCTAACACTTGCCTGACGATTTTCAAGCAACATATCCTTCACTTTTTAATATTTTCATCAGTTGAATAGGTCTAAGGTCGTTCAGAACGAGGCATGTCTTCAACGATATCTCGACCGTCTTTGAAGGCTTTGCACCACTGAACACTGGTCAATTTCATAGACCAAAAATAAAAAAAAAAAAGTTTGAAATTTACCACTGTTTGTAACAAAGCTATTTTTTAAAACACCAATAAAACTAACGTTACAATTCTTTTTTGCTCTATAACATTCGTAGGGGCCACGAAAAGCGATAGAAGTGAGACAAGAAAAGCACGCGGACTGTGCAGTAAAAATAGCTTAAAAATTATATCTTATAATAAATTATATTGTAATATAAAAACGTATTTAATCCCCATAAATCGAAATGAGTATTGATAATGAAGGTATGTGTTATGTAACAAAGTGGTTTTATGTAAAAATATGATTTTTATTATTTTAAAACAATTGTTTTATAAGTGCCCTTTTGAGTGGTACATATGTTTTTTTTTATAGTGTTCATCGATTTAAGATATACAAAAAGTTGTGATCCCTGTTTCGCTCGCAAATGAATCAAGTGTTTATATCAGTTAATGTTTTCTAAGTCTATGCTTTTGATTTCAGCTGCTTTTTGCAACTTTCTTTGTTATTCATGTTATTCTACCAGGCATGCCATGCTTTGGGTGTTTTTCTTTATAATTTTTTGTATTTACGTGCATGTATATTTGTGAAAAATTTTATTGTTTTATGTTTTTTTTTTATCACGCATATACATATATGTGACCTAGTCTACGAAAAGGGGGCTTAGGTGTCAAAAAGTCATTTTTTTTTACCCCCCTTTTCGTAGACCAGGTCACATATATGTACATATTTGAGCTTTGGTTTTCATTTCATCATTTTCTCACATTGATCAAATATTGGTTTTATACGTACTTTTATTTAGGCACATCATATTGTTGTAAACTTTCCCATATATAATATTATATTTTTGAATTTTGGTGTTAAGAAAATGTGTGAAGTAATATCGCTTATCACCGAGGAAATTTAAGGGGTTAGGGGCAGTTAGAATTTTCAAAAAATATTTTTTTTGCATTACCTTTAAGTGTAATATCTTAAAAATATTTTCTGAAAATTTCACCTTGGTCCGATAATTAGTTTTTGAGTTATTCGTGATATAAGAAAGAGAGCTCGGGCACTTCAAAGCGCTAGTGTGAAATTTTAAAACGCGTTTTTCTCAAAACTATGTTTTTTGAATCGGTGACAACTGCAACTCAAAAACCGTTCAGTAGATTTTAATGACAGCTTTTAGAATACATAATAAACTCGGGCCTAAGCGAAAAGTTTTTATTTTTCGAAAATTTCGATTATTTAAACCAATTAACTGTTGATTTTTTTCGCAAAAATTTAAAAAAAAATTTTCCCTGAGGCCGCCATTTCGTTAATTTTGAAAACAAAATAAAATCCTTCGATCAGGCCCGAGTTTATCTATTTATAAAACTATTTGTTTTTGCCCGATTGCTTTTAGATGAACCTCCAAGGACTTATGCTTGTCACCGCAAGTACCTTTTTTTGGAATAGGGTCCACAAAAACAACTATAACTTCGGAAATTTTTTTTTTTTTTTTTTTCGAAATTTTCGTGACTTCAAGTCAACACATCCTATAATAATGCCATATTACTACTTTTGTAAAATAACATGATTTAGTAGCAAAAAAAAAAATACTGAAAACTCTCATTTTTTCGTGCCTCTGACTACCCCTACCCCTGAATAAAGCTTCAGTATAAACTTATTAGAAGTTTCGTTAACAAAAAACTTGATATTAACTTTTTACTTTGTTATGTTAATATTTAAAGGAAAAACAGTTATTCTGAGCAAATAAAGGTCTCAGAATCTGATGTTGATGTTGAGATAAAAAGATTATTGGACCACATTGCATCTCAAATGTAATAAATGAACGGAATGAATCCTCTAATTACTGTAATTACCTATTATCCATAGGAATATGTGGCTTTGATGGTAATTCTAGCCAGAGCGAATATAAGCAGAAATTTGAAAATAATAATTTGGAAAAAAATACTTTATTTGTCACGACATATGTCCCTGTATAATTAAAAAAAAAAAACTGCAAAATGATGAAGAGAACAAAAAAATTTTGACAAACTGCGGACCTTTGTCCACCTGCTATTGCCGTCCTGTTCGAATTCAGTTTCAAAAGGAATCAGATTAACCCTCATCGAGACCAACGGGTCTGGCCAGGCATATTTTGTTTTTAAATGTTATTTAAATATATATTATTTAGAGTGTAGCAAACAACTTGTGCTTCCAGGTAGCTTCCTAGGATTTTATTGTCTATAGAATTCAAAAAAAAATTCAAGGATATCGTATCGAAAAAGGACGACAAAATGATATTATAATATTACACCTTAGTCGAGACCAATGGTGCTTGGCACCAACACATGGAAGCGTTACTCGTGTTGAGGGTTAATAAACCCAAAATGCACTACATTTGCGCTAGATCCTGCAAAGGAATTAACTTCAAATTATTCCTGGTATTATCTTCCTTCGTCAGTCAGGGAAATGTTTCTAAAGCGAGTTATCGCACTTTTAATTTTTCAACACTTTATATTTTCATATGACACGACTTGCTTTACTGTGGATTTATTTATGATTTTTTGGGGGTAAACAACGTCCTTAACATAGAAATAGCAGGTTGCTTAAATTTTCTGTTGTTCTCCGAATCTATAATAGTTTGGAACTATATCGGGACTAATTTTTTCGGAAATTTCTAAATGTGAAAGAGAAATTGTCTTCGTAGGACAGTATGTATGATACTTGAGAGAAGTTTACAAGCAAACGATAAGCTGGTTGTCGGCTTTTCAGATACGGAAAGGTAGAAAAGTAAAGCAAATGTTTAAAGATAAAGAAAAGGGACCTGAACGCCCATATAACAGATGTATGTAAATGCAAAAATGTTACATATATATTCATATATATTAATGGGACTGTATCGCTTGGTATATGTATAGTATATTAGCAAACCTTTGTGGTTGTGGTTCAAGCTCTTTCAGTCATTTGCATTCAATAAGCTCGCTCTGATTTATTCGCTGTCAGATTGGCAAAGATGCTTTGAAAAAAGACAACAACAACAATTTTATGAGCCAATCATAAGCGCTTGTCGGCAAGCTCACTTAGCAGTACGCAAATATTAAAACGTGCTTATATGGGCTCATATGCATGTTGTTGTATCTTTATACTAAGTATGTGGCAGTCGGGTGCATGCATTTGCTCACATTCGCGTACTTTGTAAACACAGCGATTAGTGGCTCAGATTATTATAATTACACTTAATCATATACTCGTATGTGGAATGAGTCGTGCTTGCCATATTTTCAAAAATGAACTTACAATAAATGAAATGAAATATAAAAAAATAAAATAAAATAAAAATCGCTCGTGAATATTCTGTACAAAATACGTGCAAATATTCATATTTATATAAATTAATTTTTTTATGTTTTGCAAAAAAAATTATTGGGCCCCGAGCCACTGGTCGATTTACGAGATACTTGATCAAAGCAAACAAATCATTTTTCAGCTGCGTAGGTGTTTGTAGTTTCAACTGATGCAAATGGTTGTTGCTGTACAGCGCAGTCCCCGACCATGCTACTTCACTTCGGATTAGTCAATTCTAATCATAATTATGTCAAAGTGAGTTTTTCTAGTAATTATACTTGATTTATTGTTGCCTTAAATAAAGGCAAGCGTGGTTGTTGCAGATTTTTTTCTCACAACTGTCTTTTGTTGCTTGTAAAATCTATACGCAAGTGTTAGGACCCTTACCACGAATTAGTACTCATAGTAGAATTTTGATTTCTTCCTTATGAAAACTTTTGGAGTTAGCTTAAAAATTGGTACAAATTTGAAAATTTTCAAAAGTTTTTCAAGTACTCTCCGCTGGTTTCATATATCTAATTTCGTATATAAAAACAGCTTATCTTTCAAATATATTTAGATACAACCAAAATGTTTCAATTTCAACCTCCCTAATTCCGTGGTACTACAATTTCTCTCCTCAGATAACGAGTCAAGATCGATACCAAACTGAACTGGAAAATGAACATTGAGAAAGGTTTAAGCAAATAGGTAACAGAGAATATTCAGCAGAAATTACGGCCTAAAACCAAATATAGGCATATGACTGTGTGCGGCCGTCAGTACACCCAAATTTTTACATATGGAATACTGAGTTTGGTGGCCAGTATTAAATAAACAATATAATATCAGAAACTTCAATGGAATACAGAGGCCAGCCTGGGCAAGAAGAGTTATTGACTTAGCGGTATTCTGAATCAGCTCAAAACAGATGTAAATAAATCATACACCGAGATCACGAGCTTCAATTTCAGGCACCAAATAGTCGGTTATCATGGCGCGATAACGGTCGCCATTGACAGTTGCATCCTCACCGGCATCACTTTTGAAGGAATGTGCACCGATGATTTCACCAGCCCACAAATCACACCAAACCGCTGTTTTTGTTTCAATGAAATGACAGCTCTTGATTGTTTGGAATGAGGCATCGCTGAACAAAATTTGGCTCGAGAACGTCTGATCTTTTTGCAACTTTTCAAGAGGCCATAGAGTGAAGCGATGTGGGTTGCGAAGGACCGGCTTCAGTTCTTGCACAAACTGCATTGCGTCAACTTAAACTCTCTACGCAAAATGCATCAAGTCTTTCCATGGGTTAGTCCGAGTTGCTGCGAACAGCGCTTACGTTCTTTGTATGCACTCTCAGCTATGACTGATTATTTTCTCCACTGCGAGCTGGACGTGGTCGAATAATTAATAGAAACATGAGCTTAAGATGGAATAATGCGAATACTACGCTCATTAGGCCAATTATAATGACCATGAATTGAGAGAAGGTCGCGGAACACTTTCATTACGGAACGTCAATTTTCTTTAAAAAGGGCGATTTTTTGTTCATTAATTTAGAGATATATCCATTATCCAATGCACTTTAAAATTTGATATTTAATCACACTCATTTTCTACAGTCCAGCTAGTCGGCACGTCCTGATTCTCATGTTTATCACACGAAGTATGTTAACCTCCTCTTTAGGCACCAATGGAATTCTATTGTAGCCCAAAACTCCTCGTTCTTCGCTTTCCCACAAACTCGTTGATTTTGAGAATGTGAATTCCTCTAAACTCTCTTGCTTCATTAAATTTAGCTTCTCGGCTGCGTCCATCCACTTTCTGTTTTTCGAGGATGCCTTCAATTCGCTCGAATGCTGTCTATTTTCAGTTATAAGCTCCTTAATACATTCGCAAACACTGAATCCGAGGTACGACACCAGTTGTGTCTGCCGAAATGAACCCTGCTGGTAATAGACAGCACCAGCCACTTCTTCTACTTTCTTAAATGGCGCATTTGCTTTCAGCTTCTTCGTACTTGGTTTCTTCCGGTGCCCTGTCTTGTTTTCTGAGTTGGTACCCTTGCTTACCTGCTCCACAGAACGAAGTCTTCATTTTCCTCTTTCTCTGCCTTTGTGCGCACAGCACTTTTTTGATGCCAGTCTTAATGGATTGTGTCACCCGTGTGCTGTGAGTTGGCTTGTCGGTAGTACTACAACCAGCTCAATCTGTTTCCGTTGTAATGAAGGTGTGGCCGCTGGCAATACAGCATTCATAATCGCTGTGCCCGGTAGAGACCTCGATTTCCAATGATGTGTGGGCTGATACCCCAGCCCGCTTTTTCTCTTCAATGGCTACCATTTTAAGCTTTGTATTTTCGGGTTTGTACCTTTAACGTTTTATACCTGCCAGGTAACTCATTAGCAATGGCTATTTTATGCTCTCATTCACCTCCTTCTGAGTTTGCTTAAAAAGCAGTCGTCCATAGGGAGATAAATCGGAAAATATACCACTATTCGCTGGATGACGTCTGCCTGCAATGTCATGACTAGAGGTAGCTTGAGGTCACGACATTGCAAGCAGCGAAACCCATCACACGACACAACAGCTAAGAAGAATTTTGCCCGAACTGAAAAAGCTTAGAAGTAATTTGAAGTTGGCTTCACATATTCATTTAATAATATTAATCTTAATAAAGTGTTTTAAGATTTTTGAAGATGTGAGTCAGACAGATTGCGACACGCAGTGTCAATACGTAATTTTTACAATCAACAATTCTAAGAGTGAAACGAAAATGGATGCTTTTGAGGGGTCAGTAGGGTAGTCTCGCCAGTTTTTTTTTTTTTTTTTTTTTAGAAATTTTTATTCTACAATAGAACTTTTTTCACTTATCGTGAGGTATATTGTGGAGTGTATAGACACATTTTTTCGGAATTTTTTGATGACATCTGTCGGAGAAATGGCTGGGTGAATGAGCTGCGTTTTTCTGCTAGCGGACACGATTTCTCACGTTTGGATCATCTGAAGCACAACATTGTGAACATTTAAATAAAAAATTAAGCAAATCGGTTGAGTAGTTCGACCGGAATAATGTCCGCCAGTTTAAAAAAAGTGTGTTTTGAGAAAACGGTGTTTAAAGTTTAAGGTGTGCACTCCGAGCGCTCCGAACGTCGAGTGGTATTATTATTTTTTGTTCCTTTTTCGAAACCTTTCAATGGAAAAGTGGGTTTCTACGTTAATTCTAAGGGTATAAGAGAACAGAAAATGCAAAAAAAAAAACATTTTTCTGAAAGAAGATTACCCTACTGACCCCTTAATATATTCATATAAACTCTTTGCTTCCAACAACGTCAAAAATTTTGTTACGACGACCAGAAAATATTGTTAAACAACTTTCATCTTAAATAGATATAAACACACCTTTTAATGTAATGTAAATAATTAATACATAAATAATTTTGTATGTACATAACTAACTTCTCAACGGGAAAATAACATGTGTGCTTCTCTGTTTTAATTTCTGTTAGATTAGTATCCAGTTTTACGTCGGCCATCTGTTCCCGCATACCTGGTCTAACCCCACAACAACGGCAGCTGTGTAGTGAGTCGCCAGATGCTTTGATCGCGTTGGGGGAAGGTCATCAGATGGGATCGCATGAGTGTCAGCACCAGTTCCGCGGACATCGTTGGAATTGCTCACAAGTCTGGCAGGAAGGTGTCTTTGGACACGTCATGTTTGTCGGTAAAAACTAGATACAACGCACCTAAAAGTTGTATGGAAGACATTTTCAAACTGCCATGTTATTTACTTGCAGGTTCTCGCGAAGCGGCCTTCACTTATGCCATCGCCAGCGCCGGAGCGGCGCACTCTGTGACGGCAGCCTGCGCGCGTGGCAATATATCTTTGTGCGGCTGCGACATGCGCCACAAACCCAACAGTGACTCGCAGTCGTGGAAGTGGGGCGGCTGTTCGGCCGATATCAACTTTGGCATGAAGTTCACACGCAAGTTTCTTGATGCACGCGAAATCGAAGGCGATGCGCGCACGCTGATGAATCTGCATAACAATCGAGTTGGTCGAAGGGTGAGTACTTCAGCGCTTCGAAGCTAGGAGCTAACTCTAATTTGTCTTTTTTCGAATTTTCTTTTTCAGTTAGTTAAGAATCTGCTAAAGACGGAGTGCAAGTGTCATGGCGTGAGTGGTTCGTGTGAGATGAAGACCTGTTGGAAGAGTCTGCCACCTTTTCGTCAGATCGGCGAGGTGCTTATGCGGAAATACAAAAGAGCAAAACATGTGCACGTTAAAGACGTAAATGGACTGAAACAAGTATTAAGGGAGTAAGTGACCGCTCATTTCATGAATCACCTGTGACTTTATTGTTATTCGGCTTTTAGGAGGAATAGTAGTCGTGAACTGAAGCGTATGGAGCTGGTCTATATCCAAAAGTCGCCGGATTATTGCGAGCGCAATGTGCAACAAGGCATACTCGGCACGATTGGTCGTGTTTGCAATCGTACCTCGAGTGGAACTGAAAGCTGTGATAAATTGTGCTGTGGGCGTGGCTATAATACGCGTCAAGTACGACGAAGAGCACAGTGTCGTTGTAAGTTCCGTTGGTGCTGCGATGTGACCTGTGACGTGTGCGAGGAAAATTACGAGGAATTCACCTGTAAATAAACAGTTAATACATACACTATTTAGGCTATGTTTTACAAAAATATCATAAAAAACAATTAAAATGTTAGCTAATTATTTGTTTCTTTGTAAGATATTCCCTGTGTGTATATTGTTGATATAAGCTTATTAGTTCTTAGAAGTGCTAAGTAAGAATTTAGGTGTAAGAATTTGGGTTTATTCCCTCAATTTTGTTAAGCTTATTTATTTATGATTTTTTAATGGAAATATATATATCCAAACTTTATATTTCACCCCGAATAAAAACGAAATCGAAAGATATGTAAGGAATATCGCTAGTTTGATTTGTTTAGCAGTTTCGCTCGTGAAATCCCATACGTTTTAGCCGAGGAAATGTAGGTACGAGGGCTGCTTTATATACTTCTGGCCTAACGAAAATGGTTTTATTGTTGTTCAAAATATTCTCCATCAAGATTCATACACTTTTGCATGCGCTCAAACCAATTTTCGAAGCACTTTTTCCACTCCGATTGAGACACCTCCAAAACATGGTTTTTGAATGCTTCAACAGCATCTTCTGGCGACGAAAATCGTTGACCACGCATTATTTTCTTGATGTGTGGAAATAAAAAGATGTGCCAAAACGGCTGTACGGCGGATGACCCATCAATTCGACGTTTTGACTGGTCAAAAAGGTGCTGGTTTGAGCCGATGTGTAAGAGCTCGCATTGTCATGGTGCACAATGATTCGTCTTCTCTTGTTCGTTTTTCGAATTTCTCCGTAGACTTCAGGCAAACAAATGGTGGTGTACCACCGTCCTACATTGCTCAAGCGGAACAGTCGCCACATGACCAGTTTTGCCGAAGAAGCAGGCGACCATTTGCTTCGAAGTGCTTCTTCCACCAACAACTTTCGTTGGATTTGGCTCGTCTTGGAAGACCCACACGGTCGATTGCTGTTTTGTTTCGGGCTCATACGCATAGATCCATGATTCATCACCTGTGACGATCTTATAAACGCCTTTTGAAGCACCGCGATCGTATTTTGTCAGCATTTCTTTACACCAATCCACACGAGCCTTTTTTTGAGCGATAGTCAAATTGTGCGGGATCCAACGAGAACAAACCTTTTTTACGGCCAGGTGTTCATGCAATATCGAATGTATGCTGGTGGGAGAAATGCATTGGCACGCCTTTATCTGAAGGTATGTTACATGACGGTCTTACATTATCAGTTCACGTACGGCATCGATGTTTTCTGGCACAACGACTGTTTTTGGACGACCTTCACGGAATTCGTCTTTGAGCGAGCGTCGGCCACGATTGAATTCGTTGTAACAGTTTTTCACAGTGCTATAGGATGGTGCTTCATAGCCATACAAAGATTTTAGTTCATCGATGCACTCTTGTGGTGATAATTCACGTCGAAAGTTGTGAAAAATGATCGCACGAAAATGTTCACGAGTTAATTCCATTTTTTGGCCGAGATGAATTTTTTAATTCCCTGTAAATAAAATAATTCACGATTAAATGACAAAACGTTCTGAGTGATGTTATACTAAAAAATGTCAAACTTTCCAATGGAAATGTCAGATTGCACCTGGCAACACTTAGTGTTGCCTAAGCCAGAAATATATATAGCAGCCTACGTATAAATAAAACAATAGCTTAAGAAGCTCAGCGGATGTTTTACATTTTACCCCACCCCATAAAATCCTTATAGTTCATACGAAATAAATTTAAAAAGTGTAGCTATGAAAGGTTGTTGCCGAGATATTTCGCTACAAAGAAAATTGAGATAGCATACACACATATATATGTATATGTAGCTAGAAAAGACATTTTATGGCAATTGGTTTGCAAACTGCTCAAATTGCCTGTCTCTACTCGAAAACATGATTTAAGTGAAACATTTGTTCTTTTTAAGAAAATTCTCCCAAATTAACAGGATCTCTTAAAGAACTAAATAATAAGGAAGGTCTTAGTTTGGATTACAGTAAATCGAAATACATGTTTCTTTTTGTCCTGTCGAGGCTAAATTTAACATAATATTGTGTATATGAGGTTTAGGTCAATACCAATCATTTTGTGGGATATATTCGTGCTAGAGGAAGGTGTGGGCTGATTGAAATGACTACTCACACTGCTATACTGTTATACTCTAGAACATGATTCCACGTAATATTGGAAAGATAACTCACATACTGATCGACATATTCGGAATAAAGAATGATATTCTAATGAAAATCATTATATATACGAGTATGTTGTATATGAGAGCTAGGTTTCACACATTAGAGGGACCGGCACTCGAATTAAAAAAGCCATAACTTCGGTTAGGAAAATTATTTTTATTTATTTTAAAGTACAAAATGTGTGAAAATAACCATAAGTTCAGGACCAATTTACTTTTGCTGGATATGACCACCTTTTGCCTTAACTATGGCTGTCAAGAAACGTATCGCAAGCTGCCCGAATATAACTTGCCGGTATTTTGACCCACTCACGGACAATAGCTTTCTTCAGCATCTCGAAACTGGTATATTTTTTACTTCGGATTTTGCTCTCCAAAATGGCTCAGAGAGAATAATCCATTGGATTCGCATCTGGTAAATTCGAGAGCCATTGTGTGGTCCTAATGAAATCCGGAACGTTATTTTTCAACTATTCTTGGTTCACTCGCGCTTTGTGAGACGGTGCTGAGTCTTGTTGAAACGTCCATGGTTTGCGACCGAAATGTTTGTTTGCCCACGGCTTCAAAATAGCCTCCAGAACACTTTCCCGATAATATGTCCCATTTACTTTGACGCCAGGCTCGATGAAAACAATTGGAGAGCGCCCATCTGCGGTAATAGCGGCCCAAACCATTATTTGTGGCGGGTGGTGCCTCCTGGTGACCAACCGGTGACTCGTATGAACGATCGGTCAAGTAAAACCTATCGATTTAAGAGTTTAAAAATTGCTCAATTGGAAAAATTTTTTCGTCAGAAAACACAATGTTCGGAATTTGTCAGCTTTCGGCCAAACGAAGCAACTGCTTCGCTCTCTCAAGTCTTACTTGTTTCTGCTTCGGTGTGAGATTATGGGCCTTTTGGAACTTGTAAGGTTTGACCTTGAGCTCAGTTTTCAATATACGCAGGATGCTGCGGTCGGATATTTTCAGTCCTTTAGCCATTTGATTGGCACTTCGTCGTGGACTTCGCGCAAGTCGCTTCTTCACTTTCCGAACCATCTCACGTGACGTTGCAGTCTTTTGATGACCACCTCCATAGCGTTTTGCGATGATACCAGTAGCATTGTAACGAGTGATGGTGCGATACATAAAAACTTTAAGGTGCTTGAGCTCACGAACAATTGCTGGCTGTGACTTTCCAGCTAAATATAAAGCAATCACACTATTACGTTTGAATTCCAACGCTGATCACTTTTTTTGCGTTCACATTTGGCAAAACGCTTTTGTACACTTGTGAACAATACGCCGAGCTGTCATTCAGCAATTTTATAAGCAGATGATTCTAGTGCGACAGCTGCGCGAACGGTCTGAAGATGGTTACACTTCGAGTGTCGAGTCTGTATTGGCATTAAACTAGAATATATATTACCTACTTTAAAAACACATTTATATATTTTTACTCTGATATATTCGGTGGAAAACCATGAATTATTTATATAGGAGCTACGGGTATTATTGCCCCATTTGTTCCATTTTTGGCACCCTACATGCCATTACCAGAAATATATGCTATCTCGCTCGCAGATATGGTCGATATATATGGATAGAGCCAACCGGTTGGTAGTACTGTCAGTCACATTTATGTCAAATTTCATGTCAAAATATTCATTGGTGTTTGAGATATGTACGTGTCGTTTTGTGAGCTGCTAAAAGTGAGCTGGAATTTGTTGATCAAAGAATTTGCATTAAATTTTGTTTACGGAATCAATTTTCTGCTGCGGATACGTTGAGGATGTTGCAGAAAGCCTTTCGTGATGAGGTAATGTCTAAAAAAAATTTTTACAAGTAGTATAGTGAGTTACAAACCGGCCGTGAACGTGTCGAAGACGAAGAGCGTCCAGGGCGACCATCAACCTCACAAAATCAAATCTGGTGTTGAAGAACCGTCGATTAACAATTAGAGACCTTGCTGATGAAGTTGGCATATCGAAAGGTTCAGCCAATACTATTTTGAAGGATGTTTTGGGCCTCAAGGGCGTCAAATCTCGACTGGTACCGAAAACATTGAATTTTTGGAAAAAAGACGTCGTGTTGAAGTGTGTGAAACGATGCTTTCCGACTACCAGGGTGTCATGAAATTCATTTTAACTGGCGATGAGACTTGAATCTATGCTTACGACTCCGAAACAACCGATCAATCGAGCGAAAATCGTGCCAAAAGAGAGCCGAGACCAAAGAAATCGCGCCAAAGTCGCTCAGAAGTCAAGGTCATGTTGACTGTTTTCCTCGATTATCGTGGTGTTGTGCATTATGAATTCCTTTCCGCTGGTCAAACAGTCAACAAGGAATATTATTTGAACGTTATGCGGCCTTTGCGTAACGCTATCCGCCTAAAAAGGCCGGAATTGTGGAAAGAAAATTCTTGGTTTTTACACCACGATAATGCATCATCCCATACTGCCCTCGTCATTCGTGATCATTTTGGCAAAAACACAACCTTTTTAGTTCCGCAACCACCGTATTCACCTGATCTGGTGCCGTGTGACTTCTGGCAGTTCACCAAGCTCAAAAGACCGCTCCGGGGACACCGTTTTTATACGATAGAGGAGATTCAAGCCGCAGCGAAGACGGAACTGAAGGCCATCCCGGAAAGTGACTACAACCAGTGTTTCGAAGATTGGAAAATCCATTGGCATAAGTGCATTGCATCGGGAGGGGATTACTTTGAAGGGGATGAAATTGATTTGGAAGTATAAATAAAGAATTTTCAAAATAAATACAATGAATGAATGAATTTTCAAAATAAATACAATGTTTTTTTTTTGTTATTTTTTGGTCACAGTAGTATTAAATATAAACCACGTTTTACTCATTTTTAACACAAGGGCACACTATTATCAGAAAAACATTCTTCCTGTAACCCAATTAGATGTCGCACAGATTGACTGATATGTTCGGCAAAAAGTTAGCCATAAACACTGAGGTCTACACATTTGGTATCTGGGGACTTGAAAATATAGGCATGTACTTAGAGTTGCACGGACGGACGGACGGATAAACAGACAGTGGGATTTCCACGTAGGAGGCTAAAAGTGAACAACAGTGACAACATGAGTGCTTCAAGGTGAGATGAATCCATCAAAAGTTCTTCACACACTAAGCACTTTCAATCAATTGGTTGTCTGCTTTTTTGGAAGAACTAGACTTGTCACAATTGCATCACAAGAAAAATGCAGTACAAGAAATCAGGAAAATCAACCGTCGAAGACGGACCACTCTTCCTCACGACAATGCGAGCTCTCCCACATCGACTGAAACAAATGCATATCTGAGCACTCAAAACATCAATTTGATGAGTCGTCCATTGTATTATGTGCCTTAGTAGCAATAGACTTCTTATGATTCCCGTTCGTCGTCAACGCGTTCGTAAGATGACAACACTTTTCGACACCTGAAGAGGTAGTTGATGTGTTCTGAATGCATGTTTTGGAGATATCTCAATCGATAATTGGTTTAAACGAATGCAAAAGTGTATAGATCTTAATGGAGAATTGTTCTCTAGTCTCAAAATTAAAAAGTATAGTGAAGCAGGCGTATAGTAGCTCGATTACATCAATTCTTTCACTGTAGTTTAAGAGTGTCGGCATAGTGTTACGTATTAACATAATAGTTACAGAAGTTCATTTACCGGAACCGCCTACCTATAAGGTGGGTTCTAAAGTAAACAAGACTTTTTGATTCTAGCGCCCCCTGGTGGCGTCATCTATATGTCTCTTGCGTTAGAATCTGCTATCTTTATCGATTGTCTAGTGAGAATTTCAAGACATTTCATTGATTGGAAGTGAAGTTATTGCGTTTTAAGTGTCAGTATGTGCGTGTTATCGTTGCGAAAATGAGCTTCGAACAAAGAGCCAACTTTAAATTTTGTTTTAGAATTGATAAAACTTCTGCCAAAACGTTTCATTGGATGAAACAAGTGTATGGCGATGATTGCATATCCCGTAGCAGAGTGCACGACGTTCAAGGTTTTTAAAGTGTTTGTGAGAACATAAGTGACGATCAACATGTGGGCCAAACAAAATCCGTGATCACCGGAAATTCCATCGAAACTGTGCTTGAATTCATCAAAAATCAGGCGAAATCATCATTGAAATTCATTGAAATGGAATTGAACATCTCCAAAATATCGATTTATATCATTTTGACCAAACATTTGGGTTACGAAAGGTGGGTGTACGGTTGATGAAAGCTGGCGTTTGTTGTACGATAATGCGCCGTCACATCAATCGACGCTTGTGACCGACTATTTGATCAAAAATCACATTGTAACCATTAACCACTCCCCGTATTCACCTGATATGACACTGTGCGACTTCTTCCTTTTCGAAAAAATGCATTTTTCCTTAAAAAGAAAGCGTTATGCAGACGTAGAGGCCATTCAAAAGGCTTGCACCGGAATTCTGGCGGCCATACCGGCCAACGTGCTAAAACACTCGTTCGATATGCTTCTGGACCGTACAAAAAGCTGTATTGAAACAGAAGGAGACTATTAAATTGAATAAAATAAATTGATTTTGCCGAAAAAATCCATTTGTTCTGTTTTTATTTTTAAGTCCTGTTTACTTTGAAACGCACCTTGTATACATAACATAAAGCGTTTAATTTCATGCGGTAAAAAATTTGACATGGATCATTGTTTAAAGTAATAATGCAATCACCGAAGAAATTGATTAGTATATGTAAATATCCTTTAGTTCAGATATGTATTTGAATCGAATTAAATTCCATGTTACGAACTGTTCTGCAAACCTGTGGGCAGAAAAGTGTACGAAACAGCTTGAAATATTTTACAGTGATTATTTGCAATTGAGTGCAATGCTACATCCTGCTAGAGCCTTCTCCTAAGGTAAAGCCAATGTATGTTGGTTCCTACCTCCGGTTCAAGGAACCCATACCCCTAGCAAACAAACCGCCTGGTACCTCATTAATATTGGCAGAAGTAGATATATGGAAGTATGATTATATACCCCAGTCTTACCTAGAAGCCGCCCCATTTGATGTTGATTGTGATACAAATATACGAAATAATAATAATACCCAACGGTTACCCTCCTCCCGCCCAATCGACACGAGGGGCGCAATCCGCGAATGAGCGGAATTAGCCGAGTCATAAAAGGCAAGAGAGTTTTAAGCGTTGCGATCTTAAGCTGCTCAGCAACAGAAACAAAAATTTCTACAGCCAAAATTAAGAATTAAATTAAAGTTTATAATTTTACTTGTTAAGAGTAGATAAAAATTTTTTTTTTAATTGTAAAAAGTGAGTTTGTTAAATCAAATGTGCTGGAATGAAAATTGAAATCATGACATATACGGCGGAATGGTTCGTTTAACTCAAAATTTGTTCTAGAAAATTTCAAAAGTAAGGGTCTAAACTGCCTGAGAGAGCAAGCGGGGATGTTAAAATTAATATCAGATAAGAGAGATGGGCTACAGACTGACCCATTCATGAGTTTTACAAGAAATATTATACCAAGCATCTCCCTACGACTAGCGAGTGTCGGGAGATTTATAAGTTTTAAACGGTTAGTGTAAGGGGGAAGATTTAAACTGGAATCCCAATGCAAATGATGTAAGGCAAAAAGTAAGAATTGTTTTTGAACGGACTCTAACATATCCGAATGGACTTGGTAACTAGGGTTCCATACCACAGAAGCATACTCTAATATAGGCCTCACCAGAGATGTAAAAAGAATTTTTGTGGCAAGCGGATCTCTAAATTCTTTAGACCAACGTTTAACAAAACTAAGAGCGCCTTTAGCTTTAAAAACCGTGGAAGATGCGTGAAGATTAAAATTGAGTTTGGGGTCCATAGTTACTCCCAGATCAACAAAACTGCATACTTGCTCCAACCTAAAGTTCTGTATCTACAGATCTACGTGAAGAGCACATTGTTTTACATTTTTTAAGGTTCAATGGCATGTCATTTCTATCACACTAAGAAACTAGGTTGTTTAAGTCTGTTTGCAACTGGCATCTTTCGTTGTTTGAAGCATACGTTTTAAAAAGTTTTACATCGTCAGCATATAATAAGACTTTTGAAAACTTAACAACAGATGATATGTCATTAATAAATAACAAGAACAGAATTGGACCAAGATGACTACCTTGTGGAACGCCTGAAGGAACATTGATCATGTCAGAAAAAGTATCGTTAAATAAGACTTGTTGAATTCTATTGCTAAGATAAGAAGCAACCCATTTTAGAAATATTGGTTGAAAACCAAGAAGATTAAGTTTATTCAAAAGAATTGAATGGTTTACTTTATTAAAAGCTTTACTGAAATCTGTGTATATAACATCAGTATTCTTATTCTCCCTAAAGCCAGCTGATACTTGTGATACAAATTCAAGCAAATTAGTTATTGTAGATATCCCTTTACGAAAACCATGCTGAGAACAAGAAATTAGTGGAGAGATCCGGAAGGTTATGTCGTCTGTTATAATTGCTTCAAAAAGTTTAGGTATTGCAAAAAAGTAATATGAATCAAAATATATTAATAAAACTAGAGAATCTAAGACCCATGGTATAAATACATGACATACCAATTTTGATTATAATACATTCATAATTTCGTAGAATGGCAAATATTGGACATCAGGCTTTGATTTTTGAAAACTGCTCGTTACACCCGATTTTAGCACTTCCTTATTTGTTTTAAAAAATACAGAAAATTCTGAGTTAAAATTAGTATTTATCGACGAAATTTAAAACTTAGAACCGATTCGTTCCTTAGATTTAGAATTACCCAATAGACGTTGTTGCCAGCATGAAATTTGCCTTCGTTTTCCAGTGGAAAGGTACACAAGCTCTTTCTTTCATATTTCAACTATTTGCTATTTGGCATTCGTTGTGCTTTTGCTTTTCTTTGCTCTGTCATTTATAATGGAATTTCCATACTATTTACAACAAAATACCGTCACACAACCCCGCGCGCCTCACAAGACTGCTGACAAAAGCGTGCAATGTGAGTGGATGCTCTAAGCAAACGGGAGAGAGAGAGCATGATTCAATTCTTTACATTGCTCTGCTTTGCGTTGTGCTTCGGTGTGAGAGCTCGCAAGCGCCTGATGTCCTGCGGCAATACGATGGCGCCACATTTCATTGATTACAAGTGCCACTACCAACGAAACGAAGCGCATGGGAGACGGCCGACAAAATCGTACGCGCTGTGTGTTGAGTGCGAGCACAATTTCGTTTAGCTCTCCACCAAACAGACTGTCGGCCAGCGGGTTGAGGGCGGCAAGACATGTGTAGCTATGTTATGTACATATGTAGGTGTACAAGTGAATGTTGCTGTTTTCTACCAGAATTGTTATTGCAACCAACTGATTTGGTATCGATGTGTTTGACTCAGACGAGCGTGCTCCAAACGCGAGTGCTCGCCATGTACGAAGTGGAAAGTTTTGCTCAATACAAATTTGCTTTCACTAAATGGGCTTTCACGACGCCTCGTAATAGACCAACTACGAACGGCAGCGACGACCGATAGCGGCGACGACGTTTCAGCACTTTTGGGTATAACAGTAGCGTTTCATCGAATTGGCGTTCAGTTCTTAAGGGTAGTTAGTTGGAAAACGGCGTCAAATCGGGCTAACGGTGCCGCACAATTGGGTTGATAGCACATTTTTTTGTATTATACCAAAACTAGTGGTGCAGAAGACGGGCACAGTGCAGAGGGCCACAGGCAAGCTGAAAAATGTATATATAAATCGGTAGTAGTTGCTGAAAAAGTGTATACCGCAGTGTAGGAAGTATTAAAAATTCATGTAAATTTTGTGTTCAAATGTGGAAAATTCCAAATATCGCAGTCTAGCAACAAATCGAATGCATTGTGCAACCCACCAAAAATTATACAAAAGGTATATCAGTATTAATTAATTATAAAAAACGCATACACACACAAATACATACACGAAAAAAAAAAACAAAAAAAAAAAACGAAAAGTGTCAAAAGCAAGTTTTAACTAAAATTTTCTATCGAAGATCAAGTAAATCTTGCAGAAAAAGCCTAGAGAAAAATACTCGAAAAAAGAAAAAAGTGAAGAAAAAGTATGAACGAGAAAAATTTGTTGGGTATAACAGAGAAGACAGTGTAATGACCAAGCAAGTGATGTGAAAACTACAGTGGAGTGCGAAAGCGCAGCAAAGTGGCAGGAGGGAGTTTTCTGGGTACAGAAAAGCGAGTGCGAGTCAACGAGAAGTGATGGTGAAAAATGCATTACTCCAACAAAAGCAACACACACGCACGCACACATGCAACGAAATATGCGTGCAAAGCTATTTGCCTAACTTGAGTCATGTACTGGTGTGCGCCTAAAAATAGATATCCCGAGAAAACGGTAAACGGTAGCGGCGTGTGCGAACAGCAAAAATATACAGAAAAAATATACGAGAAAAAAGCATAAAATTCCGCAAATAATTTCACTAAACTTCTTAAAGCGAGCAGCGATATATGTCAAGCTAACGATTAAAGCCCAAACGCCAGGGCGTAGCAAACTGTGCTAGTATGTTAAGAAACACACACACGCACATACGTAGGCGCTGCACACACATGTGCATACTGGCGTTCGGCGAATTTCATTAAATGCGTGTGCATGCATAATTTTAGGCGTTCGAGCACAAGACACGGTTAGCGAGCGAGCGTGAAGCCAACGTCAAAGTAACATTACTTGAGCACTAAGCCACTAGGCTTCTGGTTGCGCGACGAGACGACAAACGGGGACATTACAACACACTTCATACACTTAGGAGAGGGGAGGGGTGGAGGCGGTGTTGAGGCCCAGTGTGGGGCGCAGACGAAATAGGGACAGTGTGGCGCAGGTTCATTGCATTAACCCACTGGAGCGTGGAGGTGTGATGCTTATCGATTGAAGGCAAACAGAATTTTATTATAAATTACATCAACCTACATCTGACACAATACCCGCTGCCTTACTTACATACATATACCAGCGCAAAATCACACATACACACCCACACAAGCACGGGCACACATGTAATTACTCTACATTTATGTACACACAGAAAACGGTGCAAAGTGTAGGAGATTTATAAAAATAAAACCGTTTGGGTATCAGTATATTCACACGAGAGCAACTATTGCCTCGGAGTCACGCAAACACACACACACACAACACATACACACAACTAAGCTGACAGCGCGCAGTAATACATTCGTGTATCTATGCATAATTTTAGCGGCTACAGAGTAACCACAAACACCAACAACAACAAGGCACACATACACAGTGACAGCGTACAAAGAGTCAGCGTAAGGAGTTCGGCATGCGCAAGGCAGCGGCGCTCCGAATGGAGCTGAGCATCGCAAGAAGGAGCGCAAAGCGAAGTAGAGCACATAAAGTGGAGTGGAGTTGCGCTGAGTTGAGTGGCTTTTCTGCGTGCTCAATAAGGGCGCACAGCACAGAGTGGAGTGCCGCTGCTCGTTAGTGCTACTATTTTCGGCTCAACTCGAGCCCAAAACTTTTTCTCCCGCTTAGCCGTGAGTGTTTGGCGCGAAGGCATTAGGCTGCGTCACTTTTCAATAACTGGATTCCTACTACCGTAATAACGATATATAGGATTGACTGGTAAATGCTACTATTTGCCATAAACTATGTTGTTGGTGGCAACCAAATACTTGGTTACTGTTATTTTTGAAAGCGGAAGGGCCTGCACTATCGCCTTTGATTAGTCATTTTAAGCATTCGATATGAGCAACTCGCTGATTGATGTGAAATGACGGTGATTTCATCTCTATTGTGTCATCAGCAGTGAACTTAAATTGTCCAATTTGAAAAATCCCATCATATTACATTCGGAAAACTGTCACTTCGGCCGCTCTGCGTTCAAATGCTGACAGCCGCAGGTTCTTCAATTATAAGAAAATACCATTTTCTGAATGAAGACCATCACTCTGCTGACAATACTGTTTCTCCGAACATATGTGTGTCTTGTGCTCAATCATCAATTCTGGGATTCCTGAAATCTTGGAAGAACTGCTAAAATATTTTTTCTGGAAACTTAGATTAATAATGAATGCCTAAAATATTTAGAGACTTCTGCAGATAATTCAACCTAGCAAAAGCTGTAAATGACATAAGGAGTAGGTGAAAGCGATTCAACAACTCATATTTGATATAGTTTCTAAAGTTGGCTACCATCCCAAATGCAGATTAGCTCCAACTATTCTACACTGCCAACAATAGTTGAACCACCAGAGATCCAACAGCATTAATCTAGTCATGAGTACTCAATGATTCACTTTTCTGGCTCAAATGTTTTGTACTTGTGACTAAAGATATTTCCATTTTATTGTGGTTTACAGTTCGACCAAAATTTTTCAACTTAGCGACCAGGTTTACTAGTAGATAGCAGTATTCAATCCCAACAAGAGCTTTTAAGAAAGTGTCTTGGAAAAATTAGTGAACCGCCATTGCTATTCTCTAAAACTGAACATCATTTTCTCTCCAGTTCCAACATATCTTCAAATACAAAAGTCTTTTAAGACAAAGAATAAAATAAGAATCTCCGTTTAAACACCTGAAGAGTTCATATTCATAGTAATTATAGAATTCAATTTCCATGAGCTTGTCAAACAATTCGATTTATGATTGTATACAGGTCTCAGATGGTGCATCTGTTGAGTAGAGTTTTGGATGACTTGTTTGAGCATTTCGACTAGTAACTGGCGAATGACACGCCTGATGTTTTGCTTCAAGGCCTGAAGTGATTGATTGCCCGTATAGACTTTAGACATGCCTTTAGTTTAATATCCAATGGAAGTGTCGCCGTCTTGCCGTAACGAAATGACGTCGTGATCACGAGCTTCAATTTCAGTCATCAAATAGTCACGATGAGGTTCATCATTGACGGTTAGAATTCTCAAATATGGACCGATGATTCCACTGACCCTCATGAAATGGCAGCCCTTGATACTCTTCTTGCTTTTTTGTTTAGGCTTGTTTACATACCCATTGAGCTAGAAATGGGCCTTATTGCAGGGATAAATTTGCATCGAAAATGTCGGATCTTCTTGGAACTTTTCAAGAGCCCATAGAGCGAATCGATATTCCTTGGGAAGGTAAGGCGTGTTGAGTTTTTGCATTTGCTATACTTCTGTAGCCTTTCAATTTAAGATCCCGCATAAAATGCGCCAAGTCGTTCCATACGTCAGTCCGAGTTATGCGAACGGTGCCGAATCGACTTTCGACGGTCTTCGTGTACAGTCTCAGCTACGGATGCTATATTTTCTTCACTCCTTGCTCGACGTGGTCGATATTATTCGAACAACGAATAAAAAGATGGGTCTCAAAACGGATGATATTGTTGCGAATATTACGCTCAGTAGGCCGATTATGTTGGCCATAAGTTGAGCGAAGCGCGCGAAATACATTCTTTACAGACCGTTATTTTTCCTGATAAAATTGGACGATTTGTAAACGTTGTTCAGGCGTAAGGCTCTCCATGAAGAAATGCCAAAGAATTCTTAATAAAAATAACATGACAGCTTGACACGACTCACGCATGAACTGTCAAAAAATGTTATTGAAAAAGTACCTCTACTTGGATCACCCGTTATATACCAGGCGTAAATGACCTATCCAACACTTTGTACGCAAAAAAGTCCCTCAGTTTTTGAGATATCGATTTGAAAATTGGCAAACATGCTTTTCTCCCTAGGAAGCTCATTTGTCAAAATCTATAGGTAGGTAGGAGCGCAGCCCTGTTGTCTATCGGGCTCAATTAGGACTTGATGTGCCATTTTGATGCACTATTCGTAGAACCTTCTATATCTGCTATCACAGTGAAACCTTCTCTCTTAACCAATTTTGAGTTTTCGA
>CM050327.1:74390600-74504038 GCA_027475135.1 Bactrocera correcta
AAAATAAGGTAACATTTGACTGCGCACGTCGAAGGATTTGGAGAATTATTATTTTTTTTAGGTTGTTAGTAATATCAGTCACACTTATGTCAAATTTCATGTTAAAATGTTCATTAGTGTTTGAGATACGTGTCGTTTTGTGAGCTGCTTAACGTGAGTTTTTCGTTTTTTGCGATGTCGAAATTTGTTGAGCAAAGAATTTGCATTAAATTTTGTTTACGGAATCAATCTTCTGCTGCGGATACATTGAGGATGGTGCAGAAAGCCTTTGGTATTGAAGCTATGTCTAAAAAAATGTTTACAAGTGGTATAGTGAGTTCCAAGCCGGCCGTGAACGTGTCGAAGGGCGACCATCAACCTCAACCGACGAAGCTCACATTCAACAAATCAAAGATTTGGTGTTGAACAACCATCGATTAACAATTAGAGACCTCACTGATGAAGTTGGCATATCGAAAGGCTCAGCCAATACCATTTGGAAGGATGCTTTGGGCCTCAAGCGCGTCAAATCTCGACTGGTACCGAAAACATTGAATTTTTTGGAAAAAAGGCGTCGCGTTGAAGTGTGTGAAACGATGCTTTCCGACTACCAGGGTGTCATGACATGCATTATAACTGGCAGTGAGACTTGGATCCATGCTTACGACCCCGAAACAACCGATCAATCGAACGAATGTCGTGCCAAAAGAGGGCAGAGACCAAAAAAATCGCCACACAGTCGCTCAAAAATCAAGGTCATGTTGACGGTTTTCTTCGATTATCGTGGTGTTGTGCATTATGAATTCCTTCCAACCGGTCAAACAGTCAACAAGGAATATTATTTGAATGTTATGCGTCGTTTGCGTATCGCTATCCGCCTAAAAAGGCCGGAATTGTGGAAAGACAATTCTTGGTTTTTACACCACGATAATGCATCATCCCGTACTGCCCTCGTAATTCGTGATCATTTCGCCAAAAACTCAACCCACATCGTTCCGCAACCACCGTACACCACAGGGGACACCGTTTTTATACGATAGAGGAGTTTCAAGCCGCAACGAAGACGGAACTGAAGGCCATCCCGGAAAGTGACTACAACCAGTGTTTCGAAGATTGGAAAATCCATTGGTATAAGTGCATTGCATCGAGAGGGTATTACTTTGAAGGGGATAAAATTGATTTGGAAAATAATATAAAGAATTTTCAAAATAAACACAATGTCACCTTAAAGATTAGCGTCAAGTAAGATTAAGAAAAATAAAACTTGAATAATATGGTTGCGGCAAAGTAGACATTACGCTTACAAAACAACTTTACTATTGGTCCTAGGTGATTTTTTCCGATGAGAAAATTTTCAACTATCAAGGTCCAGGCGGCTTTTTGGAATACTGGAGAGATTTGCGAAAAGAGGCACGATATTTTTCAAAATGCAATTTCGGCGGAGGCTCACTTATGGTATGGGGCGCCTTTTTAAATTCTGGGACGGTACTAGAAGCAAATCTGCTACCCTATATACACAGTTACGCGCAAAAATCTTTCTCTTTTCAATAAAACAACGCAAGAATCCATACGAGAAGGTCAACGAAAACTTGGCTTTAACGTCAGACTATCTATCCTGAAGTAAGTCCAATTGAAAACATCTGGGATTGGCTGGTAAGAAAGGTTTACGGGGATTATCGTTAATTTAATACGGTTTTTGAGCTGAAAACCGCTATTTTGGATTAAGGATGCTGATAAATGTTATTAACCCCTGAAAAAATTATCACCGAAAATTTATTTCGCACACAAAAGTTAGTAGAACTTCTTTGGTGAATAATTTCACTCAATGTAAAAATCGCCGAAAGAACTATTTACGTATACTAAAAACTAATGATTAATTTCATGTAACAACTTGAGTTCTGAGGCATCGAGGGCATAGAGATTACCAAGAATCTAACCCCCGAAAACGTGATCAACATTGGGAAACCCATGCATTGTCTAAACGACGATCTGGGCAGAAGCACTCAAAGGCTTGACTAGAGAAATGTGAGGGATAATGATATCAAACTCACATCACAATGGTTTCTCTCGATTTTCGCTCAACATTTAGAAGTTAGCTTACAAAAACAACAGAGAATTTAAAAACCAATTCACACATGGCAAACCGCTAATAATAACTGGTAAATACTGCATAAATTGCTTTAAAAATTATGTACACATTTCCTTCACTTTGCTTATTCGCATGCTTATATTCTTCATAGGCACCTTAACCCATTAAATTAATCAAGAAAAAGGAAATGACGTCACTAAAATTAAGCACCGTACTCATTTGCATTGAGAGTCATTTAACAAATTTGCAGAGAAAACATAGCATAGCCGCAGGAGCAGATTTACGCACATATACATATGACTCATTATGAGAATTACAGTTATACACACATACATAGCTACACATGTAAGCATATTATGTATGCATTTGTTTACTAAGAAGTTTATATGCAAATGCGTTACTCATACGCCCCGTAGCACCACTCCTAACACCGAGTCGAGCAAAGGCGGCGAACACCGCATTGCAAAACAGACGCGACTTGTGTAAGACAGTTTGACTTTGAGCTCAGTACTTAACTACTTAATTATTCTTGAGAAGCAGTGTAATTATATATGTGTATGTGCATGTGTGTGTGGGTGTTAGGTTGTTAGTTACTTGGTGGGCGAAAAAATAGCTAAAGAAGAGAAAAATTTACAGACTTGGCAGGAAGGTGTTGTATGCTGAAAGTACTTTATGTAAATACATACATACACATATTTAAGTGGGATCAAGCATTTGGCCTTAGAGCTCACCTGCATTTTATCGCTATTTCTTCGAAAGTGCCAAGTAACTGTTTATTTTTGAATTTACATTAGAGCGAGTAGTTAGTATGCATTAAAAAATTGTGCAGGCGTGCATTTTTATTTCTCTTTTTCTACCTCCGCAATTTTTTTAATTTAGAATTCTAAAAAAAATAAGTTTGTTAACAGCAGTTGTTGTTGTTGTACTTTGCTGCTTGAGGCGCAGCGCTTTTGTAGACTTCCACTTGCTCCCGGTTCGCTTTTCAACGCGCTTCAGCACTGGTAGCTGTGATCGTGACAGGCCGCTAAGGAAAATCGTATTAGCTCCCACTTGTCGTTTAGCTAAGCCGATTATGGGTTGCAATTCGACTCTTCGCGTCGCAATTGGCGAATGCAGTTCAAGGTGTGTTGAAACCTGAAGCATCGAAAGCTTGTGATGTTTTAAGCGCTTCACCTAGTTGCCTAGTTAACCGTGTTTCACAATGCAGCAATATCATATTGCAAAATACACAGTAAAAATTTAGAAAATTCAAATTGAAGTATATAATATACATATAACGGGTACGTAAAAACCAAAACTTATATCTTTGAAATGTGAAAAGGCCAGAGGCACGCTCTAGATTCTCTTAAGAAAAGACGAAATCAATAGTTCGGTTAAGTGGTCATAGTTATCTGGACTTCGAGGACTGTGTCAAACGAGGCGTTTGGAATAAGAGCAAATTTCATGGCACCATACACAAGAGTCATAGAGCTCTAAAGAATTTTAGACAAAACCCAAGGCATTGGCAGACGCCGATAGCGTCAATGTAGTCTTAAAGTACGGCAGAATCACTTGGACATGGTGATGAAAGCTAAATAGATGTGCAAGCATGAGCAACACTAATAAATATTTGACGCAGCTCTTGACAGTGCATGGCTCATTTGTGGTATAGCGAGACAAATATGGCCCGAAAACGCATTGCACATATTCTCTTTGAAGAGAAGTTTCTATCAGAGCGACTTACTCTTCCTGAACCTATCGTAACAACAAGTGTGACTAGTTGAACTAAGCAGGAAAATGGAGCGCAGTAGTCTCCGCAGTAAAGCTTCGAAGAACGAGCAATGGGAATACTCCAAAAAGGTATGATTGTAGAGCCAATCGCCTTAAACTAATACTCTCAATGAAATGCCTCATAACGGTTTCGCAAGGAAAAAATTAAAACTTATCCAGGTGTTAAGGGTTTAGTTAGCTTCGCAGGTTCCACATATATAAATAAATACTGCGAATTATCTACGATAAGATGCACCAATTGCCATACGACAGAAGATATCCATCGATAACAAAATAAAAAATGGAATTTCTATTTTTTATTCTTAAATAGGGTTTAAAACTCTTTCGCAACATATAGCGATCATTGTCTACGTGAGTGGTGTATCCACTAAAAAACTCCATCTTTCTATAACGGAATTTTTTCAAGATGGACTAGGTCAGTTAGGGACTAGGTCAGTTAGGGATTTCTACGATTGTGTGGCCAACATCATGCTATTTGACTCATCTCGTATTGACTCGAATTCTCCGGGGCCGGAGAGTCTGCACGAGCGTTCATGTCTCTTTTTTAAGTACTTTGCACATATTCTACATAAGAGGCAATTTGCTGCCAGTTTTTGCCGCTGGCTGTCTGTTTTTCTTCTGGATATTGCATAATGAGTTGCTCAAGCTTGTTTTCTAACGTTCGCCGTGCTTTCATCCAGTGATGATACTATACTTAAAAAAATTTGTGGGTTTGCGTCGTCTAGTGGTTCGCCTCCGTATATACATGTAGGACTTTTCGTTTTTCTCATGGCGTACAGGTATTTTCGGAAAAAACCATGACGGGAGAGTATCTGTAATAAATAGTAATTCATCTCGCCGTGTTTCTAATAGTTTCTTATCTCTATATCTTTGAGTAATTTGGCATTTCATCTTCCTTTGCGCTTCGTTGTCCACCGGTCTTACCAAAGTTTAAGTATGTGCTTCCTCGTCTGTTGTCTTGGGGACAACTGCATATATTCGGTCTTTCTTCAATAGCCAGAGTTGTCTTCTCTCCTTTACGAGTAGATCTATTGGGATGACGCCACGCCGTTGTCTCTTGAACACTCCCAAGGTCGACTCATCAGATGATGCCATATGGCAGGAAAGGAATGATAAGGAACTTGTAGAGTTTAGTCCTTGTTCGTCTCGAGAGGGCTTTACTTTTCAATTGCTTACTCAGTGCAAGGTAGTCGCTGTTAACGAGAGTTAGCGAAAGTGATTCTGCCTTGGATTTCAAGGCTGATATTTTTGTTGGTGTTGATGCTGGTTCCAAGATAGATGGAATTATCTGCGACTTCGAAGTTATGACTGTCAACAGTGATAAGGTCCAATCAATTTATTGACGTTGGGAATCAATCTTATGCACACTATGCTCAATAAGACCTTATACGCGATATTTAGGAGGCTTATCCCACGGTAATTGGAGCAGATTTTGGGATTCTCTTTTTGTGGATTGGTCAGAAAATACTTAGGTTCCAATCGTCAGGTATGCTTTTATTTGACTATTTCTTGCAAAGAACCTGATGCACGCATCATGTGATTTATTTTCCGCCGTATTTGAATACTTCGGCCAGTAATCCACTGGCCCCTGCCGCTTTGTGCAATGGACCCTCTATTTCATCGTCATCGATTGACAAATCGATTCCGCCATCTCCTATGGTATTTTTTCATAAAACATTTGAGCATTACCCCTTACAGCCAGCTTTTCAAGCTCTTCATACTCGCGCAATTTGGCCTCTCTCGCTTTCCTCCTCCACCACGCTCGCTTTGTGGTCGATCGCGCAGACAACCATATTTCGGACCCCTGCGAAGTCAATCAGCTTCAACCAATTTGAAAAGGTTTCGGCATGAACGCTGAACTTTCCAACATTTGTACCAAAGATACCCTATTTTCCCAACCTGGCGTTAAAATCGCCAAGCACAATTCTCACATCGTGGCGGCGTCAATTGTCATAAGCGCGCTTGCTGAAGCTTTCTCTCTCTTAGCCCTGACCCCAGGGTCCACACACTTTTCTACCGGGTTTACACAAGAGATATACATGTTTCCAGGGGTCTCATCTGGTCGCCAATTTACAAATAGGCAAATAATATCAGTAGATAAAATGTTGGTAACAGTTACTAAAGCAAATTTTTTAATTGAAATTTTGTGGAAAAAAATTATTTTATGGACTCCAATTCATAGAAAGGTTAAATGTATGTTCAATGGATGGTTTTTATACTCGGTAGAAGTCTAAAACAAACTAATTGAAATACAGATTTCTGATCATTTGGTCGTTCGTGCTAGATGAGGGATACCTTGTTAAAATTTAATATACGTCTTCCTGTGCTCTCTGGGGAGGTCGGTATTGCAGATGGGCAAAATCAAACTCACAAAACTTTCTTGTGATATTTTTTTATGAGCACTATGGTGAAATAAAAATATTTATTAAACACAAAAGCAACTACAAGTATAATATCAATAAACCAATGACCCCGTCTCGGGTTTTTTCTCTTTAGCCCTGCACACAACACTTGTAAAAAGCTGTGGACATCACAAAATAGTTCCCCGTCTATGCTATACCAGCGCTATCCGAACGCCATCAAGCGACGCTGCAGAAGTTGTAGCTAGTACGCCGCCCATTGACATCCAGGGAAACGAATTCACGCGATTGAACCAGCTATCAAGGCCGTCTGTATGCGTAAAAAACAGGAGAAAACCAACCATCCAAGGTTGCAGCACAGTGGCAAACCTCAACCAAAGGAAGGTGGACCCACATACTAATCCAGGATATCCATTTGTTGTGGGTAAATACATAACATAAGGACCTAAACTCTCACCTAACCCAAATACTGAGTGGTTAGGTAGAGTGCTTTAGAAACCATATGTTCCGATTCCATCACGATCTTAGTCCATACAGAATGCATAGAAGACTCTGGGCATGTATTTTTTCAATGCCCTCGTTTTTAATTTAAGGGAAAAATTAAAAACCTCACTTGGCGGTAGTTTTTCGGTGGAAAACTTTACTACGATCATGTGTCAGTCCTCTGATAATTGCAAAGCTGTCAGCGAAGCATCAGCTCTAATTATAACAAAACTATGAATATACAGTATATTTCAGTATATTTGACGTCAGTCAGATATATGAAACTAAAGGTCTCTCTCCCCTGAAGTTGTACTTAATCCGGTATTTCTGTGCGAGAGTCTGAAGTTGGGAGTACGTTAGGTTTGGCGGGTTGAAGTTCCGCACTCCGGCTTTCGATCCTACCTTCTACTATAAAAACAATCCCTATCTTTAATTCAAGCAAATTGTGAAAGTATAAAATGTTCTATTGCACCAGAGCATATCTTACTTATTTTATTTCAAGTGGCTTTCGTTTGCTTTTTTTCTTTGTGTAAAAGTTTTAGCTCCTCTCCTTGGCAGGCCACACAAATATTTTACACCGGGAGCGCATTTTGAGCGCAGAAAATAAATATGTCAGTCGCAGGTTTGGCATATTCCTTTTTCTTGATTTTGTTGTTACTTTAGCACTTTTCCTCCTCAAAGTCTGCACTTGCACTACGGCGCCAAGTTAACGTTACCTGTGCCACTTGTTGTTGTAACTATATAAGCAGAGGCGTATGTTTATGCAAATGTCGTCAAGTTAATGCGTTTATCTCGAAGCTAACGCTGGCGTCCTCCAACGACGTGCAGCAACAAGCGATTAGAAAAAAAACTGTGTCAGTAATATGCTGTCGTCACTGTTGCGCTTTCAAGGCGACACCTACCACACGCTGCCGCAGCACACTTTCGCTTGACTGACGACCCTCACTAGTAGGTTAATGTTAACGATTTTTTCGTGTAATTTCTCACGTCTCTACTTTACTTGCTAGGATTTTTCTTTCGCACAGTCTACTCTGCTTATGAATTTTTAATTTTGCACTAATTCGCAATTTTGCCATTCGCCACTCTGGCACTGTCGCGTCACGTAGTTGGCATGCGGAAAGGTCAAGTTCGGCTATTCAATCTCTGCTTACGAGATGCCGAAATTAATTGCTATGCTCGGATTTCAAGGCGAGCGTTTCATGGAGGTGTTGTGCAATGCACAATGTGCATTTTTTCTGTAAATTCATTTTATCATAACTTAAATAAGCCAGTTTCCTCGGCAACTACGCCGTCAATTTAAATTTGTTGAATATTGTAAACTCCCATTGTAAATAAAACATATTTTCGCACACGCCAAGTCCATTAAACTGGCGACTTCCCACAGTTTAATGTGTGACTAAAGGTATCCCACCGCGTTGATTTCTTTTGTCCTGCTGAGTAACAGACAACATTATGTCGGCGCGACTCGTTTCCCGGTAAGCCAACTGCCAACCCCCCATACATTCCGGTTTTAGAAGCTGCTTTCTGCTGCTTCAATTCTCTGCAGAGCAGCCCACACGTACCGGTCACTGCTCGCTGTAAGCCACTTACTGCGCAACTCGAGGCTTTTCCGCTGAAAAGCATTTCAGTAGCAATAAATTGTGTACCATTTATATAATTTTATTAAATTATACGACTATTTTTAAGCACTACTCAAATTGCACCCACAGCTGGGTTGCTTGGTTCCGTAGCATTTGTTTACTTCAACGTTTCGTTTTAATTTTTAAAGTACCCTCTCTGTCCGACTCTTAATTTCCGTTCGTTTGAACTTTTTCTTCCACGCACTTCAACTTCCCATTTCAACGCGTTTGCGCTATTGTCGCCCACAGAGTGTTCCTTATCGTAACATTGCTTCTCATTAACTTAAATATCCAAACAACAATTATTTTAAGTACTTAATTACTAGGGGCATTCAAAAATTCGGTGCTTCCTCAAGTTTAGTTTGCGAAGAATGACAAGCTGTCAAAAAATCGCCAAGGCGATGATGTCCAAATGTCATAAGCACTCGATGTCATTTAAAATAATTACTTTCTGTCAGCTCTCGGGTCTGACAGTCGTTGTGAATGTCGGTATGTCAGTATTTGAGTAGGTATAATCGCGGCCTCTTGTTTTCTTTTTGACAAAATATACATAGATGAACAACTACGAATTCAATTAAACGCGAATTCCAGTTCCAATTATTGTAGTCTTTTAGGGAAGACCCATAGTAAAATTTAACAGAACAAATTTGGTTTCATATCAGTGTTGAGGATTTAAAACCTACTAATACCTGCATTTTCAAATCTCATATAAATAAAAAGTGATGATAAACCCAAGAGCCTGTCCAGAACTGTTATCCTAAACATGTATACAAGAGAATTATTGTCTGTTTAGTTCCCACACAAAAACTAGAGATAATAGATTCGTTAGCTCTTCATGACCCCAAATATTATACACAACAGTTTCAAAACTAAGATGTGGTATCAATGTACTCCCCTGAAAAAAAATAATAATAATAACTGTAAAACCACGTTGCTTTTTACTTACAAATTTCTGGAGCAGAGAGTATAGCTCAACTAAAGCAGTTTCGACTAAATTTGACTATATACATTTTTTATTTACTATTGTAAACTACCGTTAGTTCCGCTGGCATTAATAAATGTGTCCTTAACTTATTGTGTCGTTTACTAAAAATACATTTTCTCATCTCGTTCAAAACGATTGCTTACCGCCCGCTGTATTTACGAAAAATAAATTTTTATATATATATACATAAAGACATACACATAAACATCGTGTGCCCACTGACTCGTGAAATTATCACTAATGAGCCATAAATTCTTTAAATTAAAATTTTATGAAGCACTTAGCGCAGTCAAACTAAAAAAAATCAAAAATTAAATACTATTTGCGATATTTGCATCAGTAGGCGACAACTTTGCCAAGTTTAATGGATTTGAAATGCGTAGATTCCGGCTGATTTACGCTGAATTTTTACTTGAATTAATTTCTACGGAATTTAATGCGTTATTTAATTTCTCAAAAGTATTATATTGCTCTTACAAACATTTAAGGAAGCAAAGTTAGATGTAACCAAGCATTTTGTGCACTCGGAATGTTGCAAGATCAAAGCCGCGGTACATTTTCAGTTATTGACAATACCAAAATTCGTTATTTGACGAAATTATTCATGGATCACAATCATATTTTGTACCTAATCTAAGCTGTTGGTTATATAACCACTTATTCCAATATAGTTGCATATAATAAATATATATATTTCTGGCCGAATAATGAAAATAGGAATATTTATCAACGAAAATGGTTTTATTGTTTTTCAAAATGTTCTCCATCAAGATTTATACACTTGTGCATGCGCTCAAACCAAATTTCGAAGCACATTTTCCACTCCGATTGAGACACCTCCAAAACATGGTTTTTGAATGCTTCAACAGCATCTTCTGGCGACGAAAATCGTTGACCACGAATTATTTTCTTGATGTGTGGGAATAAAAAGAAGTCATTGGGTGCCAAGTCAGGGCTGTACGGCGGATGATCAATCAATTCGACGTTTTGGCCGGTCAAAATGGCACTGGTTTGAGCCGATGTGTGAGAGCTCGCATTGACATGGTGCACAATGATTCGTCTTCTCTTGTTCGTTTTTCGAATTTCTCCGAAGACTTCAGGCAAACAAATGGTCGTGTACCACTCAGAATTGACCGTCCTACGTCGCTACATGACCAGTTTTGCCAAAGAAACAGGCGACCATTTGCTTCGAAGTGCTTCTTCCACGAACAACTTTCGTTGGATTTGGTTCGTCTTGGAAGACCCACACGGTCGATTGCTGTTTTGTTTCGGGCTCATACGCATAGATCCATGATTCGTCATCTGTGACAATCTTATAAACGTCTTTTAGAGCACCGCGATCGTATTTTTTCAGCATTTCTTTACACCAATCCACACGAGCCTTTTTTTGAGCGATTGTCAAATTGTGTGGGATCCAACGAGAACAAACCTTTTTTACGGCCAGGTGTTCCTGCAATAACGAATGTATGATGGTGGGAGAAATGCTTAGGCATCCTCTATCTGAGGGTATGTTACATGACGGTCATGCATTATCAGTTCACGTACGGCATCGATGTTTTCTGGCACAATGGCTGTTTTTGAACGACCTTCACAGAACTCGTCTTTGAGCGAGCGTCGGCCACGATTGAATTCGTTGTACCAGTTTTTCACAGTGCTATAGGATGGTGCTTCATAGCCATACAAAGATTTTAGTTCATCGATGCACTCTTGTCGTGATAATCCACGTCGAAAGTTGTGAAAAATTATCACACGAAAATGTTTACGAGTTAATTCCATTTTTTGGCCGAGATGACTTTTTTAATTCCCTGTAAATAAAACAATTTACTATTAAATGACAAAACGTTCTGAGTGGTGTTATGCTAAAAAATGTCAAACTTTCCAATAGAAATGTCAGATTGCTCCTGGCAACACTTAGAACAGATGCTGTGTGTCAATCTACTCTTTAAGGGTCCTTTCAAAGATTTTGCGCATGGTGAATATCTAGTCAGTTGCTGAATTGCCAGGCCTAAAACATAATTGATAAGGTCCAAACAGTTTGTTGATGGTGGATTTAAGTCTTTCACACAATCCACTCGACAGAACCTTGTACGCGATGTTGAGAAGGCACGTTGGCGCAGTTGCTGGGGTCTGCTTTTTTGTGAATTAGGCAGAGCACACTTACGAGTAAATTTCAATCGTTGGACTTGCTTTCGTCGGACCATGTCAGTTCTTTGTCGCCCTATTTGAATAGCTCGGCCGGCTATCCATCGGTGCCTGCCGCTTTGTTCTTCAGACAGATAATTGCTATTCAAAATTCTTCATGGTCGGTCATTGGAACATTCGCTCCATTGCCATTAATTGGGCAATCGGGAGATGATATTCCTGGTGTTTTGCTTTCAGTGCCGTTCATCAGGCTGGAGAAGTGTTCCCTCCATAATTTTAGTATGCACTAAGCATCAGCCACTAGAATTCCACTGGGGGTTATAAAAGAGTATGCCCCAGCCTTGAAACCTACTGCTAGTCGTCGCAAATTTGCGTAGAATTTTCGAGCAATACTTCTGTGGGCCAGCTTATCAAACTTTTTGTACTCACTCATTTCGGCCTCTCTTTTTTTTTTTGCGAATGTGTCTCGCTTACCTCTTCAACTCTCGGTATCTTTCCCATCCCGCACGGCTGATGGAGTTATGTGTCACGCAAGTTAGAAAAGTTCTCTGAGCGGAAAGTTATCGGGTTAGCCAAAAATGATTCTTTTATATATGATGCAAGCACCTCACTACCTCTGGTCTTAGACCAAGCATCCTCTGCTTAGCCAAGGAGTATCCGTTTAAAGATGAGCTAAAGTCAGAAGCCGAAGGATCTCATCTTGGGTTTTGAACCCGCCACATAAAAAATGCCCCCAATGAAAAAGAAACAAAAGCATTGGATAAAACAAACTCAAATTATAGTAACTCGATTATAGTAATTTCCGGCCGAAAAACAGACAATCCACATATTGACCGATACATACGGTGCATAGTTAACCGGAGCTTCAAAACATTTTATATATTATCGGGAAAAAATTCCAAGCGAAGTCCAAGTCCTTCTCCACCTGGCACTTCCGACGAAGTAGAGGTCTGCTCTTCCTCTGCTTCGCCCGGCGGGTACTGCGTCGAATACTTTCGGAACTGGAAGTTTTTCCTCCATTCGGACAACATGACCTAGCCAGCGTAGCCGCTGTCTTTTAATTCGCTGAACTATGTCAATGACGTCGTATATCTCATACAGCTCTTTGTTCCACCGAATGCGACCATAAATCTTTCGCAGAACTTTTCTCTCGAAAACTCGCAATGTATGCTCATCAGTTGTTGTCATTCCTTTCTGCTAGATAGAGGCATTTAGGTTGTAGTTCTGTAACAGCATGCTGTGTGATACCATGTAAGTGATATCACAGAAGCCCAATTATTTATCTCTTTAAGGCTACCCGTTATCGCTACCTTATAAAGTATCCACATACTCTCTTGTCTCGAATTTAACAACTTTTTTGCTGCTTTTCAATTCTAGGATACTTGAGAAATAACTTTATTTCACACTTTATGAAAACTTCTGTTGGCATACGCTCAACTACACAGAAAAGATAATTAAATTAAAGTTATATGTCAATAAAACAGAAAATTGAGGTAAATATTGCTAAATGGCCGGCGAGAGACAAGACCATAACCGAGCGTACGAAAAAGTAGGCGAAGAATAAAACGTGAGACGAACTTCTACAAGCAATAGCTTGATAAACATACATATACCGTTAAACAACAGTACCGTAATGCTGAGCTATACGAGTAGATATGGCGATTGATCAACATTTATGAGTAAAAGAAGGCGGAGGTGCCATCAAAAGGATAAAAGATGCTGTGTGTTTATGTGTCGATGAAGGTCAGATGGCGAACGAAAAGTTTCTATTTTATATACAATTTCACATTGAGGCTTAATGCTCACACAAAGTGCTTCCGTATTTGTATGTATGATTGCTCGGAAGCAGCACATTCGTGGCATCTGCCGACTTGAGTCAAGTTTTAATGGCTTCGCCGGATGAGACAGGGAAACAGACATACACTTTAAGTAAAAGTTGTGCCTCATAAACGTCAAAGCAACGTATAAAGTTGTACGGCAACTACGGAAGCGAAACAGACATAGGCCGACACGAGGAGAACTAGAGGAAGTGAAATTCACTCGCAATGGCATATGAATCGTAAATGGAATAGAACTTTCACCGTTTAAAGTAGCTGAAATGAAAAGCGCGACACAGGTGTGGGCGAGAGGAGCGCAAAGCGGAAATGTAGACAAATAAGGAAAGCAATGAATGTGCTTAAGGAGCGAATACGGAGAAGGGAAGCGTAATGCATAGGTGAGTCATTTTAAATTCTGGTAGTGAGTATGCTGGAATATTAAAAGTTGGTAAAGTTATTGTATGACGACCAGTTATCTACCTTAATTGCGTAGAAAATGCATTTTACTTTTAATTACTTCATTGAGCTGTTGAGTAAAAAATATAAAAGGGAAATCAAAAGTATAATTCGCAGGTGAAACCTTTCTCCTTATTGATTTCCCAAAGGTAAAAGGTCATAGCGGGAGAAGCATGTAACAAAAATATTCCCTTACCTCTCAGGTATATTTAAAACGACCATTTTATTGAGGTCTGGGAAAAGCGGAACTTGATCGAATGAAATCCGGGAAATTAGAAAAATGCGAAAGCAACTCGAAGATCGATCTATTTCATTCAAGGTGCGTCCTAGATGGCAATCACGACAGCAGTGTTGCAACTTCCTTCCTGATTGAATGGACCGTTTTCATCCTTAGGAGCACAATTTCATCGATCGATTTGACGAGTTAAGGATTTTTTCCATTTCAAAACAGCCAATGAAAACTCTTTTAGCCGCGACCGCCGAGCCGCTTTACCTTCGGTTCATCGCGTGAAGTTCACTTGGATGCCGTCGATTGTATTACGAAAATATACCAGAGACATATTTAGTGTCGTAGTTAAAAATTGGGTAATATTACTGCTAAAAAAGGGGCTGCAAACAACGGTGCTTCCAGGTTGACGTGATTTCAACCTTTGCAGAGATCTACCACAAACAAACTGAAAAAATCTTCATTGTCACATATTAAATTGTCAAATATCTCCCTTCCGCTTTTTTTATTCTTTATTCAATGTTCTATAAAAAGTGTTACAGTGATCGGATTTAGTTCAAATATGCGTCGTTTCGTTCAATAATCTGTTTCCATTTAGAAGGCAACTTCATAATACACCCCTCGTAGAAGCCCCCCTTCTTATTTGCGAAGAACTTGGACAGCCACTTTTCACAAGCCTCTTTTGAGTTCGACTTTACATCAACAAGGCATTCGCCATGGACAGCAACAGGTGGTAATCACTTGGCGCTATGTCCGGGCTATATGGTGGATGCGATAAAACCACCTATTCGACCTCCAGTAGCTGACGAGTCATCAACGAAGTGTGTAGTCTGGCGTTGTCCTGATGGAACACTACACCCTTCCGGTTAGCCGATTCTGGACGCTTCTGGTCGATCGCCTGCTTCAAGCGCTCCAGTTGTTCGCAGTAGATGGTAAAATTAAGCGTCTGGCCATATGGAAGCAGCTCATAGTGAATGATTATCTTCCAATCCAACCAAAAAACAGGAAAACTTTCCTAGCCGTCAATCCCTGCCACTGACCACAGGCCTTCGACCACGACCTTTTTCGTTTATGTCATCCACTTTGCGTCGCCAGTCACCAACCGCTACAAAAATGGGTCGAGTTCGTTTCGTTTCTGCAGCATATCGCACGCGTTGATTCGGCCAGACGGTTTTTTTTTTGCGTTAATAATTCGGTACCCAAACATCAAGCTTTTTTGTGAATCCAGCCCTCTGCAGATGGTTTAAAATGGTTTGGTGACTAACTCCCATCTTCTGGGCGATGCCACGAGATGCCACATGCCGGTCTAACTCGATTTTTTCCATGATTTGATCGGTATTCGTCGTCACAGGTCTTCCGCCGGCTGGCTTATCCATAGTGTCGATTTGACCCGCTCTGAATTGTCGAAACCATTCCGCCGCAGTTGGAAGTGATAGAGTACCATCCTCCAAAACACAATTAATCTCACGGAACGTTTCTCTAACGAATTCGCTTTTGACGAAGGAAAAAAATAACGCGAATTTCGGTGTTAGTGAACTCCATGTTTACACGTCTATAACTGTTGAACGCAAAGGGCGGAAGGCAGATATTTGACAACCTAATATGTCGCTATTGGATTGCCTTCTCCAAAGTAAAAAAATCAAAAAATGGCGCCGACTAGAAAAAAGCGAATTTTTCTTCATTTTTTTTTTACTTTTTTTAATTTTTTAAAAATACTAAAAATTTAAAATTTCCAAATCCGAGGCACGTTCGATAGAGAGAGGTATAACACTGATTTTTTTATCAAATAAAATATCAGATAAAGAAAAGTGATTTAAAATAGATACTTTAGGTTAATGCAAGGGTAATGTTCTCTACTTTTTTAGAGAAAAAACACAGAAACTTCAAATTTAATGGGCGATCTTTATTATCATAGGAAAGAACATTCCTTGGCATTTACTTACTGCTGAGTCCCAAGATGGGTGACGATCAGAGATAAAAAGATGCCCAACTCTCCTGTCACTAGAAGTGAGACCGCTCACCTACCAAACTTTGACAGTTGCCTGGATCTGGTAGGTTTTGACGTTTCGCAATTGAATCACTGCAAAGGCAAGATTGAAATTCAACCAAAAATATATGTACTATATGTGAACGGAGAAATTTGTTGCCACCCTCAAAGATCGCTAAAAAAATGTAAAACAGGGAAAATTAAAGAAAATGCGAAATTTAAATGTTTTTGTAATGCGTTGCATAGTAGTATTAATTTTCAATTAAAAATTAGTTAAAGCATTTATTAGTTCACTCTATTAAGTATTGAAAGTTTAAAATGAAGTTGTTTTATGCCTAAAAGTAATTATTTTGCCCGATCTGGCCATAATGTAAAATATTATAAAACGCTTATTTTGATTCGCTCTCACACTGGAATGAGATGGCCATTCCTTTATCCTTGATGTTGACCAACGTTGAGCGAAGCGCGCGAAACACATTCTCTACAATTTTTGCAATTAATGCCAAATTGCCAAACAATATTAAAAAAAAACTAACATGACAGATTGACACGACTCATGCATGAACTGTCAAAATTAGGAGACGCTAAAACGTACGTATTTTACTAGCAGTCTTGTGTAGATCCTGGAGTTCCCAGAATTTTCGTCGTGTTGCGTTTCTTGGCAATTGATAGAAAAACATTTGATATTTCTTCTTTATTTGTATAATTTTTTTTTATTAATATTTGAAGAGTACATAAAATTAATTTCAAAACAAAAAAATGTCATTGAGACATGCGTCGTCAAAATAGAAGAGAAAAAAAGCTGTGTCCTCGCCGCAATGACTTCTACCCTTGTGGTGGTCTGAAAACTACAAAACTGGAAAAAAATTTCATGAACTCAAGACTAGAGATATTTAAAGATTATTGATTTCAAGGTCGTAATGGGAGTCTTTCGTCCGAGGCTGTTGTATAGTTTTCATTGAAGACGTTTTTTATGTGACGGGTTCCAAATCCAGCGCACTACCCTTAGTAGGAATAGTTCACCTTATCACTTTGGGTAGCCTTCAAACAGATATTTTTTTGGTTGGTCTAAAGAAGGAAGTCGTGAGCTACTTGAGACATACATATGTAAAAGGACCCAAGTGAATGGCGATCAGAGAACTTTCCTCACTTGCGTGAACTTCTACATATGACTCTCGAAGCGAAGTAAATGCGTCTGGTGGTGAACAGGGCAAGACGAAATATCTTCTGCCATCAATCAAAAAGTCGTCTTGGCTCTCACGTCACCGTTGACAGTCATAACTCCGAAGTTGTAGATAATTTCAGCTATCTTGGAACTGGAATTAACAGCAACAACAATGTAAGCTGCGAAATCCAACGCAGAATAACACTTGCCAACAGGTGCTACTTCGAACTAAGTAGGAAATTGAGAAGTAAATTCCTCTCTCGACGAACAAAAACAAAACTCGATAAGTCGCTCATAATTCACGTCCCACTAGGTGGTGCAGAGGCATGGACGTTGACAACATTTGATGAGTCGACGTTAGAAGTTTTCAAGAGAAAACTTCAGCGGACGCTTTATGGTACTTTGCGCATACTTTAGTCGATGAAACGAGACGCTCTACAAGATATGCAACACAGTTCCGCGAATTAAGAGACTGCGGCTACGCTGGCTAATCGTCTAGTCAAAATCGATGAAAACACTCTAGCTTTGAGAATATTCGACGCAGTACCCGCCGGGCAAGCAAAGGAAGAGGAAATGCCAGGAGGAGAAGGACCTGGCTGCGCTCGAAATCTCCAATTGGCGCCAAACAGGGAAAAGCAAGAAAAACTGGCGCGCCGTTGTAAACTCGGGTATAACCGCGTAAGAGGTGTCCACGCCAATAAAGGCAAAAGTAAGTAAGACGTGCTTAGACAATATAACCATGCCCGTCTGTGTATCCATATGTCCGTCCGAACTAAATTTATAGCTTCGGTGTAACCGAATTTAAAGTTTTTTGCTTTTCTTGTTTTTCCTTGCTGCCAAGGTAAATTGCCGAAGTTAGGCCATTCTTTAGGGCTCTGAGCTGACCTAACCCTTAAAGATCTAAGACTGATTACCTTCGCTACATGATTTAGTTAAGTTCCTTTCTACTAGATCCAAGCACGATGAAAGTCTAGATGGCTGTAGGTATATGCTTGTTGTTTTAGAAACTTGGTGTTTAGGAAGTTTTCTTTAAAAAAATAATTGTATGTACATAATGTGCAATTAACTTCCCAACATCGGTCATCTCACGAATCTGCCCAGGTACTCGTTTAAGACATTAATGGCATAAGGAGACACCGGCTTACAATTGTAAGATTATCTACTCTGTTTACACAAAAACATGATTCACCACTGTTCCTCAACAACCACAGCAATCCGCAAGGCTAAACAACTTTCAAGTAACCTCAGTCCTACCGTTTGCCACAAGAAATGGCTGTTGCTTTATGCAACAACCAAGTTAATTGGCAAATTGCTGCAACATCTTGTGGCGACTCCTGCAACTGCCACGAAAGTCAAGGCAGCAAAAGTGCGCAACGAGTCGGAAAGGCTAACGACACTGATATGGTTTGTACCGTTATGACGAAGCTGCATGCAGATTTGTAGAGTTGCTAGATAGCCAAGAATTCACCTGTTTTAGGTCAAGGTAAATACCGTATTTTACCGGTGCGCTGTATGAGGCAACAACAAGCAACTAGAGCGCATTTAAGAGCAAAACTAAGTTGAGAAACTAAAGCTACCCACGCACCGAAGAAACCGCAGCAAAACCAAAATTTAACATTGTGCCAAAGCGCTAACGGGTGGGCGAGCCAACTAACTAATAGAAGAACAGCAACGGTAAATTTCAGTAATTGGATGCAATTCAAAAGTTGCTGTGCAACCAAAGAAGCCCACACACAGCCACGAAACTATGTATACACACTCGTATGCTACTAAATTTGCACACCGGACGCACAGAGTTACATCGGGTTTATTACCGTCTTGTTTTTGTACTGTTGGTGTAATCACAATTGCGTTCGCATTACCACACATCCACCATATCTTACAATAATGAGCTTAAGCTTGCTCAGATTTTCTCTGCTGCTACCCACGTTGTGCAGCAACACTTGCCACCTCCGGTTCGCGCGTAAGCCCGTAAGTAAGTGAGTTCAATGATTGGAGGCAACTGCTGTAGTAATCTGGATTAATTAACCCTTTTTGTTCGGGAATTCGTTGCATTTGCAGTCATTAGTATTCAGTAATTGAAGGGCAGCGTCACTGCTTTGTAGAAATGCGAAGTTTACATCAGGGTACATTGTTAGAATTACGATTATTGAGAAATATTTGTATGTTGAATGGATCGCAGATTTATAGTATGTATACTTATGAAATTCATTTTTTCCAAGCAATAACACGTCTCTGGTCTAGGTCTAGTAGTTCGGCAATGTTTTGTAAAGAATCTTTTTCCAAGTGCATATTTTTTAAGAATCCACCCAGAAGTATCTTCCCCTGTATTCCTATTCCTTCTAAGCATTCAAAACTGTGATCTGTTTAACAGTAAATTCTGCCATATTCTTCTTTATTGGCGTAGACGGTTCGCAATTATATCGTTCTTTCTTTTTCTGTTTGGCGCCAATTGGAGAGTCCAAGTGTAGCCAGGTCCTTCTCCACCTACTCTTTGAAGCTGTTGTTGTTTTAATGCTGATTCCAGGATAGACGAAATTATTTACGACTTCGAAGTTATGACAGTCAACAGTAACCTGGGTGCTCGGTAGTGCGACGACTGTTTTTTTGATGACAGGAGATATTTCCAATGATATCAATATCATCGGCCTACGCCAGCAGCTGTAGACTTATCGCAGATTGATACCTTCTCTATTCACATCTGCAGCTCGAATTATTTTCTCCAGCCATAGATTAAAGGGGAAGCAGTGCCTTGTCTGAAACCTCGATTGATATCGAACGGTTCGGAAAGGTCTTTCCCGATCCTTTTCATGCTGTCAAAAGCAGCTTGAAGCGACGAGAGGTGGTTTGCATCGACTCTCTTTTCACGAGTCGTTTCCAAGATTTGGGGCATAGTGAATATATGGTCATTTGTAGATTTTCCAGGTCTAAAGCTACACTGATAAGATCCAATCAGTTTGTTGACAGTGAGCTTTAACTTTCCCACAAGACGCTCGATAGAATCTTGCATGCGATGTTGGATAGGCTATTCCACGGTAGTTGGCGCAGACTGTGGGGTCTGCCCGGATCGGGCAGAGCACACTTAAATTCGAATCGGCATGCTTTCGTCCGACCATATTCTACAGATAAGCTGATACATGCTGCCTATGAGCTCTTCGCCGCCGTACTTGAATAGCTCGACCGACACTCCACCGGCCGCTGCGACTTTGTAGTACTTCAGACGGGTAATTGCTAATCAAAATTCTTCATGGTCGGGTAATGGAGCATCCGCTCTATCGTCATCGATTGGGGAATCGGGTTCACGATATCCTGGTGTTATGCTATCATTGCCATTCAACAGGCTGAAGATCTGTTCCCTTCATAATTTAGAGTGCTCTTGGCATCAGTCAAAAGATCATCTCTGGGTTTCTACTGAAATATGCTCCGGTCTTGAAATCTTCTGTTAGTCGTCGGATCTTTTCGTAAAATTTTCGAGCAAGCTTTTCATTCTCACGCATTTGGGCTTCTCCTATTTTTGTCTACAAATGCGTATTGCATCCCACTTCAATCTTCTATGGCTATCCCATCCCGCAAGTGTTGTGGTCGATCGTAACGTTGCGAGGTAGGCAGTCTTTTTTCTCTCCACTGTGACATGACACTCATCATCGTACTAGCTGCTCTCTTGCTTTATCCGAAAACTAACGTTTTCTTTTTCAGCTGTACGTAAGGAGCTCGAAATACCATCCCACAGCTCTCTTATACCGAGTTGCTGATGGGTGATATCAGAGAATAGGAGTGCAAGTCGAGTTGAAAATCGTTCGGCTGTCTGTTCTCGCTTCTGAAAAGCTACCTTGGGTTTGTTGGTGTACGTTTTTTAATGCACAAAGACAGGAGCGTAACTTCGCGTCAACAGATAGTGGTCCGAGTAAATGCTAGGACGCTGAAGCGTACACACATGTAAAACACTGGAGACATGTCTTTCATCAGCCAGGACAGATGTGTTCGGAGAGTTCACTCCCCCAAAAGTTAAAAGTTATACGATATTTCCATCATTAGTGACACTGCGCGAAGAAAAATACTTGGAGTTGCAAGTACAAAATTATATAGTTCCCTCACAAAAATTCTACTCTGGATCCACCCCTGTTTGGGAGTGTTTTACTTAATTCCGTTAGGGCTATATAAACAGTAATTTGATTTAAAACAAAATATTAAGGTTTTTGGAATATCTTTATTTTGAAGATGGAAGATCAGAAAGAGCATTTTCGGCATTTTTTTTTTACTGTTTTACTATCAATATCTGTATGGAGGAGATGTGTTGAGGGCACGTCAATGCCAAAATTGGTTTGCAAAATTTTGATCCGGCAATTTCGATCTTTATGTGGATAAAATAAAGACGTTGGTTCTAGGTATTCATGAAAGATTAAATTTGTCTAACCCGATCCTTCACAAGGACATGAAACGTCTAGCATTAATTCCGAAGCTTGACATAAGAGTTCCTCTTCTTAGTTCTTAATTCTTACTAAGCAAAATTTGCCTCGACGGTGACTTGCAAATCAAACGTCAAAGAAGTGATCCAGTTTTAAAGCGTATTGTTATTGGCGATAAATGGTGGGTAGTTTACAAGAATGTAAAGCGCTAGAGATTATGGTCTAAAAAGGATGAACCAGTTCAAATCACTTCGGAAGCTGATAGTCTCCAAGCAAAGGTTATGTTGTCTGCTTGGTGGAATCTCAAAGGTATCGCTTTTACCCGACAATAGAACGATTAATTCTGAGGAGTATTGTGATCAGTTGGAAAACTTGTGTGATCCACTCAAACAGAAGAGGCCAGAATTGATCAACAGAAAAGGCGTAATGTTACAACAGGATAATGCGAGACCGCCAAATGCTTTAGCAGTTTAACGTGATGTGCCACCACACCCATCATATTCTGGCACCTACGAACTACTACTTTTTACGGCGTCTGCAAAATTTTTTGGATGGGAGAACCTTCACCTCAAATCTGTTCTTCAAAAACCACTTGAAACAGGTTTTTGTCTGCAAGGATCAATTTCTGGACCGAAAAATGGCACGATGTATTTGATCAAAATGAATACTATATTCTTCTTCTTCTTTATTGGCGTAAACACCGCTTACGCGATTATAGCCGAATTAACAACAGCGCGCCAGTCGTTTCTTCTTTTCGCTACGTGGCGCCAATTGGATATTCTAAGCGAAGCCAGGTCCTTCTCCACCTGTTTCTTCCAACGGAGTGGAGGTTTTCCTCTTCCCCTGCTTCTCCCGGCGGGTACTGCGTCGAATACTTTCAGCGATGGAGTGTTTTCGTCCATTCGCACAACATGTGGTGTTATTAGTGGTGTTTACTTTGGTTCCAAGATAGACGAAATTATCTACAACTTCGAAGTTATGACTGTCAACCGTGACGTGAAAGCCAAGTCTCGAGTGCGACGACTATTTGTTTGATGACAGGAGATATTTCGTCTTGCCCTCATCCACTGCCAGACCCATTCATATCCCAAAGGGTTTTCAAGCAAATGAGTCGAATTTTTTTTTACCAATCCCTATAATTCGTTATACCGAAACCTCTATAATCCCCATCTTCGTCTGTTTTGAAACTAATCATTCTGCTCTTACATCTTCTCCACTGAGAATGAGACTGTTGATTAGTTAAGTGCTTCTAATGGTTGGTGAGCTATGGCGAAATGTTGTCAAGATTATGGAGAACTGCTCCATCATTTTTGTCCCGAAGAAAATATAATAATCTAGAATATTTTATTTAATTTTTTCGAAAATTTTAAAAAAGTCTGAATGATTTTTTGCTCCACTTTTTTTATCGACCTATTTATTTTACGCCAGTTGTTTGTTCGATTGGCTATTCTCTTTTTCTTTAATACTCGCACTAGCTTGCAATCGTATTTATTCAATAAACAAACCGTTTTCTCGCAAGTGTAACCCAACAAGAGAACTTCAAAAATAATTTAAGTTGAACTTTTCAAATTATTGTTTTTCCAAAAACAAAAAATAACAATTGACCATCGCTGAAATGCACGTAACTGCACATTTACGCCGCAAACTGAATATTCGCCGCCATAAAAGCGAAAGTGCCAAACAACTTGTTAACTTTCAACATTTTGCAACAGCTGCGTTGCGTTCTACTCAAACACGAAGGCAAAGGTTTGAAAATTTCAAATGGCAATTTAGTGGCAATAACTTTTGTGCAGCGGGCAAGAGTTTTTCTGTTTATTTTTCTATCACACCTGCAAGCTCAACCCAGTAAACAAAAATATTTCCGAAAACAAGGGAATACATACTTACATATGTGAAAGCAATTTTTTGTTTTATTGACGGTTATATGACTCCCAAATAAAAATCTCAACGAAAGTACGAGTATTCCAAAGTACTTCAGCTTCCCGTCACTGTTGATCGTCCAAATTTAAAAAAAGTGTATTACCGAGTGCAATTCAATCCTGAAGTCCATGTGGAATCCCTATAGAAAGCCAGCTCCGCATAAGTTTTGACGAAGAGCCCTAAAAAAGGCAGCTAACGTGCGAAAACTAGTTTTCTGGGAAACAGCTGTTAAAAATAAACATCCATCCGAATCAACTAAAAAGTGAAAATTGATTTTTTGACACCTAAGCCCCCTTTCCGTAGACCAGGTCACACATATTGCTGAGAATTAAAACGTGTAATTCAAGTGGATGTAAATATAGCAGAAGAAGGCTTTCTCTACGCTGGAAAGACACGAGATCGGTAGGGCTTGACCCCAATGTGAATTTGTTGGTAAATTGCGAAGGAGAGAAATTTGTGGGTTTATCCTTATATCGTTAAGGCGGTCACAAAATCGGTTACATTTCGGTTACGTGGACGCGACCGGTTTACTGGTTATTATTATTTCTAAGTTCAATTTCTTTTTTGTTTATTTTCACTTTGTTACTACTCTTTCTAACCACATTGTTTCTGCTATTGTTTACATTCACTTTGGCATTTCAAATTGCCATTTATTCTGTTTGCTTGTCTGTAAACTTTGTAGCTAGAGGAGTCAGTACAAAAATAATCGTTCGAACAATGGCAAAGGTTAAGTTCACGTGAGTTCAATATTCACGCAGTTGAATTTCAATTTTGTTTTCAAAGGTACATACATATGTACCTCCTTATTTGTATTGATATTTTAAAGGCTGAATGCCACAATGGTTTAAAGAAGAGTTTACACTTGAAAATAAGGTAAAAATAAACCTCGTCACCTTTTTGGGAATCCAAACCTCAGGAGTATTTAAGACCTTTCTGGTATCAATAATAAAGAAAGTAGTACACATGTCTCACGTCGTTACAAATTATAATTGTCCCCGGCAATAAAGGATTACAAAACAAAATCTAAGTGCTCAGAGAGAATATCAACGCTTCAACATTGACATCACACGTAAGGTAATCCATTACTTCGATTGGTATGTTGATGCTAATTTAACATGAGCAACGAGAGGAAAAAAACTAATAAGTGAGAAATCGCAAAGGCCCCATTATTCATAACTGCAAATTTCACAATTCCACCGATGTGGTATTGCCCGATGTTTTTTCTTTCATAATGGATGCACTTGAGACTCCAGACAATATCTGATTGGCATTCGTACAAGTCCTTCCATCACTCAATATATTACCTCAACTGCAATTCTTTAACACCTCTTGCAGACGAATTGTTGAATTCTTATACAATAAGGTAAAAAATTAAAACTTATTTAAATATTTTGCATTATTCACTTGCTTTTTATTTTTATAACAATTTAAGATTTGCTTTGCGCCAGCTCTCACTAAATGTTATAAAAAAAAAATTACAATATTTATTTAATTATAGTTAAGCGTTTTCTTAGACACAATATTTATTGGCCTGAGGGCATTGTGTCCAATATATTTTGTATTGTGCCCGCTTCATCAATGTTATGGTCTGCTATAATCGAGTTAAGTTTTAGTAGGTGTTTAACATGTTACAGTATCCAGACTAAAGTAGCGCTAGGGTCACTTTAGTTTCACGCGGCAACACGTCGTCGTTAACTGGGAGATAATCAATGATGGCTCCACTCGATTGAAGTTGATCCCGTCGGTAAAAATTTAAGTTGACGTATTATAGGAATGTTCTTTTAATGTTGCTAGAATGTGACTCCGCTCAGGCATGATTTTTGATTTTCACTTCTGTTAGGCCCGTGCGATTCCTGTTGTTGTTGTATCGGCAGAATTCTGCCGAGTTGACAGTTCTTGGCCGGGTAAAAATCCGGGTCCGTTCCGGTTACGTAGACCCGACTGTCGTCGGAACGGCCCGTGCAACTCCTTGTTGTTGTTTACAGAACAATATGTAATATTGAATCTGTTGCTTAGTAATTCTCTCGAATTTTATCCTATTAATAAATAGGAAATAATATAATATATAGTTTGATAACTCTATTTAAACAGTCACTTACCTTTCCGTTGACGCCATATTTAACATAGAGAAATCAGACTGGAAACTTTCAATCATTATCTAAATATAAAATCACACAAAGTAAAAAAAAAAATATGTTTATCAACGCGCAGGCAGCGCTCAAATGTAAACAATGCAAACTGCTATTGCATCAAAATGGACGATGGAGACTAATTGCCGAAAATGTCATTGAAATACATTAATTAGCCTCACGTTCTGTTTTTATTTCTTGCACGCTGTATATAATTAAGAGAATAAATAGTTTTAATCAGGGATAATTATTCCTGGTTTTAATAATATACATTTGTTTCGTTAACTACTTGACTTATCCAAATATGAGTGATATGACACTGACATTACAAAGCTAATCGATAAGTATACTTCGTTATCGATTCTTCTATTAGATTTTACGACAAACAAATTCTTCCAAGTTTTGCGACTTATTTATACACTTTTCATAAAATAAATGGAAACATTTATGATAAGAGAGCCCACCCGCACAATTTAAATAAAATGCTTACAAAAATTACTCGGTGTATTAGTAACATCAACCCAGAGTGCAAATATAAATTCTTATTGGGAATGGTTTGAAACTTAGCTAAACTACTTTTAATTTACAATTTTGGTCACCAATGTTATCTGTATAACTTGGCATAAAGGCTGCTATTTACAAAATTTAAATCATTAAAGACGATAATGTTTTTAATCCCGAAAGCAATAAATGTTTCGCCGATGGTATGTGAATTGGATGGCTAAATAACTCTTTCATGCCAGATGCAACTCTGCGGAAACTTTCGTTCTATTTTTGTTTTGGTTCAGTTTTGAAGAAGGAGACCGCGGAGTAGGGTTTCTGCACTAACTGCTTAATTTTTTTTTGGTATATTGACTTTTTTAATATAATTAATTGATAAAGAAAAAATTTGTTTGATTTTAACCAAAGCTTATTAGAAACCTTTTCGATGTTTCGGCCCATTTTTGTGTAAAATTTTGAGTAATTTTTGTAAATTCAATCAAACAATTTTGTGCGCATGCAACCCTTCAGTAGCAATTAACCAATCAGCTGTAAGTTAATAAGAATTTTCGTTTAGTTGGCTTTATTTGCAATTTTTGTTTTGTTGCTGCCTTTTCAATCGAACCTCAGCAACTAGCATGTAAAACGCGTATGACTTGTGACAGCATTCTGTGGTGATAAAGAAAATTTTGTGGTTGCGCATGTGAAATTTCTTAGCGTTACGTATGCATATTTCACGAATAACTTACTGGACAATTGGTTTTCTTTCGAAATTTGAATTTGAATTGCATGTAAAGAATAGCGGAAGTAGCACAACGCAACGGACATTGTGCATTACAGCGGATGCATTTAAAGCAAAACAAGGTGATTGCGTCAAAATGTTATATTTTGTTGAAATCTATATTATATACAATTATTTTATATATTTAGGAAATTGCCAGTTGAAAAATTAATGAAATGCTGCAAACTGGCGCAACCGCCAACGGACCAGCATTAATGATGAACCAATTGCCGACGCCCATGGGGCCGCAAACGCCAACACAGGCTGCAGCAGCACAACCCAACAACCAACGGCGCATGGCGGAACCTCTGCATATACAACGACTGGAGGCGGCTTTAAATATGCGACCCTTCATGGAATACGCAAAAAAGGTGTTATCACAACCGCTCAGCAGTGGTGATGATTCGAACGCTACAGAAGAAGACGAACATCATGGTGCGGGCGGTACGGACAATTCTGATGATGAAGGTGGTGGTGCTCGCAAAAAACGTAACCGGCGACTTGGTACCAAAGAAGGTATGGTAGTAGAAAAAAAAAGATAAATGTTGCATAGAAACAATTATTAATATGTATTTTAGAGCGCCAAAGTGTCAAGACGAATTTATTCAACTTCACTGACATTACAAATGATAGGGAGTGGTTGTACGATGTGCTGCTCAGCGATACTGATACTGAAACGGAAATAAGTGACGAAGATGATTATGTAAAAGAATTACTGAAAACACATATATTCGAACAGAGACATCGCGAAAACTTCTACAAAAAAACAACGGTAAGGGTAATAAATTATATCGTGAATATTTATTATTTTTTCGATGAAGTAAGTAACACCCAGTCCGAAAAGTCTGAGCCCCTATACAATACATGATCAGCATGACGGGCTGAGAAGTTTTTTTTACATCTTTATAAAAATCCGGGTCCATTCCGGTTACGTAGACCCGACTGTCTTGCGAACGGATTACTTCAGGAATGTTTTCTACCGCTTCAACAACAAACGATGAAAATCAACTTTGTGTATGGAATCATTAGTATTTGTATTATATCTTCGGTGCAATCGAAGTTAACGTTTTTTCTTGTTTCTTAATTTTTGTGCGCTCTTATAAAGAAATTTGTATTATAGAATACTCAATATGCATATTACGGCGCTGGTATGCTCTCCAACCATGACATGTTTCCCGAGCATCAACAATCTATAGTGGGCGTGCGTAAACGTAGGCGGCGCACTAAGAAGGAGAAGCCGATAAAGCCGCCGAAGTTGCCGAAAGAGCCCAAAGTGCGTAAGCCACGCAAACCAAAGGTCGAACAATCTGAGCCTGGTGAAATCCCACCGTCCGAATTGAATAATTATGCCTTTGGCGACACTTCCGCGGTTAATGATGAGGATGACAATATGACCGATGAGATGGATAGCACTTTAGATGCCAACTTATCACTACTACCACCCAGTGGTGTGCCACACAGCGGACGTGGACGTCGTCGAAAGAGTCAGCAAGCACGTACACCCGAAGTAATGGCAGCACGACGACGACGTGTCTGGCAATTGATGGCCAAAAAGGAGCTTGGCCGCTGTCAGCGCGGCAAGGCCAACAATCACAAGGAAGTGCTGCAAAATTGCAAACGTGTGGCCACTATGTGCTCGAAAGTTGTGCGCCAACGCGCTATGATTTCACAAAAAGTCATGAAGGAAACCGTGTGGCGCGCTAAACGCCTCACGCGCGAAATGATGGGCTACTGGAAGCGCTATGAGCGTGTGGAGCGCGATACGCGTCGGCGCATGGAACGTGAGGCCGAGGAGCAGCGCAAGATGGATGTAGAAATCATAGAGGCCAAGCGGCAACAAAGAAAACTAAACTTCCTCATCACGCAAACGGAGCTTTACGCGCATTTTATGTCGAAGAAGTTGGGTCAGGGCACTGAAGAGGAGCAGCTGCGTATACTAAATCAATTGGATGAGGAGATCAATCCGCGTCTCGCCGCTTATGACGACTATGATGCTGATCACTACAAGTCGTTGGCGCAGAAGAACGCTGAACTGGCTTTCTCTGCCGATCGCGATAAGACGCGGCGTTTCGATGTGGCGGCGCATTTAAAGCAGGAGAACGAGTCTACAGACACCAGTGCCATGGAGAAAATTAAAAAAGAAGAGGATGATATGGAGTCGTCGCTGCCAGTGACGCCGGCGAAGGCCGATGTGCCGCAGCCAGAAATGTTTAAAGGCACACTTAAGACCTATCAAATTAAGGGTGGGTATTTTATCAGTTTTTTGACAAGAAAAATTTTATAATATTGAACTATAAATCATTGCAGGTGTAACCTGGCTCGCTAATCTCTATGACCAGGGCATTAGCGGCATACTCGCCGACGAAATGGGTCTCGGCAAAACTGTGCAGTCCATTGCATTTCTCTGCCATGTGGCCGAGCGCTACGGTGTCTGGGGTCCATTTCTGATCATCTCGCCGGCGTCGACGCTGCACAACTGGCAGCAGGAGATGCAACGTTTCGTGCCCGACTTCAATGTCGTGCCCTATTGGGGTTCACCGAATGAGCGCAAAATTCTGCGTCAATTTTGGGAGCAAAAGGATCTGCACACACGTGATGCCAGCTTTCATGTGGTCATCACATCGTATCAACTGATTGTATCCGACTACAAATACTTCAATCGCATCAAGTGGCAATACATGGTGTTGGACGAGGCACAGGCCATAAAGAGCGCCTCCTCGATGCGCTGGAAGCTGTTGCTCGGCTTCAATTGCCGCAATCGGCTGCTGCTCAGCGGTACGCCCATACAAAACAGCATGGCTGAACTGTGGGCGCTCTTGCATTTCATTATGCCCACACTCTTCGACTCACACGATGAGTTTAACGAATGGTTCTCGAAGGATATTGAATCGCATGCGGAGAATAAGACGGGCATCGATGAGAAGCAAATATCACGTCTGCATATGATACTCAAACCGTTCATGTTGCGACGCATCAAAAAGGATGTGGAGAATGAGCTCTCCGATAAGATTGAAATTATGGTCTACTGCCCGCTGACCATACGCCAGAAACTGCTCTACATGGCGTTAAAGAAGAAAATACGCATCGAGGATTTGTTGCATTTCACTGGAGGTGGCGCAGGTAGCGCCGGTGATGGTCATCATTTCGATAAGAATTTCACATCAAATCTGATGAACTTGGTCATGCAGTTCCGTAAGGTATGCAACCATCCCGAGCTCTTCGAGCGACGCGACGCAAAAAGTCCCTTTGCAATGCGCTGTGAGGAGTACGTGCTGCCGCGTTTGGTCTACTCCGAATGCTTGCTGCAACGCGCCTTGCCCAGCAAGCGGCATTTGCTGTACAATAGGTACCCATTTAACTTATTTTTTAAACCCCTTTTTTTAACTATCTTTTTTTTTGCGCGAAAGATACTCCATCTTCAAGGCGGCTTATATGCATAGAACGCTCTTCAGTGAACCGCTTGCCGGTAAGAACAAAAAGACCAGTGAGCACTATGCGCGCTATGTGGACTTGAACGCCAGCGACAGTTGCTGTTTCAGTTTCGCGCGGTTGTGCGATCTGTCGCCGCGAGATTTGGAGGATGTTACCATCAACGGACTGATTGCCTAGTGAGTGCACTGCTTTTGCCTTAACTGCTATTAGTTCACCCCAAACTTTATGAATTCACCATACCTTTATTAATTCACCATATTTTTATGAATTCACCATACCTTTATTAATTCACCATACTTTTATGAATTCACCATATCTTTATGAATTCACCATACTTTTGTTAATTCACCACACCTTTATGAGTTCATCATACTTTTATTAATTCATCATACTTTTATTAATTCACCAATTTCTTGTTTATTCGCCACATTTCAGCATACTTCACTATCGCCGCCGATTGCTGCAATATGCTGTGCTTGCTTACCGCCGTCAATGGTGGCCACATTATAAGTCCACGCGTTTTCAGCTCTTGGAACCGACGCTAGAGCAACCGCTTCAGCCTAGTTTTATGCTGCAACAAAGTGTTTTGCGTAATTTCCTCTTTACTGGTGTGGTGAGTATATACAAATTCATATTTCGATAGTAAATAAGTAACTCAACTCTGAAACCCAATAGACGAGCCGTGAGAGCACCATTTACGCCTTCGGTGGTTACAAAACGGTGAATATACAGGAAACGATCGAACATCGCGTTATACGCAGCAAACGCATTGGTGATCCGACGCAAAAAATGGCGCACATGCATTTCAGTGAAGATCTGGACATAAAAACGGAATCTGATTTGGAGAGCAGCGTAGACGCCAGCAGCACGCCAGCCAAATCTCATAAGACCACATCGAAGCACAAAGATGATGTGAGTACCAACGCCAAGTTGCTGCCCGAATTTCCGCACGTGCCACGCACGCCCACCATATACAAGTGCGAGGCGCTCGAAATGCCGCGCTTTCTCTATGGACTCAGTCAGCGCGTGCAGGCTGTCAAGCGAAACTTATAGTAAATATATTGATATGTCACGTTTACTAAAGTAATAATTCTCTTCTAAAATTGTTTACAGTTGTGAGAGCCGCGACGCTGCTTGGGCTCAAATACGCCACCTGCAGTGTGAGAACTCTGTTGGTTTGCAGTTGGTTAACACTGCGTTGGAGCTGTGTCGTCCGCGCTATGGCTGGTCATCGATTGTTGTGCCGGATAAGCAAACGCTCGTGTCCGATGCCGGCAAGCTGGCGGTGCTGGATAGCTTACTGACGCGCCTAAAAGCTCAAGGTCACCGTGTGCTTATCTACTCACAAATGACGAAAATGATTGATTTGTTGGAGGTGCGTAGTACCATAATTACCGCTAAGGTTGTGTCATTCAAAGCATTTTATGTTCTTTTAGGAGTACATGTGGCATCGCAAACATCGCTACATGCGCCTGGATGGCTCGAGCAAGATTTCAGCGCGTCGTGATATGGTTGCCGATTTCCAGACAAGGGAAGATATTTTTGTTTTTCTGCTTTCCACACGCGCTGGCGGTTTGGGTATTAATTTAACGGCTGCTGATACGGTGAGTGCTGTTTTATTATTATTTATTGTATATTGTTTTGGTTATGTGGACTTAGTAAATTACTTATTGATAGAAAAGGTTTTGCGTTAATTATTTTTCCTTCTGATTTCTTACGTCCTTGTGTCCATAGAAATTACATATGCAGGTTCATTTGGTGTCTCGTAAATATTTTTGAGACCTATCTATTAGCCTTTAAATAAGCAATATTCTTTCTAACCTTAAAACCATTAGTATTAGTCTTCATCCATTTTATCTCACCGAGGTTTATATGTGTTATTGTTATATATTCCGATATTGTACCGTTATTTTGCACAGTAATTCGTGCTAGAATCGATATGGGGTTCGGTTTCTTGGAGAGAAAAGGATGTGTGTGCAATTTCTGATCGATTTCTCAAAATTGAGGGATTAGTTCGCGTCCGTCTGCCTGTATGGATGGCTAAATCGACTTGCAAACATTATGGCTGACACTTGTCGATGAGCAGTTCGCTTTGCTCCATAACTAAAAGCATGAATACCTCATTATACAGATGCATTTGAGGAGGGTCTGGCAGTGAACGAGGGCAAGACGAAATATTTCCTGTCATCAAACAAACAGTCGTCGCACTCGCGACTTGGCTCTCTCGTCACTGTTGACAGTCATAACTTTGAAGTTGTAGATAATTTCGTCTATTTAGGAACCAGCGTAAAGGATTACTCTTGCCAACAGGTGCTACTTTGGACTGAGTAGGCAATTGAAAAGTAAAGTCCTCTCTCGACGAACAAAAACCAAACTCCATAAGTCGGTCATAATTCCCGTCCTGCTATAGTCGACCTTAAGAGTTTTCGAGAGAAAGGTTCTGCGAAAGATTTACGGTCCTTTGCGTATTGGCCACGGCGAATACCGCATTCGATGGAACGATGAGCTGTACGAGATGTACGACGACATTGACATAGTTCAGCGAATTAAAAGACAGCGGCTACGCTGGCTAGGTCATGTTGCCCGGATGGAGGAAAACAGTCCAGCTCTGAAAGTATTCGATGCTGTACCCGCCGGGAGAAGCAGAAGAAGAGGAAGACCTCCACTCCGTTGGAAGGACCAAGTGGAGAAGAACCTGGCTTCACTTGGAATATCCAATTGGCGCCACGTAGCGAAGAGAAGAAACGACTGGCGCGCTGTTGTTGACTCGGCTATAATCGCGTAAGCGGTGTCTACACCAGTAAAGAAGAAGAAGTATCCAAAACCATATTTCTCTAGTTTCACTCCGATTTCTCCGGGCTACTCGAACTCTTCCGTCTGCTACAGATGGTGGTTTGACTCCAAGTACGCCATTCAACCGCAGAGTCGGTGAAGGTGTTGATGGCTTCACTGTGAATGTCGGTCAATCCGTGTCTAAAGTTTGTTGCATCCGTAGTCTGTTCGAGGTCCGCGACGTAATCAGGAAATACCTGTTTTCAAATAGTTCATGGTCCACCATTTAAGCCCTGGAGAGAGTGTAGATTGGTCGATGCCTTCTAGTAGCGTTGTGTAAATGGCTGTGTCAAAAGTTTTTGTCAAGACCAACGCTACTTCGATCCTACTCTCACACGTTAGTATTTGATTGAGACCAGGAACGGACGGTTAAGGAAGTTAGCTAACTTACTCCCGTCGGGCCTAGATGCTTTAACATCAACAAGTTTATTTTATCTGGGCCGTTGGATTTCCTGCTGAAGGCAATCTGAAACTTCGTATTTTGATATTTTGCGATGTGTTATCCATCTTTTGTCCTTGTCGGTTAAAAAAATGCATACTGTCTGCTCGTGCCCTTATTCGGATTGGCCGAATCTCTAAATTGAGATGCCTTAAGCGGGGATCAGCTTGGTGTAACACCTTACGTCTCGTACTATTTGCTAAAACTGCCGCTTCGGCTATGAAATTGGCCGCGATTTCATGTACTTCTTCGGGTCCGATAAGGTATAACCCTCGAATTGAAATTCAACAAGGTCGTTGCGGGTCGCTGCTTGTTTATTTTATAAATATGTACAAACGTACACTCCAAAGGTCTAGAAGGCTGTTTTGAATGTAACATCTTAGTAAAAGAAACAAATTTTAGACTAATAGAACACCCCAAAGTGGGTAGGCAACCATGATTCCTACAACAAAAACGATTTCGAAAATTATTTCCTCCGTAAGTGTTCAAACTGTGTGGCAAAGAAATACATACACAACAAAAAAGTGAAATTTGCTTTTGTCAAAATGTGTTTATTCTTGCCTTGAACATAATTTATTTACATGAAATAAATCGTATTAGTCAAAATTTTCTCCAAAATGCGTTCCTTTCGAACGGCAAGTAAAGAGGCTGATCGGTGTAAAGACCAACCGACCACTAGTCGTCGCTTTTCGCCCGAATGCCCTGTTGAAGTGCACAAGAACATTAAGAAACAACCGAAATTTCTACCCATGGCGAAGGGTGTGCCGTTAGCACCGCTACATTGCCGCTTAGCACACAAGTTGCGACTCGCCATCTACGAAGGCAACTCGGCAAATCCGCGACAAAATAGATTTTTGAAGAAAGCAGTGCGCCGAGTGACCGAACAGGGTCTCTCCATGCATGAAGCGGAACAAATCATCAACACTTACGCCGATACGCGCGCCACACTACACCGTCAGCTGCTGCAAATACGCTGCAACCGCAGGATATTTCTCATCTGCACATTACGCTCGGTGCTTACGGCCGAACTAAAGTCACGTCTGTTGCCGTTGATGCGGAGTTATAATGCAAGCTTCGTGCATGTCATGCACAACTTCTTCAGCAGCGCCACCATCGAGGCGATCATCTCGCTGCAGACCTCGTTAGATTTCAGCGATCTCGAGGGTTCGATAAGGCGTGACGCGATCGCTTGCAAAGCGCAAGGCATCGAAATGGTCGACTACGAGACGGGCGCTGTCAACTTTAAGTGCGACCCGAGCGAATTGGAAACTGTGCTGAAGGCAGTCACTGCCAAGGGCTATACGGTGCTGCACACCGAATACACTTTCAAGGCGAAGAGGTGCATAAAGCTTGATGAACGCGAACGTGAGGAGTACAAAAGGTTTCGCACAAAGCTTTCCAAAGTGCACGATTTCGATAAGTTCTTCGATAATGTAGCGCCGCAGGAGACCGTGGTTGAGGATGAGTCGTACGCCATAAGCGCCGACGCGATGACTAAGACGTTGTAGTGTGGATTTTTTGGGAATAAGCCACGTTTCACTTGCTGTTCTGTTTTCGAAATTTTCGCGAATATGTAGACTTTCTCAGTTTCTCTATTTCTCCAAATTATGGCTTTAAAAGAATTTTGACAATTTTTTTTTTAATCATAAACACGTTACAAGTTATGTGTGTACAAAATTCTAAAAAATTTTGAGTTTCCACTAAAAATGCATCGAAAAATAATATTTAATTTAATCAAAATAATAAATGTCTAAAATATCTATTTTTTATTTTTATCCATTTTATTTTTTTAATTCTATTATTTTTTTTTTTTTTTGATTTTATATATGTTTTTTTTTAATTAATTAATTTTTTTTATTTGATTTCTTAATTTTATTTTATTATATCTTAATTTAATCCATTTTTTTTATTTTCTTTAGTTTTTTCATGTTATGTCTTTTAATTTGTTTTTAAAATTTGTTATTTTTAATTTTATTTTCTTTTAATTTATTTCTTTTTTAATTTCTTTTATTTTTTTTATCTGTCTATTTATTAATTTTCGTACTTTTATTTTATTAGTTTTAGATTTTTATTTTTATTTGTTAATTTATATTTCTTTTTTTTAATTTTTTGTTTTTTAATTTTTTAATTTTTAAATATTATACATATATTATTTCTTTGTTATATTTATTATATTTTTCTGTTGTATTATTAATCAAAAAATATTTATTATAAAATAATTCATTAAAATTAATACAGTTTCATTAAATTACAAAATCAATTAATTTAAATTTAAATTAAAATTAAAATTAATATAATTTAATTTAATTACCAAATTAATGAACATATGGCAGTATGAATTAAAATTTTGGAACAAAATTAATTAAAATAAAATTTATTTATTAAAATAAAAAGTATTAAAAAAATATAAAAATATAATATATATAATAATAAAATATTTGTAATAAAATAAAAGGTATTAATTAATGCAAAAGTTTATTGAAATTATAATTAATTGAAAATGACATTTAATTCATTTTTTTAAATATGAATTAAAATAATTTAGAAATTAAGTTTGCTTTAGATTAACTTAATTAAAATAATTTAATAATTTTTTTAATTTCATTTAATTTTCTCATTTTCGTTATTTATTATTCTTTTTTTAACATTTTTTTAATTTTATTAATTATTTAAATTAAAAAAATATTATAAAAATGTCCAAAAGCTATTGCACAACCTCGTTATTTCAATTCTTGCGATGGCGCAAGGTCCTTTTGTCCCGAGGTCGATCTAGTGAGACGTTTGTCCTTAGTTGTCGAGTTTTAACAGGTTATTGCCATATCGATCCGAGCTGATCCGAGTTATCAAACCTAACCTCACTTTACCATTCATTCGTGAAAATTAAAAATGATTTTATGTATTACCCAGACCTTTAAAATCCTTTTTTTTTTAACGAGATTTTAAGTTATCACTGCTGAAATGAAGTCGTAAAAAACACCTAATTTTGTAGAGCACTTACTCAATATGACTGTAAGGCGGATTGTGAAGATCAACAAGATCTTATGGCTGTAACATTTAACTCTTATACAAAATATTTTTCAAAAATGGCATTCCGAATCCCACCAAATTAATATCTATAGAAACACAATTTTGTGAAATATTTACCTTTGAAGTAAAAAGTTATCCATTTTGAGGTTCCCTACTTTTTTAAAGAAGAAACACAGAAACTGAAATTTAATGGGAAATGTTTATTATCATTCGAAAGAGCAGAGGCTACGTTTCAGTTGGTCCATCCTCTGAGTCCAATTTTCGATGACACGTGATGTTTTGCTCCAAGGCATGAATGAAAGCGGGATTTTCCCCGCCCTATCCCCACAGGAAAAAGGGGGTTGTTGGCGGCCAATCGACCGGCCCAAAACATGAAATTATCTGCTTACCGAAGTGTTATCTCAATAAATCCCTTGATTGACGCGATGTGTGCGAAGTGGCGCCGTCTTGTTTTTAAAACCCAAATTTTCGCCGAGATCACGAGCTTCAATTTCAGACACCAAACGGTCAGGGTTTTCATGGTTATCGTCAGTTATGATTACATTCTCACCGGCAACATTTTTGAAGAAATATAGATCGATGATTCCACCGGACCACAAACAAACGAAAGCGTTATTTTTCTGAATGAAATGACAGCTCTTGAATCGCTTTACGCTGCTTTTCGTACCAAATGCTGAAAAAATGTTTGGGTTGAAAACGTCGGATCTTCTTGGAACTTCTCAAGAGCCCATAAAGCGAGACGATATCGCTTGAGAGGGTCGAGATCGGTTTCATTTCTTACATAAGTATTTCAATTGCTTTCAATTTAAGATCTCTACGTAAAGTGCGCCAAGTCATTCCATACGTCAGTCCGAGTTGCTGCGAACGGGGGCCGAATCGACTCTCCACGGTCTTCGTGTACGGCTGCTATACTTTATTTACTGCGTGCTTTGGGCTTAGTATATTAGACCGAAATATGCTAAACAATACTGAACAAAAAAAACATGACAGCTTGACACTGACTCACGCGTGATTTGGCAATTGGAAAAAGTACCTCTACTTGGCTCAATGATTAAAAGCAAAGAGGACATTGAAAATTATGAAAATCGGTTGACTATAACATATAGTAGATATCCTGGAACCGAGCTATTGTATATATATAAGTTTTTTCCGATTATGTTTTGCCTAAACATAATACAAAAATACGAAATCATGAATTATTACTACATACATACATAAGTATTATTTATGAAAATACCAAACTGAAAATACACCCTTCAATGAGATAACAACAATCAATTTATATTTAATTCAATCAAGTGAATCAAAGCGCAATTAATATCACAAATCAAAAAGTTAAAATATTATCATAACAATGTTTCAGAATTAAATATGTGTTATTGCTATCGATTGCCGGTTGTCATTCGTGGCCATTTCTACGCATCGGCCAACCACTGACCCACCAACTTTGGCCAACTTCTCCTTTGAGGCACGCATCGCTGCCGTATCGTCGCTGCTAATTGAACTGAAATCGGCGCAATGCGATGCTTGTGGTAAGATGGTGGCGCCATACTCGGCTGTATGGCCGACGGCACTCCATGGGTCGAGTTCGCCGTGTGTCTGATAAATATTTGTCACTTCCGGTGCATAGCCGCCGAAATCCACATTGGTCTGCGCAACTTTGGCGTAGATATTTTCGTTGGTGTATTCATCGCCGAACACGTCTTTGCACAGTGTGGTGGAGAGTAGTGGGGGGAATTTGGTGCCGAAGGGTTGCTCAAGTGAAGTGGACGATTGATACCAACCGTATTCATTGCAGGTCTGATAGTACCAGGGGCGGCCTGAGGGGGAAAATAGTAGAAGTGTTACATTTTTCTAATGATTTTTTAAATTTATTTTATATATTTTTTCAATTTATCTCAAACTGTGGAATTACTGCTTGACTGAATATACTAAGATTTCTTGAAAAAAATGAAAATTTTATTCCTGAAATATGATATTAAAGTCTGTCAATTCGATTACATTTTTTTTTTTAAACTTTTATTTTTTTTTTTAGCTTTAATATCCTTTATTAAAAATACAATTTTATTTAATCCAAAATTATTATTTAAATAATTTAATGCCGTCTGCTGTACTTTTTTAAACCAATGTTTGCTCTTAGTTATAATTGAATTCAAGCTTTTTACGTTTAATATAAGTTTATTAATTTTATTTCTTAATGTTATTATTTTTTTTTAAGTTATTAATTTATGTTTTCTATCTTAGAGTTTATTTTATTATATCTATTTTTTTATTTTTATTCATTTTATTTTTTTAATTCTATTATTTTTTTGATTTTATATATGTTTTTTTTTTAATTAATTAACTTTTATTATTTGATTTCTTAATTTTATTTTACTATATCTTAATTTAACTAATTTTTTTTATTTTCCTTAAGTTTTTTATGTTATTTCTTTTAATTTGTTTTTAAAATTTTTTATTTTTAATTTTATTTTCTTTTAATTTCTTTTATTTTTTTTTATTTGTCTATTTATTAATTTTCTTAATTTTATTAAATTGTTTTATTTTATTAATTTTTTTAGATTTTTATTTTTATTTGCTAATTTATATTTCTTTTTGTTTTTTTTTTAATTTTTTTTTAATTTTTAAATATTATACATATATTATTTCTTGGTTATATATATTATATTTTTTTTGTTGTATTATTAATCAAAAATATTTATTATAAAATAATTCATTAAAATTAATACAGTTTCATTAAATTACCAAATCAATTAATTAATTAATTAAAATTAATATAATTTAATTTAATTACCAAATTAATGAACATATGACAATATGAATTAAATTTTGGAACAAAATTAATTAAAATAAAATTAATTAATTTATTAAAATAAAAAGTATTAATTAATGCAAAAATTTAATGAAATTATAATTAATTGAAAATGACATTTAATTCATTTATTAAAAGATGAATTAAAATAATTTAGAAATTAAGTTTGCTTTAGATTAACTTAATTAAAATAATTTAATAATTTTTTTATTTTCATTTAATTTTCTCATTTTCATTATTTATTGTTCTTTTTTAACATTTTTTAATTTTACTAATTATTTAAATTAAAAAAAATATAAAAAGATGAATCGCAATAAATTTAAGATTAATTTAGTTAAAACAGCTATAAAAAATTGAAATTTCTTTTTTTTTTAATTAATTCATTTTTATTTTTTATAAATTTTTAATAATTTTTGTTTTTTATAAATTATTACTTTTTGTTTTTATATTTTCACTTCTTTTCTTAATTAGCAAAAAAAAAGTTAGTTCAAATTGACTTAATTAAGGCGAATATTAAATAATTAAATTTAGTTTCATTTAATACTTCCTTTTTAATATTATTTATATAATATATTTTTACTTCTTGATTTTCTATATCTTTTATGAATTTTTCATTATGTGTAAAATTCTGTATACTATGCAATTAAATGATGAATTAATTATTTAATTAATAATTATTCATGTGTACTCACTTGCTCCTTGTACATAAGTAGAGTCCATGTAATAGGTCAGCGTGTCCTTATAGCTGAGGTCAACACAGCCTGAGCCGACATATAACAAGAGAAATTTCGCTATGGCTACGACATCATCCTCCTGAGCAAGCAAAAAGTCACAAAGAACCGGCACATCGTCGTCCCTAGAAACAATGATTATGTTCTTAAACGCAATAACAATTTCCAAAATGCCCCGCCCCCATATAAATGACCCACTCAACCTACATCTGGTATTGTACAATTCCGGAGAAGAGATTCGATATGCTGGAAAATAGCGTCCACACATCCAAATCGTTATGTTCGTCAAAATTGTTGCAAATCTTCATCATGGCCTTTACTTCCGCAGCGCGACCATCCTGTATCATGGTCTCCAAAGTTTTTGTGCCATTCTGCACACGATTGTAGCACTGCTCGCTACCCAATTCGCGTAGTGCCCGACCGACGACCTCTTTGTACTCTATTTAGTTAGGTAAATATTTTTCTTGTAAATCAAAACTCATTGCTTGGCAATTTGTTGCATTGTATACCTTTGAAGTCCACCTGAGCCAAAAGTGGCGCGCTCGAGGCCCAACCACCGGTTAAGAGCTCTGGATACAGGCGCTTGAACCACACAACCATGGTCGCTGCATATGAGCCGCCAGCCATTATGACCTTTGAATTCGCTAAACCCGGATGGTTCTCACGTTGGTATGTAATGAAGTGTGCCAAATCGGCGAGCGCCTGCTTGACGTGCAAATACTTCAAGTTATCAACAGTGATGTCACTAAAGAGATTACCAAAGTCCGATATTTTTGTTTTTGCATAAAAGTGATATATAGAGCGCTGTCACTCACCTTGTTGGACGACTTGCGCCGTAGTAACGGTGTTCAGTATAGAAAAGTATGCCGTTATGCTCCTTTGCCATGTCGACAAAGTGACCACGTGTTATGGAGCCCGATGATATGGTCCATTCGCCACCGACGTAAATGAATATCGGTCCACCCTCTGTAAAGTATTCATCGTTCTCCATATAACGCTACACAAAGGGAGAGAAGAAATCCCCAAAATTAAATATTCTCCACTAGCACTTTTTCATTTCTTCAATTCTTTACCATTTGCCATGTCTTTTCGTTGGTCTCATCGAAATGATCCAATTTCTGTTCGATCCTGTTGGTGCTCAAGGCTCTAGTGCTAGCTTCGCGGTTGAGCGCCTTACCCACGGGCGGCTCACGTTGTAAATATTTCAAACTTTGCACATAAAGACTGCCCTTGGAACCGGTCGCATTGAAGAAGTCCGCTCGCAGTTTATCCAAATTAAATTTGGCCGTGGCCGTGGACGCGCACAGCGCGAAAACCAACACTAAAACTATTTGTAGCGACCTCATTTTGTCAAATGACCGCCCTGACTATTAATCCAGCTATAAATACCTTCGGTTGTCGATGTGTCCACCATAACGATTATACTGTGCATTTCCTCGTAAGCAATTCGGTAACTTTATTGCCCGCACTCTGATAAGAGGGGGCTGATTATTCTTGTGCTTAACTAGTTTTTATGGCCAGCAGTTATCGTTTTCAGGTAACATTGTTGTTCCCCCCAGTAAAATACTCGAATTGATATATAATTGAATTACCATTTCTGAATTATGTAAAAGAAAAAATATGTCTTTTAACGATACTAATGGGCTATTCTGTCTCTAATACATATCGGCGTCAGCTGAGAAGAAAAACTTCGGGTGATTGTACGTTGATATTCAAGGCTGGTTGGTCGTCGGTCTGAATTTCGATTTCAAGACTGACTGAATTGTCTGCAACTCGAAGCTTATTGCTTGCTTGTATTGTGAAAGAATATGCGTCATAAGGCTGCTTAGAAAAACGAGTATGTATACATATGTGAGTGGACCTTTTTCGTATATGGGCCATTCCATCAATTGGCGACATGGTTTTGTACCCGTTTCCAATCAAACAAAAAAATTACTATTTCTTTTATTTTTTAACGATCTGAAAATTGAGTGCAAAAATTTTGAAATTATGCTATTTTATATAAAAAAATCTCAGCTTTCTGATAAAAATATTTTAAAAATTCAAAAAAAATTTTAAAATCCAAAAAAAAATTTTTTTCAAAAAAAAAAAATAAAATAAAACAGTTTTTTGTGCTTTTCTACCAACTTTTTTTTCAAAATTGACTTTTTCATTCGATTCCTCGTTCAATTTTACATATTACATATATCCCCGCGTGTCTCTCGCTACTGCGATCTCCCGCGTTAAATTATAGTTCTATATCTTAAATTAGTGCTTAGTAATGGCACTTTATAAATTTTCATTTATGGCGTTATGTAGGCGTGGCAGTGGTCTGAAAACGCCCATCTACGCTATCGTCTCCCGATTTTTGCCAAGGAACACATGTTCTAAGCTTCATTACGATATCTCAATTTACGATATACTCAAGTTATAGCTTACATGGACAGAAGGACGGCATATCGCCTGTTGCAAAGGCTTCAGCTTGGCTTGCCATTCTGTTCATTTACATATATAAAGGGTGATTCATTTCAAGGTTTCCTACTTGTTTAAAGCAAATATACAGAAAATTCAATGAATGGGGAAAGTTTATTATATTTCGAAAGACAATTTTTTGGCATTTATTTTTTGAAGATTATCTCTTTCAAATGTTGGCCGTGGCTACGTCTCAGATGATCCATGCGTAGAGTCCAATTTTCGATAACTCATTTGAGCATTTCGACTGGTAACTGTATCCGTTTAGATTGTAAACGTGAAATTATCTGCTTGCATAAGTATTCTCTCATTAAATCCATTGATTGATGTGATGCCTGAGAAGTGGCGCCGTCTTGTTAAAACCAAATGTCGTCGAGATCACGAGCTTCAATTTCAGGCATCAAATAATCGGTTAGCGAGGGGCAATAGCTGTTGCCAGTGAGGGTTACGTTCTCGCTGGCATTATTTTTGAAGAAATATGGATCGATGATTCCCCACACAAACCACACCAAACCGTTTTTTTTCTGGTTGAAATGGCATCTACTCTTTTATTTTGCATGCTTTCAATTTAAGATCTGAGCGTAAAATGCGCTAAGTCGTTCCATACGTCAGTCCGAGTAGCTGCGAACGGCGTGGAACCGACTCTCCACGGACTTCATGTACACTCTTAGCCATGGCTGCTATATTTGATCTCTTCGATCGAATATTATCCAATAATGAATACTGAGTCTCAGTTGTCGTAACAAAGTTGAACGATTTGTAAACGTTGTTCAGACGTAAGTTGTTCAATGATGAAATGCCAAACAATACTGAGCAAAATTAACTTGACAGCTTGACGCGACTCAGGCGTGAACGGTCAAAAAATGCTATTGAAAAAAGTACCTCTACTTGGATCACGCGTTAGGTTGAAGAAAGATCTCTATTAGAGTTATTTTTGGCAGAGATTGTCAGCTGCTATAATCAAGAACTAGCTGAGATAAGGGCACACTACAGATTGAAGAAGTCTAAGAAGCTGGCAGTTTCTGAGAAGACTTATGAAATTCCTTAGATTTTAGTGCATAAATTAATTTTTCCATGCGAAGCAAAAATTTAAAAAAATTAAAATACGATTAAAATATTACTCCTGCAGAAGTTGAACCAGTGGCTATGCACTTATCGTAAAAGTGGTGCCGGTATATTCGAATACATCTATAGTGTTATCATAGTCATAAATTAAAAAAAAAAATCTGAATTTTGTTGTATTAAATTTTATTGACACACGTCGCCTTCGTATTACGACAAACAATCCATTAACTAACAATGTCTTCAAAATACCGCAATTAATTGCGTAATTTGCTTAGAATTTACTTCGCTTCGTTAGCCACACTATCGCTGCCGATCCATTCGCGCACCAACTGTGCGAATTTTTCCTTTGACGCACGCATTTCGGCGCTGTCATTGTCGCTGATCGCGCCAAAGTCTTTGCAGTGCGCGTAGACTGGAAGGAAAAAATGAAAAAAAATGTATTATTATTCGAAAATAAAAAAATTAATAAATAATTTTACTTACGCGGCACAATCGTCGCCTCGGTCGCATTCTGTATGCCCATTGCGCGCCACGGATCCAGTTGGCCGTGTGTGAAGTAAACATTCTCGACATTAGGTTCCAATCCACCAAAGAGTTCATTGGTGGCCGCCACCTGACTGACTATATATTCGATGGAGAAGCGTTCGCCATAGATATCCTCACACATTTGCAAGTAGAGATACACAGGGAATTTGGTGCCGAAAGGTTGTTGGCTAGAGGAGGACGTCTGATACCAACCGAACTCATTGCAGGTCTGATAAATCCACTGACGCACTGAAAGCAAACACATTGCCATTAAAATTAAGTTGGAAAAAAGTTAACTTGCGCCATTTACTTATGTTATTATCGAAGGTGGAGTCCATCATGCTGGCTATAATGGCTTTATAGGTTAGTTGATTGCAAGAAGCGCTACCGAATTGCGTTAATAAATAGCCAGCAACGCCGCTGATGTCAGTTTCGCCTTCCATGATTTTACTGCAGACACGTTCGATTTGACCAGTGCTAGGTGGGGTAAAAAGAGAGCGAAATTTGTAACATAATTATATTTCTTTAGCCATTCCTCTTGTTATTTCGGCACTCACTTGTGTGTCTGTACAACACCCGCAAAGATATCAGAAATCTCGCTGAACAAGGTCCACAAATCCAAATCGTTGTACTCATCGAAAGCATCGCAGAGTTTCAGTATTGATTTCACTTCGGCACCGCGCTTGTTAGCGAATAGGCTCTCCATTTCGGCAATACCATTTTCAATACGGTTATAGCAGGCTTCGCCACCGACTAAGCGTATGGACTGGCCGGTAACCTCCTTATATTCTATGACAAAAAAAAAAAAAAAAGAATTGAAAGGCTATTAAACAGAACCTTAAAAAGTCAACGGTCTTTAAGAGAATTTAACGGTGTGCCCACGAAACGAGAGTTTTTAAAACAGATTGCTCTGATAGAATAGTTACAGGGAGTGCAAAATCTAGTCGGCTAAAGCAACTGCACCAAATTAATCGGGACTTGTTCTCTGCCGCTTAAGACTTTACTCTCTGGGTATCAAAAGGTGGTAGGTCCAAAGGGAGCTCGTTTACTTGAAAACACTTTCATTAAGTTTTGTGATTAAGAAAACATTTGATTATTAGCGAAAGCGGAGAAAATCCAACCTTTAGCCCCAGGCCACACAGGCTTTTCTGACTTATATCGCCGACCGATTTTTAAATGGTATTCTTAGATACAGTCCACTTACCATAAAAATTGACCTTAGCAAAGAGCGGTGCACTCGAAGCCCAAGCACCTGTCGCCAAGTGAGGATATAACTTCTTGAACCATGTCACCATTGTAGCGGAATACGAGCCACCGGCGAGTATAACTTTCGCATTGCTGGCGCCAGGTATGGTAGCACGCATATGCTCAATGAAATGCGCCAAATCTGCCAAAGCTTGGCGTACGTCCAGGTATCTGATGTTCTCATTGTCCATATTGCTGAAAAGAGTAAAATGAAATTTTCGGTTAATACACGTCTTCCATTCCTTATCAAAACATGGATTTAATGTCCATATGGTGCTTCATCCACAGCTCATTCAACCCACCTTGTCGGCCAGCTTTTGCCATAGTAACGGTGTTCGGTATAGAAAAGATAACCGTTATGCTCTTTGGCTACGTTGTAGAAATGTCCGCCGGTGACATAACCAGTAGAGATTTCCCATTCGCCGCCGACGAATATGAAGAAGGGACTGCCCTCTTGGTAGAATTCATCATTCGATATGTAGCGCTGTAGAATGACAAGAAGAATATGCATAAGAATTTCAACCCATACATCACTAACTGTGCTACCACACCATTTGCCATGTGCGCGTTTCGCTTTCATTGAAATTATCCAACTTTTGTTCGATCTCCAAGTACTCTATAGTGGCGCGACTCTGCGACTCCGGCTCAGGTGGTGGCGGTTCCTGATGCAGCTGTCTAAAGGTACGCTCGAAAATTGTTTCGTCCTTAGTGGCTGTGACGGCGCTGACCAAGGCGAACGCCGCAACCAAGAGTGTAAGTCCTCGTGTCCAACTCATTGCTTCTTTTCTTGTCTGCCCTCCGCCGTTGTCGTAATACGACTACTAAAGTTTTAGTTTCACTTCTTCGCGCATGTACTTAGATTAGCACTGGTAACGGTATATTATTTATGGCCTACATTACATCTTATCACCATATTGTGCCGATTTTGTTTTACGTATTTCCCATGCTGAAGTGCCTTGCTAATCGCATTCATGTGGCGTTTTAGCCTACTATTTCAGTTAGAAGCAACGTCTAGCGTATTTAAAGTCTCACTTAGCCTAGTATGTTTGCATTTAGTGTGGCCTTTATTCGTAATTTATTTCCCATTAATTAATCTAGCCACTTCAGTCATATTATATTAGACTTACACTAACAGAGTGAGTCATACAACTGTTTCTTTTTCTAATGTATACCATTTTCCTCGACAATATTGAGGCATTTCGTACAAGTTCAAACATTTTTTGCAGATTTATGGAGGGATCTAACGGATATCTTTCTTAATAAGTTAGCGGCTATATGTGTTGTTCTTGTGTTCATACACAAGAATCCATTAAAGTAAAAAGTCTTGAATTCAAACTGTACAGAACTTGAGGTGAATAAAATCGTTTGTAGTGTGGCATTCTGCAGTATTTGAATCTCGTCCTGTCTCTACAGAATAATTGTGATCAAGTCACCAATCTTAACTTTATGTCTGACTTTCGTACAGTTAGCCCGCATCTATTTCCTCAGATAAGTCAGAAAACTTATTGATTTATAGCCTTGTATTGCTGAGTCAATTGAGGCTAGTTAGTGAATAATACAGGGTGTTTCTTGAAAAAGTCGATGTTTCTGGGCTTCATTATGGTTATAGTAGCGGCAGAAAAGATTTCCCAAATAATTTGGCGTCCTTGAACGGAGAGAAAGTCAGTATAGTCCTGGTTACGTAGACCCGACAGTCGTGGGAACGGTTTCTGAGCTGAGTCTCACACATTCGACTCGGTCAGCCAGATTGCATGATAGTGTGTGTTAACCATGGAATAATGAGAACCCGTTATGCTGTCCCTAAAACACCAATCTTTGTGGAAACTCACTTGTCGTCCACACTTATTCCTCGAGCTGCATACTTCTTCATTTTCAAGCGATTTTATCACGGTTTTTGAACAATTTAACACTTCATAAGTTCAAGTTCAGTCCTTATCTCATGGTTATTAACCATACGCACCAAACTGTTGGAGTTTATTCAACATATTAGTTGTAATCTATTGTTATTTGTTATCACTTTTCTTAAGATATATAGCTCAATAACGGGTAGTGCTATCAGTACTCAATACGTGATTATAAGTGGTTTCCCCACGCTTAAATTGTCCGACATTAGATTAAACTAATCATGTTCTGGTTATATCAATTAGGTTATCTAAACAGTAATATATTGTGCTATTAGCTCCGATACTAGCAATTGTGAGTCTTTACGTATAGTAGCCGGTTTCTAGTAGACAATACATACCTATATTGCCAGAAGTCGTGCATCCTCGAAGAAATTTGTCAACAACTCTCGGTGTTTACATTTATACAGGAGTTTCATAATCTTTTCGCAATCTCCTCTCCCTGCTTTTTTTATTATTTGAAATGAGAAAAGAAAGACTTAACCTATTGTAAGGTTAGCATGCTAATCTACCTTACTAATAATATCCACAAAAGTGTGAATGAGAAACTTTCAAATAAATCAAATTGTGTACTCTTTTTAAATCCAATAAAACGGATATTAAAAGCGCACTGTTTGGAAGAAGCTTGCCGTAGAGACATATCTAAGGAGAGCACTTACTGAATTCGAACGGTGGTCTCACAAGATTTGAAGACGATCCACGAGAAATACGGCCAAAAAGCGCATCAACACCAGAAATCATAGCCAATAACAGGTTATGGTTTTGGAAGATCGTCGATTGACTAAGAGAGATTTAGTAGAGGCTCTACACATCTCATTAGGCAGTGTGAGCCATATTTTAAGTGACATTTTGGGTTTTATAAAGCAGTATGCACAATAGATGCCGCATTCGTTAACAATGGTACAAAAACAGATTCCAATGCAGCTTTCTCAGCAATAATTGGAACGTTTTAAAAAGGATAAAATGGATATTGTGTGACGATTCATCACTATGGATGAGACTTGGGTCTATCACCATGATCCATGAATCAAAACAAGATGCTAAAGAGTGGTGTGAACCTGGTTGTTCGGCTTCGAAACGAGTTCGTGTGCGGAAATCGGCCAAGAAGAGTATGGCATCAGTTTTTTGTGATGCGAGAGGAATTTTGTTTGTGGATTAATTGAAAACCGGTAAAACAATTAATTCTGAATATTATTGCAACCTTTTGGACCAGTTGAAGGAAAAAATTCGTGAAAAAAGACGCGGTTTGAAAAAGAAAAAATCTTTTTTCATCAGGACAATGCACCGTGTCACAAGAGCATTTTGACAATGGCTAAAATCCATGAATTAAAATTTGGATTGTTGGAGCATCCACCGTATTCACCAGATTTGGCCACCAGCGACTTCCATTTGTTTCCAGAACTCAAAAAATGTATGTGTGGCAAGCGTTTTTCATCAAATGAAGAAGTCATAACGGCTGTTGAAGCATATTTTGCAGACCTTCCGGATTCTCACTTCATTGATGGGATGCACAGATTGGAGGATCGTTGTAGAAAGTGCATTAATGTTCAGAGAGATTTAACTGCATAATAAAGGGCATTTTGAATCATAAAATTGTGTTTTTCTTATCAAACGACAAAACATCTTGAACAAGCTGGTATAGTGTGATTTTCTAACGGTACTTCAACAGGAAAATAGTGTTTCTCCTCTTAAGGAAACTCAATTCTTGACACCAAATGTGATTTTCCAAAGGTTAAAAGATTAAAACTTAGATATCAGCTTGAGAACTATATATCTATATACATATGTATATGATTCCAAAAAATAAATATTTTTCGATATTCTCAAATTTCTTCTGAAAGAAAATAGTTAAAGGATTAAGATATTAACTTATCTATCTATAGGACTGAAATATTTCAATTGAACGTTGTGGGAAAAAATGAGCACAACTTCGCTTCCACTGTTTTTTTGTCATAAATTTGCATTTTTGTGAACAGAATTGATTAGAATACCATTCCGAACGGAAGTCTGTGTAATGCGCTGAATAATAATATAGACTCTAATGCACTCTTCAGTACTTCAAATGCTCCTGCTTTATGTGAATCCAAAGCAAACGAAGAACACGTGTTTAGGCATGCAAAACACGGCTTGCAATGCGAATGAAAATCAAAACTGCCGAATTGGGGCGTCTTGCAACTAATTATTTGTGTAACAGATAATAAAGGAAAATTAGAGTTTCTGAGGAAATGCAGCAAGACATGAAGAGCAACAGGAAGCGCAGCAAATGAACAAAAAAGGAAATTCCTCCAAGATCACTTTGAACGTTTATTGAATATTAAAATATTATTGAATCATTACAACCCTTTAAAGATTTCACTCACACATACACATGTGCTTACGCTGTGTACCAGCCACTTGGCTACAGAAAAGCGGAAGTAATGCTACTACAAAGTGCCGGATTACTTACAACTCGCATGAAGTGGGGGATTAAGCAAATTTTCAAAAGGACTAATGCAGGGAGGAAGATACACATGCATAACTACTTATACATACCCACAGAGTATCGGTATGCAAAACAAGCATTTCGGCAATGTTGTAGCAATATATTGAAATTGTTTGTTATGCTGTACTTACTCAATTTTCACTTCCTTTTTCTCTCTAATATCGCATTCATGATTTGGTAGGCTTGAAATTTGCGCCTTCAAAGTGGCTTAGCTATTATATTTTTTTTATTATAACTTGCAGCTCCTGCATAATTCCTATGTTTTGAGAAATTTTAATTTTCAACTCAAAATTGTATATTCATAGATGCATTTAACGAGGGCTTCTGCCAGTTGGATGGTGACTCTATTCGCCATAGGGTTTTAGGACATTCTAGGTGAATTTTCTTAAATCGTTAGTCATTTTTCATTTAGAGATTGTCGTCAATGTATACTTCCATTTCCCAGAAATAGTTAAGCATTGCATTGGGTTGTGTTAGAGCCAGAAAATGTACTCAATGCTCGCTTCTAAGGCTAAGAAAACTTTCGATCCCTCCGTAATGAATCGTTCAAATGACTATGCTAATATTCCGGAACTATGTTGAAAAGGTTGAAACATTTTTCCTCCTCTGTTTAAGTCAACAGTCGGCAAGTCTGCGGTTAGCATCCAGTAAACCGGATATATATATATAGCGATGTCATATATTATTCTCTTTTTTATACTCTGGTCTACTACATCCCGATGTGTGCCACTCATTTTTCATTTGTTCGAATTTTCTCCGAGAAAACTCAAACGAAAGATGTGCTGGATGATGAGAATAATAGAATGTCCGTACTTTTGTCTGCCCTTGCAAGCGATAGCTTAAGACTTACAGTTTCTTATGGTCCTAAATTTTACCAAATTTTCTTCATCTTAAAAATATAATTGGAGTACAAAAAAAAAAAAAAAAAATTGGAGTAAAATGTGCATAAATAAAAAAAAAATTTTTTAAAATCGGCCCACTCCAGTATTAGCAGGGATAGTTATCAAATTAATTGAAGTTTGTTTTTAAAGAAAAAAGAAATGACGAACTTCCAAAAATAATAATAATGATTTTACTTAAAAATTATTTTATATACATAGTTGATCGTCTTAAATTTTTTTCGTGTATTTTTTTCGAAAAGTTCAGTCAAAACCAAAAATTAAAAAAAAGGTCCCCAAAAGTAAATTTCTATAAAAAATCTTCTATAAAAAAGCCATTTTTTAGCAAAAAAAAAAATTAATAAGATTTTTGAAGTGGGACAAAAAATTGTGAAAAAATTCTCAAAAATATTTTTCAAAGGGTAGAAAAAGATGGATAAGTTTCAGCAAAATCTAAAGGGGTCGAGTTCAAAAGTGGTCGGTTTGGTAATGGAATACCCCATAAATATTGCCCTAAAGATATGGAACATCAAAATAGTCGAACTCGAACTTAAATCTCACTTATTTTTTAAAGCTCCACGTACTGAATACGGGAACCTCATAGCTTATTACTCATTTTATTCATGAAATTTCCTGATAATTATGTAAAAATCGGGTCGGTAGTTTAAAAGTTTTAATTTTTCATGCATACTATATTTTAATGTCAAATATGGGTAAAATGTTTACATGAATTACCCAGTTTCGATATATGATATTGTGCTCACATAATTAAGCCACTGCATAACAAAATTACGTTTCAGAAAATAAATTCATTGAATTAGTTTTGAATTTGTATAATGGTATGGAAAGAAGTTCCGTTAGATGTTTGGAAGTTACTAAGATCATAATCAGAAAAATAAGTATCGTGATTGGCGAAAAAATTAAAATAAATTCGCAGGTGATCTAGTAGGGTGTGCTCATATAATGAAGCCGGTGTAACGAAATCTTAGCAATCACGATCTGTGTAAAAAAAAAAATTGTTAAAAAAGTGAAAAGTTTATTGATTCAATTTAATTGAAAAGCGTGTTTTGAAAGTTTTCTAAACAATGGGTAAGAATAAGAGTTCAGTTCCATGTGAGAGTAGAGGCATATGGAAATGTAACCAAAAGTTCAAAAATATTGCGAAAATAGTGGAATATTTAACATTTTCTATGGAAAAGGTTAAAAATGCTTTACAATATTTTAAAAAACATAAGTCTTTTGAAAATCTGCCACGTAAAAAACTCAGAAAGACAAACTCTTAACGACAACAGGCAGATAGTACGGATGAGCAAGGTGGATCCTTATTTGACTTCGCGCGAAATTAGAGCCCAAATGGCGTAAAGGCATGGTGTACGGGTATCAGCACAGACAGTTCGCCATAGTTTACAGAAAAATTTCTTAAATAGGGGAATTGCACGAAGGAAACCGATCGCTACAAAGAAGAACATCCAGCGAAGGCTATCGTCTGCGAGGGAGCACCAACAAAAAGACTCAAAATTCTTGGATTTTGTGGAATGGAGTGATAAATCCAAATTTAATGTCTTTGGGAACGATGGTAGACTCTATGTCAGGCGACCACCCCTACAAGAAATGAACCCACGGTATACTAAAAAACTGTCAAATATGGTGGATCATCAGTCATGGTATGGGGGTATTTCACTTCATGCGTAGTAGGACCACTTGTACAAGTATAGAACAAATTGACTGACAGCAGTACAAAGACATTTTAGAAGAACATTTAAAGGGAAATTACGACGATGATTTACCTCTAGCTTGGACCTTCCATTCAGGATAACGTGCCAAAGCGCTGTTCCAGGGTCGATAAGGACTGCATTGCGACGAACCGCATCAAGTGTCTTGAGTGACGTGCCCAAAACCCGGATTTAAACCCTATAGAGAATATATGGGGGATTATAAAAAGGGCAGTTGTGCCGAGAAAACCGTCAAATAGGGCTACATTGTGGCAAATTTTAGAGGAAGAATAGAGCAAAATTACTCCGGACCAATGTAACACACTTATCTGTACAATAAGCCAACCCTGCAGGGAAGTTATTTTGCAAAAGAGGTTCCTAATAAAATATTAGTTAAATAAGGCAAGTTTTTTTTTGAACAAATCATCGAATTATTTTATACGAAAGTTTATTTTTGCTGGTGGCTTAATTATATGAGCACGAAAAATACACACCAATGAAGAAGAAAACAGATTTTTGATTTTTGATTAAAATTTAGCTTTAAAAAACTATGAATACAATAAAGTTTAAGTAATTTATTTTAAATTTGTGAAACTTTTTTTTCGATTTATCAATAAAATTCAACATTTATGAGCACACCACACCACATTTATGAATACACCATACGATTGTGTGGCTTAATTATGTGCGCACAAGTGTATATGTAAAAGATCAAAACTTGCTAAAGTAAATATAATCTATTTTAAACAATTCCACAGTGCTCGTAAAACACAAAAACCAAAAAAAAAAAATCCCTCGCTTTGCATTGTAATTAGTAATTTTATCCTTAGCGCCTTAGATTTTCCAAAAACAATTTTATCATCCAAATCTCTCATTAATATGCTGGCAAAGTTTCGGGATATTGAGTTCCCTTTTCTATTTGTTTCTTTTTTAAATCTTTTTTTGGGGTAATAAAAATCGCTGCCCGTCAGAGCTGCCTCAAAAGCGCATACAGTTTAACTTATGTGTGTGTTTGTCGTCAGTTGCTAGTACTTCCTGATTCGTTTGAAGTGACCGCTCTTAAATTTCTTAAAATAAATACGATTCACTTCCTTCCTGCCTCTCCAGCACTTCTCTTACTCTATTTCCCAACAAACTCTGTGTACATTCCAGCACACTTTGTCACATAAATTCTATTTGTATGTATGTATGCCTGTGGAAACACATGTTTATTCACGCAATCAACTAATATTTACTCCACGCTTTGTCTCGCCGGCTAGCCGCCCCCTAACGCAGGCTCACAGGCTCCTGCGCCTTGCCGCCTGCACCGAGCGTTTCGGCTGCAAAGATTGCACTCTGCCAGTGCTGGCGGTGGTTTTGCCATTGACATTGATAAATTATTCCGCAAGTGTTCATGCATAAATCACAAACGGCTTGCATTACCAACAGCAGTGGCCAGTGCCAGCTGGAGCCGAATCCACTGGCAGCTCATCCAGCCGTTGAGTAAACTCTCTGGCGTTAGAAGTGCCAATTGTGGCGTCTACGGAGCTTACATTGCTTGCAAATATGTATGTACTGTTCCTGCAATAATTTAACATTTCTTGCCATTTCCACATATTTAATTTGTGTTTTTTATTTTTCTTTCCAACTGTCTGCATCTGTAAGTGGTGGCATTTGTTGGCATTAGTCGCTGCTAATTGACAATGGATTTGGCGGAAATTCGCTTTTATTTACTCGCGCGTACTATTTATTGTCTCCGAGTTATTCGAAAGGACATCAATCCTGTTGCTTTTGTTGTAACTCCTTCGTAGTTAGCTGTGCAAGGCGGCTCGTTGTCTTCAATAAAGACAGGAGAGAGTGTGAGCGCAAATGCCGCTATTAATTACTGTAATTTTAATGATATTGTGACTCAATGTTTTATATTTATTGTCAGCTTATATTTTCTTCGTTACGCGAACAAGACCCCGCACTTCTTTTGGAATTTCTACACGAAGAGTTAATGACTATTTCGTACACTGGAGACCTTAACTTCTTTTACATTTTTCCAATCTAAAGCTCGAAGTTAGGTATAGATTATTGATAAAACCTTCGACATCATTTTATGTTAATTCCAGTAGGTTACTTTAAACTCTTTCAAATGCACTCAGTTAATATTATCATTATGTACTAGTATTTGTTTAATGCTTTAGGCTGATTTTTGATGAGGTCACGAATAATCCCACTTGGAAAGCCGTTTTGCGACTCAGAATCCTAGGTAGAGGAGGAGAAAGTATCTGGATGTTTCCAACCCGCCTTCCACCATGCAACTTTGACAAGTCGTGTCGTCTAAAATCTTTAGCCTCAGCGCATGATTGTCAATGTCACAGTCTCCAGTTAGGACACCCATCATTGCGGCCATGTGTAACTTGCGAAGAGCTAGTAGTTTAATGACCCTTTTTTGTTCCACTCTGGACCAGAAGGCTTTCCAGCGCCCGAGTACGAATACAGAGGAACACGTGCTCGTTCCGAACCTGATCGGATTGGGTTAGCGTGTCCGTTCGTGTAAGCTCATCGGCGATAGTTTCCGCTGTGCAAGTCACTCAGCCAAGTTTGATATGAAAGTAGCTTGATTGGATAGCTAATGAGGCAACGCACTCCTTGACTAGTTTTGAGCTTACTATTTGCGAGCTCAAGGCCTGTATAGCAGCTGTGCTATTGCACTAGGAGCATACCTCCCTAAAAAAAACGGCACTTCGTAGAAGGATGGCTGCCACTTTTACTTGAAAGATTCTACAATGGTCTGGCAGTCTGGAACAATAGTTGATTGAGAGTTTTGAACAGAATAATTCCCCTCCAACCTCCCCCTAGAACTAATTGCGCCTTTTCTCCAGCGACTTCGCCCCACCCACATATCCTGCGAAGATATATGCGCGGTGAAAATGGCCTGGGCCTAGGAGCCGCGGCGCAGTGATCTTAGTTATGATGGAAGTGAGAGAGAATTACGGCATGTCTCTCTCTGGTTCTCTTGTTTTCTTGTTTTTAGTAATATTTCCCGAGTCTTTCATACTTCCGATAAGAAATAAATTTTTTACACGGATTTAGGATCATAATTGATATTCAGTTCACCAGACATCACCCCAAATGTAGGCAGATAATTGCTACACAACTAAACGTTGCATATGTTTAGGAGATTTATTCAAGACTAATTTAATTTAAAATGTAAACACAGCTTCTAAAGTGAAATACACCATTTACCATTCAATATTTCTTAGATTATTTAGAGACCCTTAATAAGACATTTATAATAATAATAATACTTTAACTGTAAATAATTCATAATTAAAATTAGTTACGGTAATGGTTAGTAAAAAATATAATTTAATCATATTTCTTAATTCCAGGTGATTTTCTATGACTCCGACTGGAATCCGACCGTCGATCAACAGGCAATGGATCGTGCGCATCGTCTTGGCCAAACCAAACAGGTCACCGTTTACCGGCTAATCTGCAAGGGCACCATTGAAGAGCGTATCTTGCAGCGTGCACGGGAGAAGAGTGAGGTGAGTGCTGCTTTTTGCGACTCAAACATTACAAAAACGAGTTAAAGTATTAAGCACTTGCGATCGGTGCCCACAACTTGCCACTTATACACTTGTATATATGTATATATATAGCACTTAGTTCCCTTTTGGTAACCGCAAAACGTTTCAAATTGCCAGCGCATAAAAACAATTGAAATCACTTAAAAGACACACTTGCTTCCACACATACGAGTACCATCGTTACAAGATCGTAGTGTTTCGGGCTGCGGAATGTGCGCGCCCGCATTCATTGTCTTGCGTGGCACGTGCGTTTTAGCGTGTCGCCACTAGCCCTTCTTCCGCTTCGTGCCACAATAGCGAGTTGCGCTTGTTGTGTAGCACATGTGTTTAGATTTTGGTTGCATGCAACACGGCTTGCGATCACTTGTGCGATCGGTAGTAAAATGATCTGCTCTTCTTTCATGAAATGTTGTCGCTTTATATAATAATATGCGCGTTGTTGTTGTCCATTCATTCTAGTCGGTATTCGTGTTGCAACCGCTGTTGTTGCATAGAGTTGTAGTTTTATTTTTCGGTTTGCCGCACCGGAAACTAATTATTCAATTTAAATGTTGTCGAAGGCGATACCGCTGTTACGCCTTCCTCCATTAAGCGAGTAGAGTTACAGAGTTTTTGGTTTTGCTTTTGTAGGAGTTGCTCATTTTTTAATGGAAATTATATGTTTTTTGTAAATGGGGTAGGCGCTTTGGTTCGACAATGTAAGCCGGTATTTATGCAGTCTTTAAATATTCCGAATTGTCTTTCGATATCGAATTGAAGAGTGTATTTGATCTGTTCTAAGTAATAAATTACACGCATGCGTGGTTTTTAAAATAACCTCTCTTTTTTCTGTTATTTTACCGATCTGGTTTAAGTAAATTGCCTGGAAATGAAACTACATTTATTGTTATTCAATACTTTCATATTATTTTTGTCTTATTTTTCATTTTACAGATTCAACGTATGGTCATAAGTGGTGGCAACTTCAAACCCGACACTCTCAAGCCAAAGGAAGTGGTCTCATTGCTGCTGGATGATGAAGAAATTGAACTCAAGTGTAAGAAACCATTCATAAATTTACAGCAGAATATATTTATAATATTATTTTTTTTTTATTTATTAAAATATATATTTTAAAAAAAGAACCTTCTTATTTTTGGCAACCACACTCAATTCTCTGTTTTTTTTAACCCTAACATATATTAAGGGGTTTGTAAAATTTTTAACTTTTTTGGTGAAATTTTGTCCCCAAATTTGCGGATTTTCGAACCCCGTTCCAGAAAACGAAACCCTCCCAAAAAAACCCAAAAAAATAAATTTTCGAGAATTTTCTGAAAACCTTGGTTGATCTGGTTGTTGTCATGTCCGCCTCTGCCCATATAGGAAATTTGCCCCTTTAAAAGGGTTTTCCTTTTTCCCTTTTAGGGGTTTACTTTTAAACCGGAATGACCCGTTGGCAAAATAACCTCGTTTGGATTTCCAGGGGCAAAGGGAACTCGCCAAAACTAAAGCGGCTTTTATAAGGGTTTCCCCCCACCCTTGCTTCTTTATCGCAAGATGACGTCTTTCGTGACTAATCTAATTTTAAGATACCAGGTTCTGCTGTTGGTTGTTTTTGGGTACAAAAATCAATCTCATCGAAATCACTTGGCGGTTGGTCCAGGAAATGGTCTACTTCGACGAATTTGTACCGAAGGAAGAGGGGTGTCAAGTTAGCGGGACATTCAAAGAGATAGTTCGTGTGATACGGAGACTTTTGCGCGTTTTGTATGTCGGGGTCTATTTTGGATAGTTAGGAGTTTAACTCGGTATAGCATCCAGAACAAAGTTGCGTTGGGATCACTCTGGTTTCACGTGACAGCTCTAGCTCGCGATGGGTAGCGTTTAGAATCCATTCACTCAAAGAGAGTCGGTGAAGATGTTGAATGGCGTTCATTGCGCGACTGAACTTGATCGCGTCCGAAATCGCGTCGCAATATATCGACGAAATCATACAAACAAAACTGTTTAGAGAGGCGTCCATTATGTTCCTAAACCGTTTTGTTTTATCAACCGGGAAAAATGCGGGTCTCAGTATGGAGTTGTTCGACGGCTTAAGATATATTCTGTGATAGTTCGGACTGTGGTATACTGACTTCTCTGTATGTTCTTCAGCTGCGCCCCACTGCATAAGGGGACGACATTTTGGGGTGTCTAATTAAAGTTTCTAGAGCACTGCCTTTTGGGTTTTGGGAAAAAGAATTTTTCCCCAAACGTTCAGCAACCCGGGGGTTCCAAATTTTTACCCTTTAAAATATATTACATTGTGAGATCTATTTAACGCTTATCATTGCTTTGCTTTGCCGGTCTCGCTGAGAACAGCGACAAAATGTTCAGCATTTGGAATTTTGATTCTGATTTTCAGCTTTGGCGGCAGGCAAGTAACCTAATCCTGCTATATAACACCCTATAATGGATCCGGGCAAGGTCAATCTCCATTTTATGTCATCAAGACTTTGCTTATTAAAGTGGAATTATTCTAAATTTATCTAAAGATTAAGATGTTCATCTGGTGTCTCTAGTTTTAGCTCATTTCCGCCTATTGCGAAATTATCGCTCCTTTATCCTTTACCCCAAATTAAGCAAATTAAATTACTCTAAAATCACCAAGCAGAAATTGAATTAACTTTTTAAATATTTTTTTCTTGCAGATCGCCAAAAAGTTGATCCGGATGCACCGTCCACCAGCCAAAATAGAGATGTACCCGGTGTAAGCAACGATAAGAAACGCCAACGCAATCCAAATAAGGTGCGTACCAAAAGTCACTTATAAACAAATGTAACAAGTAAATTGAAATGGAACTACGCACACTTTAAATGGCTGCTTTGGACTGCGTGGAAGATGGCGCGCGTCTACACGCTTGCGGCCCACATAGAGTGGCTATCTCCAAATCAATCTGAACGCTTTAGAAACTGTAATCTGGCTAAATAGCTGCATCTATGCATATGCGTATGTATGTCTAAGTGCAGACCGTAAGCGTAGCGCAGTGTAAGCCATAGTACCCACTTGCCTTCCACTTGCCGCGATCGCTGCGCAGTGATAATGTTAATAGCATTAAAGCGGTGAAAAATAGTGTGGCGCATGCGCAACGAATGCCATCATGGTGCAGCAATTCGAAGTGTTGCACTTACTATGTCATAGTGCCACTTAAGTAGCGCACGCGGCTCTCGGTGGTCCAATGCACTTGCCGCTACTGGGAACAACGCGTGGCGTCGTTAGAAATGTTTATTTGCACTTACTCTCTTTCGCCTCCATTTTCTCTCTAAGCTGTTATTATATAGCGCTTGTGGCAGCTTAATTCAAGTACAATTTCGCTTAACAATTTCATCTGTGTCTGAAGACGTTCTTCCGACTTTATTACTATTATTATTTATTGTTGTTCTGTTGCTCGATTCATTCTTGATTTTCCGCTTTAGCTTTTAATGAAAACAAGATGTACATGCAACTACTTTGCCGATTCCTGCATTTGTTCGTGTTTTGTTCTCTTTTTCATTGTCACTTCTTCGTAACCCCTTCGCAAACAATGCCAACGTCATGGTCACGTGATTCGCAAATAGTGTAAATAGCTGCAGCATTTCAATATGTATCACTTTAAAGTGCGTAGACCATTTCTGTGGTTGCACCAGTTATGTTCTTTATGCAGTCTTCGCCTCGCATTCTATCACTATTGTGCCGCCTAGTGTTCTATATTGCCATGCATCGCATTTGCAATAAGTTATTACAATGATTTCCGAGAAATAGCAAATAGAAGTTCTTATTCGAGATTCTTTGGATCTAATTTTTGCGAATTTGCATTAGTATTCAGCCTCTAGCAGCGAAAAGCAATTGGATACTTCGAAGTTTGATGAATGAATACACAAATTACGACTTTTTCTAAAACACAAGTCCAGAACTTATATATTCGGAATGGATTCCTTCTTTCACATAGAGATTTCTGGAACAGATATTGGAGAATACTTAATCAAAAGACACGTTCTGGTGCCTAGTCATGGCGGAATTGCTGGAAACTGCAAAGCTGATGAGCTAGTAGAACGGGTCACCTCTACCTCATTCACAACCGAGTGGGAACGTGTCGGATCTCATATTGGGCTTTAGGACCTATGGACATCACTTCCCTTAGCAAAGTTTTTACAGGACAATGTTCAATAGGCATTTAAACTGTAAGCCCAAAACTCCAGTCATACGCAACTTGTCAAAGTGATATGAAAGATCGTGACGTTGAAACATACAGACTCTTTCTATTCCACTGTCCTGCATTTGCAAGACGGAGGCTGAAACATCTTGACAGTCATATCTTCGGTTAACCAGCAGATAGAGTCGAAACTGATATTGGCCACCTCAAAAAATGTCTGGTTGGCTGCAGTTGTTCCTGTAATTCGTACCTAATCCCATTAGGATGACAAGGATTAGATAAGTTGGCATCGGCGTGATCCAACGGTTCGAATGGAAACGTGCTGTTTTGACGCCGTCGGACCAAAGGGAGAAGAGTGTCAAATAAAGTTTGCAGGACATTAAAAGGCTTAGTACACGCTGAACATATACAAAGCCTTGCAGCAGGGTTGCTCTGTATCCTCCTGATTCGTGCTGGCATTGAGTCCAACCTAGGCCCGAAGGAATTTTTCTTCTGCGTATGCAGCGAAAAGCTCCATCCAAACTCCAGCTCGATTAAGCGTAATACATGCAATGGCTGGAGCCATAATCAGGCCCTAAGATACACAAGGAATATACTCATGATGCCAACGCTCTACTGCGACCTTAATCTGCATATGTGACCTGGTCTACGGAAAGGGGCTTAGGTGTCAAAAAATCAATTTTCACTTTTTAGTTGATTCGGATGGAAGATGGAAGTTGTTTATTTTTAACAGCTGTTTCCCAGAAAACTAGTTTTCGCACGTTAGCTCCCTTTTCGTAGACCAGGTCACATATAGTTCTGCGTCCCCACTTCACCATCTGGGCCAACAGAGCAACGTACGGTCCATAGGAACTGAAGTAGGTAGTATGATTCCCATTCTGATCAATCCCCCCAACCCGAGAACCACTCAGAAAGTCCTGCTTCTTCGTACAGTCTGTACCGCGTGTCAGACCGTCATACGTCCGAACATTGCATCAGTCAAGTGCAATTCTTGTGCTGGCTGGTGTCATTTCCCGACGGGTACCGGCCTATGCACCACCCGTGAGTGGAGTGTGACGCCGCAACATCCACTACAAACTTTCGATAAAGTCCATTGGAAAGGCTTAAGATCACATCAAAAAAATTAATTCATACATTATTTGCGGTAATGTGGCTTAATCATCCCGAAACTATTCTAGTTAAGATCACTAAAACCATCAATGAGCTTTTGTTATGTCACATAATTGATCACTAACGTTATCTCTTCAAATAATTTTTTTGCAACATGCCATTCCATTTCCGACTGGGCAGCTTTTTATTATAATTCTCTACTCTTTATATATATATAACTCTTTTTACTTGTAAATCTTCTATTTGTTCTTTTAAATGGTCTGCCCTTGCCTCTATTTGAGTCAGGTATATCATCATATGTGTATACCCCTTTTTAGTTCTGGCCGGAAAACGTTTCAAGTTTTGTTTATTCCACTTCCATCTAAATTTTTTCTACTCTGATCTATACTCTATTGAGAAACTTATTCTTGAGCGTTTTTCTTCAACTCTTTCCTGTTTTTTTTACTCATCCGTTTCGGTAAATGATTTTGTGCCTTCAATGGAACACTGATTATACTATAAACTGGCCTTAACTGACAATGACTCTACGGTTTTTGCCACTGGCAAAGTCAAGTTGGGGTAACCGCCAACGAGTGTCTGTCACTGTGCCATATTCATTTGTGTGGCGATTTTTAATGCCAAAGGGAATAAGTTTCATAAGAAACAGAAATTTCCGTTTGTGTACAGAACTTAGTGTTGGTTGGTTTTTTTTTGTGGAAGGCAAAACCATGAATGTATCAAAGGACCGTGTAAGAAATAGAGCACATGCTCTTGCTGATTCACTATGATGGAACTAAACTCGCATTGCACCAAATCTATTTTCGTAACTTGTAGAAATATAGTATGGAGGTCATGAAATTATGGAGTATTAAAGATATTGGATTAGTGGTTGGCAGAACCCAATTTTGGATTTGAGTAACCTCAAGTTAAGGGAAAAGTTTCCACATAATTCAAAATTTTTAAGGTTTTGCCGGAGTTATCTAATGCAAAAGTACAATATATCGACAAAAAAGCGTTCAATCTTACGCTTTAAATACATTTGAAATGGTTCCACAGAAGAAATCTATCTTCAGTATTCACAAACATTTCCTGCAGGGTATTTTCTTCTTTTAGTAAACGCCACATCAAATTATGGTGTCTGAACTTCTTTAACATAATAATTTATAAATCAATGCCAACATTAAAATATACCGCTAACCACTGTAGATTTCGGTAAATATTTACATTGGGGGTCATGTGCTGACAAAACTCAACGGAAATGAGAGACATACTGTATGTACTTCCAATGCAATCTGCTTTTTCTTAATCTTTAAGTTTTTTAATTAAATATAATTCAAAGAGGTCATTGTGTCCATTAATCAAGTAACAAAAGCGACATTTACGATAATATTCAAATTAATGGAAGCTGACCTGTTAATATGAGCTCGGTTCAGCATTTAGTTTCCTTGACTCCTAAAAGCTGAGATTGAAAATCCAAAACTTGGCTAAACTTCAATCCAAAATAAATCTAACAGCTCATTAGAAGCTGCCTAAACTCAAAGCCGGGCAAAAATTGTTCTGATTTCGAACTCTATCCCGTCAAAACTTTATGGATGTTTTTGTAGTTCGTTCTCAATGCACAAATAATGGGTGATCCTTTTCGAAAAACCACAGGAACTTAAATTTAATGGCGAATGTTTATCGAAAGAACATTCTTTGACATTTAATTTTTGAAGATTATCTTTTTCAAATGTTGGCCGCGGCTACGTCTCAGATGGCATATCCGTTGAGTCCAATTTTCATTGACTCATTCGAACATTTCGACTGGTAACTGGCGAATGACACACGTAATGCTTTGCTCCAAGGGCGAAATCTTGTGGGATTTGCTGCATAGACTATGGACTTTACATATCCCAACAGTATAACGTCTAACGGTGTGATCGTGTTATAATCTTGGTGGCCAATCGACCAGCCCAAAACGTGAAATTATCTGCTCACCGAAGTGTTTTCTCAATAAATCCAGTGGCGCCGTCTTGTTGAAACCAAAATCACGAGCTTCAATTTCAGGCATCTAATAGTTGGTTATTATGGCGCGATAGCGGTCGCCATTGACGGTTATGTTCTCACCAGCATCACTTTTAAAGAAATGTTGACCGATGATTCCATCAGCCCACAAATCAAAACAAACCTTTGTTTTTTTTTCTGTATGAAATTTGGCTTGAAAACATCGGATCTTCTTGCAACTTTTCAAGAGCCCATAAAACGAACCAATGTCGCTGGGGAAAGTCAAACTGTATTTTGTACACAATTATTCTAAGATCCTACGTAAAATGCCCTAAGTCGTTCCATACGTTATTCCGAATTGCCGAATCACGGTCTTCGTGTCCGCGATTTGTACTCGTAAACGTCTCTCAGGCGTAATCTTTCCATGATGAAATGCTAAACAATACTGCGTAAAAATAATATGACAGCTTGACACGACTCATGCGTGATCTGTAAAAAAAAAAAACTATTGAAAAAATTACTTCTACTTGGATTACCCGCTAATTACTTTCCAAGGTTTGGAGCTTTTAATGACATTACTAGCAATACAAACTCGTATTCGTTGCTTAGTATTAGTCCAAAATCAGAAAATCCTTTACTTCTGTTACGCCGAAGCTATAATGGTCTGACCATTTTATATCGACATTTCTTTTTGAGTGTTACTCGTACAAACTTCGTGGCTAACTAAATACACCCTGTTTAGGGTACACAAAAAAAAGTATACGAAATATTGAATCTATAATAAACAGTTATCTCAAACGTAAGTTATTATGTTAGAAGCCTTTGCTAAAGCATGGACCGAAGCCAGTTTATTAGCTTGTTCTCTTTTCATGTGTAGTAAGTACCGTATTCTGAAATTTTTATTAGAGTTATGAAAACTGTTTGTAATAAACTCAACTTTTTCATTTTGGCAATTTATTATCAGATCGAGCCGCACTCTGCTCCAGAATCCTCGTTTTACATAATTGCAAATTCATTTAATTTTTTTCTCACATTTCCTCCTCTTTTTCAAGTATTTACTTGTTCGTACTCTTTTTATGTCAATTTTGTGCTCACTCATAGCTGCAATGGCTATTGTTCCGACTCCTTAGGCTTTGACACGTTCCAGGCGACCAACAGCCACGCTTGGCTGGGCTTGAATGACAGTAGCCTCCAACAGCTTTTTAGAAGACGCAAATTGGCGGAAAGCATTGTTACAATTACAACAAAATCGATGAACAAAGTGTAATATAAATGTGTATGTTAGGGTGTTCAAAAAAAAATTTTTTTTTTCGATTGTTACTCGGAAAAATAGGTTCCTAGACACCTCTAAGAAAGCCTCTCCGAGCATGAGTTCTTAATTTAACGGGAAGGTCCTGGTCCTCATAGTTTCTTAGTTTTGTAGGAAATTTACTGCTCTATAAAAATGGTCTCATATGATTTTTCGATTAAGTTAAGCGTTTACGGATATTATGTAAACGTCAATGATATTAAGGGGGAAAAAAAAAAAAAAAATTTTTTTGTTTGGTACTCTGAAAAATGGGTTTTCTGGGAACCTCTAAAAAAGCCTTTCCAAAAACCTAGAGTTTCATCACTTGATTTTTTTCATTGAGTTATAAAATTCATAAGAAAAAAAAAAAATTTCAAAAAAAATAATCAAACTTCATCCGTTAATATCTTTTAAAGGGTTTGGGGGTTACGAAAAAATCGGGGAAACCCTTTTTTTTTTGGGGCATTCAATTTCCTACAAAATCTAAGGAATAAGATATTTTTTCAAGATTGGAAACGAGATATAAGTTTTTGTATCTGATAATAAGAAAAAAAAAAATTTGCAGGAGGATTGCCTGAGAAAATAGGTCTTAGAGCGTTTTGTACGGAGCCAGCATTCCAAGCAGGCAATCAAGTAATTTATTGTGTGCGGGGAAATTACAGTAGACCCACTTATGAATATTCTGAAAACAATTTTAATAGCAGCTTATTGTCGTTGCGCTGCCTACATTTGCTTATTTTTCTCAAAAACAACCTTTGGCAATTACTCTCCGTAGTTCGAGCATTAAATTTATATTACTTACTATTTAATTATCGTTACAGCAATCACAACCAGGTGGCATCACCATACCGGCAACAGGTAGCGGCATTGAATCCGGCATTCGTGGCGACTCGCCGGCCATGAAGCGCCCCAAACTGGACACCAGCGCCACAAATGATGATGACTCCATCGATGTGGCTGCCACATCGGGCACCTCGAGCCCGAGCACCAGCGCTGCCACAGCAACGGGCGGCAATATGGAACCATTTGTGCCCGGCGCCACCACCGTTATGCACCACGACGACTCCGATAATGAGGCATTGATCGTGGACTGCGAGAGCCCGTTCATGGTGCCGAATCGCCCAGTGAGTACCGAATCATAATTTGCTTGTTTTTACTGACATTCCATAAATTATACAGAATTACAACAAAAAAACAACATAAACAAATAATCTTACAAATGACAACCATTATGATAAAAACTTACATATTTACACACACATATATAAAAGTCTTATAGCCCACCGTTTGGCGTTTGGCGTTTGTCGTCGGATTTGCACAAGAATGCCAACAGCTTGTGGCAAGTTTTTCTTCAATTCGGTTCTTATTTGATTTTTTGTATAATATTCTAGGCTCACGTCTTTTTGCTGCAGGCTCGCAGTCATTTTACCTGCTTGCAACAGTCGCACATTTGCAGGCAACACAAAAAAATTCAAATGAATTCAATGTTTTTAAGATTTATTTCAGTTAGTGGGTCTGTGGGTTGCCACCGCAACTTGCTACTTACAAGCATTATACTCACATTGTTGCTATTGTATTTCGATTACCTATTTTTGTTGTTGCTGTGCTGCTCGTATGCGACTTTTTATCGAAATGGTACATCATAAAAAACTGTGTGATTTCGCTTTAGTTCGACGCAAGCATGGAGGCCCAAACCGCAGTGCGTACAATAAGGTGACCAGCTGAGAAAAATATAACTTTCCGACAATGATTTTTTTTTTTGGTTTTAAAGTTCGTTAACGAAAATTTCCGCTACATTTCTGAACTGTGCAGTTCTTCAGAAAAAGTAACGGTATCGTATGGAATTAAAAAGTTCTTTTTTGTAGTTCTATTTATGTTTGTATTTGTAAAACTGAAATTTTCTCGACTCATACCACGGAAATTTTAAAAATTTTAGACGGGGAAATTTTGCTTTTGTAATTATGTTCCAAAGCCGGGAAAGGGATGCGACATCGCATGTAAGTGTTCAACAAAAGACATCAAAAGACATCCAATATTCGTTCGTAGTACAGTATTTCGACACGTCTGAAGCTTCTTCGTCTGCGTTTCACTACATCCATGCTTTATATGTTGGCAACAACTTTTCGTTGTCCTTACCCCATAAGCTGCCGGCTAACGTCTTAAAGGTTTTGTTGTGGCTCTGTTCTTTGACTTTAATCGCGGTCTTATGAGGAGTGAAAGAGCACAGGCTGTCGTATGTAACACCTAAAATCTTTAAGATTTTTGACATTTGGAATGTTATCGACTGTGATATAAAGATCCAATCTGTACTCCTTTATCCAGTTAGTGAATAAATCGCTGGAAATAATAATGGAGGAGTGTGTGTGTGACAGAAGCTCGCTTCTTGGAGAAATGGTTGTTTCCCTTCGAGCACATGTCATCGTTCTATTGCCTGACGTCAATATCTTTGAACGCGTATGAGGTACTGGAAACCCACTTCCCTCGAAAAATTACGTATGATTGCCAACCCTAGATAGTTCGTGGTCTATCTCTTTAGCTCTAGAGGGAGTGCTGACTTGTATATTGACTGGTCAAAGAATTTTGACAAGTCGAAAGTTACGAGAAGTTAGTTAGTTTTGGAGATTGTACCTATGCCTTGAGAAAAGATCCCCGAAAAATTTCGGAAAATATCTCTCAAAAAAAAATTTCCTAAAAATTTTTTCGTTCGCTTTATGGTAGCTAAATGTTATGGGGGTCGATATAAACATCCAAAAATGAGCAACTTTTGGTCAGAAAGGACGGGTGAAAAATTCAGATCGATATCCCCGTTTTTTTTATATTTTCTTCTTTTTTTTTTATTGCGTAGACACCCCTTACTCGATATAGCCGGTTTACAATAGCGCTATTCGTTCTTCCTCTTCGCTTTTGGGGCCCAATTAAAATTAACAGGTATCAGGTCCTTCTGCACATGGTTTTTCAAAGAGTGGAGGTCTTCCTCTGTTTCCCCCGCCCGGTACTGCGTCAAATTTCTCTCGGGCCCAGGAATAAAGACATCTTTGGTCATATCGTCCTCGTGTCAGTCCTCTCCTGCCCATCGCACATCTTGAACGGCGGTGATATCTGGCTTTGCTTTTACGAGGACAGCAACCAGCTTGGTAGCGGCACCTGCCCAATTAAAAGACCCGGATATTCCAGGTGCATTCTCTTAAATCGCAATCCTTAATACGTTTGCGGTGGTCGTCATTACGTTAAATTTACGTAACGAGTCCTAAACCCAGAGCGCCCTGGGGAGGGATGTTTCGCCCTCTCACTTTAGCTTCAAACGGATTCTTTTTGCCTACCCAGAGGCTACTTGATCTAAGACCGGAAGTCGTAAGCTGCTTGAGCCGTATGTAAAAGAATCGTTACTACTCAAGGAATGGCGCTCAGAGAATTTTTCCCCCTTTTCCCACTTTCCCCTTGGTTTTTTTTTTCCAAAATTTCAAAATTGGTTAAAAATTTTTTAAGGGGGGTTGGATTTCAAAAAAACCCAAAAAATTTTTTTTTTCGTTTAAGGTTTACTTCGGAAAAAAAAAAGGGTTCTTAAACAACCCTCTAAGAAAGCCTCTCCAAAAACCTATGAGTTTCATATATTTGATTTTTTTCATTGAGTTATAAAATTCATAAGAAAAAAAAAAAATTCCCCAAAAAATAATCAACTTAAACCGTTAATATCTTTTAAGGTTGGGTTTACGAAAAATCGGGGAGACTTTTTTTAGGGCATTCAATTTCCTACAAAATCTAAGGAACAAAATTTTTTTTCTTGTTGTTGGAATCGAGATAAAATTTTTCTAACTGATAATAAGAAAAATAGAAAACGTATTGGAGGACCTTCCCGTTACAATTAAGAACTCTTTTTGGGGTTTTTTGGGGGGGGAAAAAACCCCTTTTTTTTTTTTCCCCTTGCCCTTTACAACCGACGGGGAAAAGGGGAATACACCAACCCCCTTGTTTTACCATTCATGGAAATTTGGTGCGGTCACCTTAAGAAATGAAAACCCCAAACCACATTGTAATTCAAATGTATGCCGGTTCTAACTTATGTTTTCCCATTTATTCACCATTTTTGTTGTATCGATTTATGCTCAGCTGTCGATGTTTAAGGAGATGTGTTTGTTGTTGTATTAAATTGATTTCTCAATCGCCAAACAAAAATTGTTCAACAAAATTTGTCATACACACACAACCACACACACACAAAAAACTTGTAAGCAGCAATCCAATGCCGCAACAACAACATTACACACATACAGTTATCTTCAATTGTACCTGCCACAACGTGTAGGCTGACAACAACTGCCATACACAAAATCACCGATCTGGCAACACTGTTGCGCCCAAATCGCTGTAGTAACATATTAAATATGTTTGACAATTAACAACATATTGCATACAACTACTATGTCAACAACAATAACAACAACAAGTGAACTATCCAAAATTATATTTAAATGGCACATCTGCATTTATGTTAGCGTTGTTGTTGTTGGCATATTATTTACATACATTTTTTGTGGGCTAACCATTCGCAGTCACATTTGCTGCCAACAAAAGCAACAACTTATTGCTTGTGTCAATATTTTGCTGATATTGTCATCAATATTTTATTATGCTAAATTTACCGGGAAATTTGTGCCATTTCGTTTCTTGTACCCGAGCAAATCATCATGATCGCGCGCCTCAAAGATTTCTATGTACCGAGAGTATTACGAGTGTCCTAACGACCTTATCTATTTGTGTTTCGGCAACCTGGTTTCATTTTTGTTAGCTGGTAAGCTTATTGTGAGTATTATTGTCAATTGATTTGGTGGACAAGTTGACTTTCACTTCCACTGAAATCCCACTTTGCACAGTGAAGGATTTTTTAATTTAATTTGTTGCAATAGAAGGACTGTAGAAAAAGATCGGAATACTAACTGCTCATTGTCACGTTGCGGCACACTCCCACAGAAGGGGCTCATAGATCAAGAAGACTGCAGGAAATGTTTTGATCAGGGCACCCGGGAGCAATGGAGCATCTTTGTCACTTGTCCCGCATTGGCAAGACTACGCTGTACGCATCTAGGGTCCTCACGGTTTATGAAAAACCCAACTGGAAAAGGGGTGCAGGCATTCTAAAGCATGACTACTCTTCTTTTACCTAGGAACTTAACTCCATCTGGTAGGGTAAAGAACCAAAACTGGTCTCATTGGCCTACCAGACTAACCTACCCTAACCTTTGTTCGAACTGAGCTACATTTGTTTTTTGGGAAGTACGATATGGGTTGACTTCTCGGTTACATCCAAAAAAAAAAGATAAGTTTGCGCTGTTTTTTATGCTTGAATATTCAGGTTGAATTCTACGGATGACTAAGGGAGCGAAATAGAAAACAGTTTGAAAGAAAGGGGTATTGAGATAGATATAGATATAGATGGACTGCTAGAGAGTGGCTGATGTACATGGAAACATTTAGTGGGTGTTTTCAAACATGTAATCTACATCATCTCAAGAAGAAATAAAACATAGATTGTGACAAAATAGTACCGTAAATTGTAAATAAAACGCAAAATATTTAATTATTCATCAATATTTATTTCGTTGCCTTCAAAGTTAAAGGCTTCAGCAGCTGTAATAGGCTTAAGCCAACAATTTTTACAGTCCTCGAAACAAACATCATAAGCCACCAAAATCATTCAAACGGACTCGCGAGAGATGCCCAGCTTTCTTACTATCTCTTACTTTTTTAATACTTTCATCAGTTGAAAATATATAAATAGAGGGCGAAGGTCGTTCGCAACGGCATGTTTTCAACGATTTCTCGACCGCCTTGAAGGCCTTGTACCTCTCGTAGACTTGTGTTTTTTATTAAAATTTAATCACCCTAATTCTTTTCCAATATTCGCAACGATTCCTCACACGATATTTGGTTACAAATACTAAATTTGAGACAAATTTTTCTTCGATATTTTTATTCAATGTAAAATCACAATGCACTACTGGTACACCTCCACTTTACTAACCTCGAGCCCGTTTCCTTTGGTTTATCCGGGAAAATCGACATATAATCATCAGACTCGAGGGCACCCGAATTGCTAACTTTTTAGAGAAGTAAAGTTGGCTAAAGACTGGCAAAAAGTTTAGTTCTCTTGTTTATTGTTATTGTTGTACAACCGTTGCATATCCATACTACAACTTGTAATAATCTCGTTCCTTAATGTCAGCGAGTAATCAGCGTGGTTTTAGCAGTTAACTTAGCTAATATTTCGTGTTTTTATGCTTTTACTGTGACTGCCATAAAATTTAATTTTTTTGTTTTTTTTCAGTTTTATTGTTTTTTTTTTTTTCATTTATATTACTTAGGCTGCACATAAACCTTAAAATGTTGGCCACTGCATTCCTTTGACCAAGTAAGAAAAATGTTTTTGTTGTTTTCATTTATTTGCATAAAAACAATGACCAATGAAACATGGCAAACACACCAGGTACACTCACTTGGGTCAACTTGACACCTTAAAAACTACAGAAATCAAATCAAGCTCTACTACCTGAACTTTGGTTGCGTCAATATATTGGCTCTATCCAATAAAATAGGTTCCGCTGTGGACAGAATGACATTCGCAGAAAGTACACTTTTTAGGTTAGGTTAGATTAGGCGAATAAGCCACGCAAAGACCAGTTGCAGTCCTTTGCGATAGCAGATGGAGTTCAGTTGCTAGGTCCAAGAGAAGTAGTCATTCTTTAGGCCTGCGCTTGACGCGCATTTTAACAGACTCTGCGGCCTCACTACCATACCTCCTCCAGCGTATTATACCATGGGGACCTCAGGTACTGCCTCGATTACTGCTTGGCTGTCTACGTAGTTTTGACTATGAGTTTTAAGTTTTTGCTTTGTACTTAAAAAGCGAGGGCAATAAAAAAATACTTGCTCAGAGTCTTCAAAGCACTCTGAACACGTCGCACAATTCGCACTAATGCCTGTTGAAAACTGTACAGGTAGCTTCAAAGCACCCATGTTCACTTAGTTTGGTTAGGTGAAAATCCTGTCCCCAAAAGGGCTGACGATCGACTTCGCCCGGGGCCCGTATGGTTATCTGTGTACTTTCCAGCTAAGAAATACATAATACCTGGTGTCCCGGATGAAAAACCACCAACCAGTGATATGTTGTGATAGACGGAAACACGTCTCCCTGTTTTAGATGTGCTGCCTAGGCCTAACATCGACTCACCACTATATTTTGAGCCAAAATTCGCACCCGCCTTTCAGAAAAAAGAGCCAACAAACCAAAGGATGGGTTGCGTAGAACTCAATCCCAGAAGGAAATTTCTCTCTCCCGCTTTGAGAGCCTGGTCAACAATCTTAAGGGAACTTACGGCATTTAAACTCCTTAGTACAGTGCAAACCAAACCATTGGGTTTTTGGAAAAAGCAAAAAAAGCTGGTCGACAATCCTGTCGTAGGGGGAAAAACAGGCTGCCTACCTCCAATGAGATGCCACAAAGTGCGGGTATAATACCAATTAAAGGGAAGGAGCGTTTTCAAAAAAGAAAGGGCCAAATGCTGAGTGAAGGCTTATAACGGCCGAAGGGGTAATGCTGAAAATTCACGAAAAATGGGCCTTAAGAATTTCAAAGGGCATCTCTTGTAGAAACCCCCCAATGATCTAGCCACCATTCCAGAGCATACTTAAATTATGGAGGGAAAACTTCGCCAGCCTGCTTGGCAGTAAGCAAACCCAGGGGAAGCGCCCGATCCCCAATGTGACATAGCAACGTTCCCTTTGAATGAAAATTAATAGCTTGCCCGCCTGAAAAACAACAAAGCGGCAGGGGCCATGGATTTCCCCAGCTATTAAACAGGCCAAATGATAAGGTATCATCGTTCTTTGAAAAAGGTCGGAAAAGTATGGATTGGTTTAAGTTCTATGCCCAATCCCAAAAAAAGACCCCACTCTGCGCCAACTACCTGGGGAAACCTCCTCAACTCGCAATAAGGTTCTTACGTTTGTGTAAAGATTAAAGCCCACCCCAAAAACTATTACCTTTCAGTGTGGCTTTGACCTGGTAAATAAAACCGACCAGATATTCAATCGCCAAATCTTGGAAAAACCCTAAAGGAGAATCGACACAACCATTTGTCGATTTGTGTTTCGAAGCAGAAAAGGATGCCTTTATGGCGTGTTAATTTGGGATCCCCGAAAACTAAAACTTTTGTTAAACTGACGTTGACAAAACAAAAGTGTAAACGGGGGCCCCTTAGCCGTTCGATCCAAAAGGGTTTCAGACAATATTCCCCCTTCTGCCTTTTTCCCTTTTGGAAAAAAGTTCGAGTGCAGAACCAACGGAAAGGGCCTCTTCTATGGGCAATGTACAACTGTAAATATGTATGCATTGGGCCACAACGGTTTTCTACGTCAATGGTCTCCGCTGCTTCTTTCTTGCAGCCACTTGTTTAAGCCCATAGTGCTGCCAGAGAACGCCGTTTCCGAGCTGTGAAATTCTCTTGGATGCAAATATTTGTGTTTCCACATTTTTTATTTTTTATTTTTGCATAATTCTATTTGTTTTTCATTATATAGATGTGTAAATATATATTTTAAATTTTTTTACCGTTGCTTGCCTTTTGCAATTATGTGAGAAATGCGTCTGCACAACAAATGGCAATGGCAAATAATGAAAATGCGAACAAAACAAACTCGCGCATGCATACATACTTATGTACATATGTATATACAGTGACTCACAAAATTGATCACGGTATCAATACGTTTCTGATCGATGATAAAAAGCTCGTAAATGCTTTGATGTTTTTGATTTTTGTTTTGTTTGCTATAAAGATATCTCCTACAGTGCCAAGCAAATGACTGCTCAAAATCTCAATATAAGACTCTGCCGTCATTCGCTCTTTGTTTTTCGCCCAGCTACTAACACCATTAAGAAGCCTCCTCCAAACTTCAGCGTAGATTAAGCGTATCTATAATTTCGCACCCTTGCTTCTCCAGATCCCAAACGAATTATTTGAGTCTCGTATGCGCACAGAATCATCTTCCAGTTCTTACCTTCCAGGTTTTGTATTTTTGCGCGAAATTTTGCCGCAACTTCCTGTCTCTACCAGTGAATAGAGGTTTTTTGACTTTTGCTGGGCTTTTTAGATTAGCATTTCATAATTTCTGCGGATTATCTCTGCACAAACCTTTAAATTAGTATTAAGTATTTCAAAGACCAGCCAACCTAAATATAAATATTTAGTCGGATTTGTGTTTCACTGCAAAGACGGTATGAAAAAGTAATGGCTTTTCAATTGAAGCGTGTTTAATTTTGTGAGTCACTGTATATGCATTTACATATACATTCATGCAGATGATTCCAGCAGTCGCACGTTGTTGCATTCAAATGAAGTGTTTAAACGTGCGTTTGTTGCTTAAGTCTTTCGTTTCGATGCGCTGCACAGTGGTCCATGTCGAAAAGACATTTTATTATATTAGCTTTGATCACTTAGCTTCTTTTTCTTCTTTATTGGCCTAAAAACGGCTTACGCGATTATAGCCGAGTTAACGACAGCGCGCCAGTCGTTTCTTCTTTTCGCTACGTGGCGCTAATTGGATATTCCAAGCCACCTTATTACCTATAGTCCTTCTCCACCTGGTCCTTCCAAACGGAGTGAAGGTCTTCCTCTGCTTCCCCCGGCGGGTACTGGGTCGAATACTTTCAGAACTGGAGCGTTTTCGTCCATTCGGACAACATGACCTAACCGCTGTCTTTTAATTCGCTGAACTATGTCCATGTCGTCATATATCTCATACAGCTCATCGTTCCATCGAATGCGATATTCGTCATAGCCAACGCGCAAAGGACCATAAATCTTTCGCAGAACTTTTCTCTCGAAAACTCGCATCGTCGACTCATCAGTTGTTGTCATCGTCCAAGCCTCTGCACCATATAGCAGGACGGAGATGATGAGTGACTTATAGAGTTTGGTTTTTGTTCGGCGAGAGAGGACTTTCTCAATTGCCTACTCAATCCGAAGTGTTGGCAAGAGTTATCCTGCGTTGGATTTTCAGGCTGACATTGTTGGTGTTGTTGATAGACAAAATTATCTACAACTTCGAAGTTATGACTGTCAACAGTGACGTGAGAGCCAAGTCGCGAGTGCGACGACTGTCTGTTTGATGACAGGAAACATTTCGTCTTGTCCTCGTTCACTGCCAGACCCATTTGCTTTGCTTCCTTGTCCAATCAGGAGAAAGCAGAACTAACGGCATGGGTGTTGAGGCCGATGATATCAATATCACTTATCACTTAACAGTACTTTGTGTTTATTGCGGTTTCTGTCAAAGTATTTTTATCATGACGGCGTGAATCTTATTTAGTTTAAGTTTAGGGCCCGGACGACTTTTGAACGGAAAGTGATGCTGAAACTGTTCATGGAAAAGAAATAGTCAACATCGTCAACTGTACTAAAATTATGATAACATTTTTTTTTTTTCAAAACGTGAAAAAACCCGTAACTAGAGGAAGGAAAGACAAACCCTTTAACAGTTTTAGCTAGAACGTTGCGCCCAGAAAAATCACTCTAAAAGGTTAGGTTAGGTTAGTAGGCCAACGAGGCACGCATAGACCAGTTTTGGTCATTTGCGATTCCAGATAGAGTTCAGTTCCTAGGCCTGAGAGGAGTAGCCATCCTTTAGAACTTATACGAGGTGTGTTCATCGCGAATAGTAACTGACAGTTTTCTTCGATTGTAGGGGCGTGGTGCATCATGAGTTCTAGCCACAGGGAAGAACGGTCAATAAAGAATATTACCTGCAAGTTATGCGCAATTTGCGCGAAGCATTCCGCCAGAAACGCCCGGATTTGTGGAAGAACAAAAATTGGCTTTTGCACCACAATAACGCCCCTGCGCACACACATCGTTGCTTGTACGCGATTTTTTGGCGTACAACAAAAACAACACACTAATGATGCTGCAGCCACTGTATTCCTCAGATCTGGCCCCCTGTGACTTTTTCTTGTTCCCTAAACTGAAGAGGCCTATCAAAGGACGACGTTACGCTTCTCTTGACGAGATAAAGACGGCATCGAAGGAGGAGCTGAAGAAGATAAAAAAAATGATTTTTTGAAGTGCTTCGAAGATTGGAAAAACCGTTGGCACAAGTGTATAATATCTCATGGGGATTACTTTGAAGAGGACAAAATAGATATTCATGAATAAATAAATAATTTTTGAAAAAACACAAAATTCGCGATACTTTTTGAACACACCTCGTATGTATTAAAATATCAACGAAATTTTACAAAAACTTTTATGTATTTCGAAAATACTCGAATTTCTGTGAAAAATGCCAAAATAATTAATAATTGAAATTATTCAAATTTATGTCGCTCATTTGCACAGTCTAAACCACTGTGCACTGTCGTCTTCGCCAAGCGTCTTGCATTCAACGCTTTCCGCCTCTTTCGCACGTCGCTTCGATTACGCGCCCGCTGTAATTGTGGTTGTTGTTGCTACAGCAGTTGCAAGTATGCTCTTGTTATGATGATTGTCGCTTTGCGCATGCAATTTTCTTCCAGCTGTTGCTGCATTTACGCAACACTCATTATGCATTGTCTCGTTGTTTGTTTGTTTAAATTATTTTTTAATTTACTACCGTGGCTTCTGCTGTGACTGCGTCGCGTTTTAGCACGCCTCTTTGTCAAATTGCTTCATACTTCTGCGAAAGAGAATCTCAATTGTTCAACTTGCAACACGGCACTGTTTGTGCCACAATTGCTGGTGGCAGTGCAAAGTGTCGTTGTTAGAACGTGTTAATTTGTTTATGGAATTGCAGTTATTTATTAGAGAACAACTCCGTAAACTTTTATGATATCGGAAAAGTTTATATTGTTTTTTTCTTGACGCAACCCTAGTAAGAATTGAGTTTTGCAGTAAAAGTTAAATTATCTGTGGAAAGTTTAATATGAAGTCGGCAGAGATACAATTATTATTTTTCTATAAAACCAAGGAGATAACTCTAAGAATATGTGAATATCTGATCTTTTCCCGAAAAGGCACTTTCGTTCGCTTTTATTTAATATTTCGAACCAATAAATCTAACAAATGTTTTTTTGAACATAGCAATACTTGAACTAATCCTCTGTCCTAATATTAATAATGGAGTTGCCACACTTACGCATAAATAAAACCAAAAAAATATAAAGCCAAAAAAACCCAAAACAGCGCTAGAGTAAGCTTAGTCAAGAAAGTTATTAGGAATCGGCTGACTAGGTTCTTTCTCGAAATGCCTGCAAAACACTTTATGAAATCTCCTGAACAATGTCACCAGTAATATAATATTATTTGGTAGGCATGTTGTTTTAATTGGTCATCAGATTGTTTATAAACTTCAGAACCCGGTGACTTAACAACAATTCCTTAAGACATATCTCACAAAACGGAGCAGGTATAAAATTGATTCAGCAAATATAAATAGTCCGACTGAAAAAGAAGTGCCGACCAGGTTTAAATAGTACAGTGATGATGCGGTTCTTAATCCAGCATATGTATGCATCCCTTTATCTATTCCGTTCGGTAATATAACTAACCAAACCTCTTTTGATGCTTTCGTATTATTGATATATCCGAATTTCTCACACGAAACGCGTCAGAGTTTTCTCGGATTTGCGGGCATTTCATTCGTTCGCCACAAGAGCTTGTAATTCTCAAATAGTTTACATAAAATAAAATTCCGACTAATTCTCGTATGAATAGAATATCAAAATTCAACTACATATTCAATTACCTTCAGATATCTCATAAACTAATGAACAAGTTTTAATGATCCCTAAAAACTTCGCCTTAATAATCGCTGGTTTCGAGGTTGAAGACAAATAGTCGCTCGTACAAAGTTGTTCACAAAGATCCGTAGAACATTTCCCGCATAGGCGAGTTTTCGTTTTTTGACTCCTTGTAAACTGACCCGCTCTAATATACATACATACTCTGTTAAAATATTTTTTTACCACGCTCTAAGTCAACTTTTTATATCTGCTGAATTTATAATCGAACATTATTCTTTTTTGCTAAGCTTTAAAATAAACCGTGCTTGTATGCTTCACATCCCATTGTCATATATCTTGTCAAGTCGAAATAGTTGTATCTAAGTCACTATTAAAGTGACCGCTGAATTTGTTTGGTTTACTAAGTAGTCGAAATTTTTTTGCTTAAGTTTTAGGCAGGCTGACACATAATTTAAACTGGCAAAATATAGCAAAAAAGGTATCTGGTACAATAAAAAAAATTTCTAAATTTAAAAAATACTTTTAATCGAAACCAGGTGGTAACACAAATATTCTTACAAAGCAAAGTAAATATGTATCTACATTTGCACCCGTTTTCAGGCTGTTCGACAGCAAGTTTTCACGTTGTTATTGTTGTTGGCAGCAGTTACGCATATGTCAAAGATCCTCGCCTACTTTTGTTGTTTGACACGTTAATTTGGCATAAATTACAAGCCAAGTGACAAGCAGAGTCTATGACAGCGTTAGCCATTGCAGAGGAAGAGAGAAAGAGAGAGAGAAAAAAAATAAAACTGAAGAAATTAGTAGTTTTTGATATACTCTATTGTATTTAGTACACTTTTTATATATCTACAGTTGTGTTTAAAATAATAGCAGTGCATCACAAAATACATTAAAACTAATAATATAATTAAAAAATTGGAAATTATGACTAGTATGTAAGTTAGTTTAGTTAATATTTAGTCGAGTAACAGCCATTTTTTTATTACTGCAGCACATCTGCGGGATATGGGATCGATCAGATCACGACACCTTTTCAGCGGGATTTGCCGCCGTCGTGGACTAAGCTTCATGATTCCCTTGTATTTGATGTACTTCGGTCAGCAACACATTTTTTAATATCTGCCCATACGCTTTCTATGGAATTAAGGCCAGGCGACTGAGCAGGCCACGGCATAACCTCAACGTTATTGGCCCGATGCCATTCCCTGGCAGATTTATTTGAATGTCTTGCGTCTTTATCTTGCTGAAACAGCCACTTTAATGACATATTCCATTCCGCGTATGGCAGCAAAACTTTTTTCAATATATTCGCATACACGTACTGATCCATGGTTGCTTTTATCAGATGGATTGGTGCCACGTCGTTGTACAAGAAACTTCCCCACTTTCCACCACCATGTTTGACAGTCTTAAGGGTGTATTGCGGATTATATTCCGTATTTGGTGGACGAAACCTAAACCCTGTGCCACCAAATAAAACTACCTAACACTCTTCTGTCCACAAAATATTTCTCCGGTTGCCAGTTGCCATGTTCCTTGGCGAATTGGATCTGCGCTCTAATTATGTTTCTTTGTCGACAATGAAACTTTTCGCGGACTCCGCGCAAATAAAGTATATTCCAATGAACGTCTACGAACTGTTACGTCACTAACATCAGGATCTAAACGCTTCTTTATTTCTCTAGACGACGCTTTAGGATCTTTTTTAGACAAATGGAGTATGCGTCGATCGATTTCTTTGGTAGTTTTGCTTTTTCGTCCACGTGTTTCGGCTTTATTTTTGCAGGACAGGGAATTTGATATCATTTAGTCAGAGCACACGAGCATTTCTTTAATTTCTTTATAAAGTTTCCAATTTTTTCTAAGATTTTTAATGGGTTCAAGCTTCTGTCGCTGCGATGTTTTCCTCCACCCATTAATTAAAATAAATGACCAGAAAAAAACACAAAGCTTTGAAACGTACGACTTGTTGAGTTGAAAAAAAATCCCACTGAATTTTTTTAGATCTCTTAGGAAATTGTTTGCTCTACAGGAATGCGCAATAGAAAAAATCTATCCTAAACAGTTATGGTAGTTATAATCAAAGTAGATTTCATTTGTTTGGAGAGCTTTAAATGTACACCGACACTTTTTAGGGAGTTACGTGAGTTTTGAAATTTCAACAAATCATTGTTTTTAATACTATTATATGTCCAAAATATTTTCCCAAAGTTTCATGAAAATCACAATAAAAGTGTAGGAAATAGAACGTATAAGAGAACAGCCTTCGCGGCTAGACAAATCAGATTTTTCTCGAAAAATCCTTTTCAAAATCGGAGTTTACGATTTCTCCGAAAGTAGGGATGCGATTAGACATTTCCATAGTTATTCTAAATAGGGTAAGCGTGTGATGGATAGAGTTTTTTTTCGATTACAACTCATTTTTCAAGGCAATTTGTGTAAAAAATAATCCTAAAATCATACTGTGTCGATCAGTCATGACCTATACTCATCTACTAACCGATGAAATTTAATTTTTTGATTTAATGGCTGAATTTTCAAATATTTTTTTAATGGGAAAGTCACAAAAATTATTCAAATATTTCTCTTTAATCCATTTTTGATAAAGAAAAAAGATGAAAATTGGATTTTTTCGGCTTACAAAACCCCTTAAGATGCGGTAAGGTTTTAAAGGCAAAAAAATATAAATACATTTGTGTTTTTTTGTGGTGGCATGAGTTATATATCTTTATTAATTTTAATGAGATATTATTGTACAATTTTGAAGTATATTAGAAAAAAATTTCCATAAAAAATGTTAATAAATAAGCCTGTGACGGTGAATTTCCAGAAGCGCCTTGAAAAAAAGTGGTTTAGCGGTGAACATTACCGGATCATCTGAAACAAAAAAATTGATATGCGTTTTAAAGGTGATGTATTTCTCGAAGTAATCAGATGGAATTTGTTTTTTTTCTAATTTTTGCAGCACTTGGAAGTAAAAAGCGCGAGTTTAGCTCAAAAATTCGCGGTTAATTTGTTAATAAAAAATATAAAAAAATGAAAAAAAAACTCCATCTAATTACCTGTTGATTTATGTGAAAAAGTAATGTTCAAGTTTTCAAAAGGATCGGTTCAGTAGATTTTGAGTTCTAATGTTCACGAACTTCAAAAATAAGGTTTTCGGGAAAATCGATTTGAAGTTTTTTTATACATCAAATATATATATATACATCGGCCGGTCGTTTAAAACGCTGTAACTCCGTTTGTTTGACTATAATGGATTCAAAATTTGTACACAACATTCTCGACATATTGGTCGTTTAGAAAAAAAAAATAAAAAAAGCAAAAACAAGAAACTTCGGTTGCACCGAAGTTAAATACCCTTCACAGGTGCATTTCCGTTAGTAACTATGTGTCCAGTTTGTATGGAAGCTATATGCTATAGTAACTCGTTCTGAACAAGTTTTTTAGTGATTACATTGTTGCCTTAAAAAATAATCTATACCAAATTTCGTGAATATATCTTGTCAAATGTGAAAGTTGTCCATACAAGAACTTGATTACGATCGTTCAGTTTGTATGGCAGCTATATGCTATAGTTAACCGATCTGAACAATTTGTTCGGAGATTACATTGTTGCCTTAGGAAATAATCTATACCAAATTTGGTGAAGATACATTGTCAAATGCAAAATTTTTCCATATGAGAACTTGATTCCGATCGTTCAGTTTATGTGGCAGCTATATGTTATAGTGGTCCGATATCGGCCGTTCCGACAAATGAGCAGCTTCTTGAAGAGAAAATGACGTTTGCAAAATTTCAAAAGGATATCATAAAAACTGAGGGACTAGTTCTTATATATACAGACAGACGGACAGACGGACAGACAGACTCAGCTCAACATACCGATCATTTATATATATACTTTATAGGGTCTCCGACGCTTCCTTCTGGGTGTTACAAACATCGTGACAAATTTAATATACCCTGTTCAGGGTATAAAAAGCAAAAAAAAAGCATTTTAAAACCTTAACACCTTCATATTATTTTGGTATCCAAATAAATTAGCTTTCATAATTTTAAATTAATAGAGTTTATTCTTCTTTTACGTTTTTCCATATGTTTTTCAAACTCGCTTTCCATTACATAATATTTAATGACAGCGCTTGTCAAACCAATGAAGACAGTTGCTGTTTTGTTATCAATCAAATTTCTAACAAGGATTTTCGAACAAAATCAGAAACATTGTTGTTTGGAAGAAATGACATAATAAAACTATATAATATTTACTTTCAAATTTCTCAGTGTAGTTATCTTTTACATAGAAGAAAACAGCGTTTAGTGCTTTCAAAATACTCTTATGGCCGTAGACCATTATAAACTTGGCATCTTCCTTCCTCATGAAGAGTATATCAAACCACGCAGTTGCATATATTTTTCACAACACTATGTGTATACATACATCTGTTGAAAGACAAATTAAAACATTTGAGCAAAGTAGACACAAAAAACAAAACAAAAAATTAAACAAAAACAAAAAAAATAAAAAAAAGAAAAAACAAAAAAAAAACAAAACCAAAAAAAAAAATAACAACAAATGTCAACAACCACAAATTAAAAACACACAATTAGTATTTATGAGATACTTATACAGCAATTATAACAATATTTATAATTTCAAGCACAACACATACATATGTACATATGTATGTATGTACATTCATGTATGTATATAAACCAAATGTAACCACTCTTGTTGGACACGACTGAAATTCGTGCTGTTGGCCATGATTGCAGTGAGAACGCCCAGAAACACCTTACACAGATGTCTAACAAATTTATGCATAGACTTTGATGCGTACATATACATATATGTATATACATATGTGCATGCATACATATGTACTCATAGTACATGCTTAGTTGCTGACTTATGTCATGAAAAATGCAACTTTTGTTTAAAAATGCGCGAATGCGCGAATTGCGTACACGAGAATTGTGGAAATTAACAATGAATTAATGAGCTCAAGTTTTCGGTATTCATACTAAAATAATATAATACTTACTGTATCATTAAGTGCATATGACACATAGCATATGTACTACATAAAACCATCTATTTTGGTACAAATGAAAACATAGTTGTTGCTGAAATAGAATTACACATCTACATATATTTGTACTATATATATGTATATATATAAACTTAAATCCACACACATGTATGTATATAAACACTTTGTATATGTATGTACACATACATATGTATATGTATGCCTACACTTGACACACAACCAATTATATACACGGCCCGCCAGTCGTACGCTCTGACGCATTGGGTCGCACACTTATGCACATAAATTTACACCTTATTGGCCCCCATACCGAGGGAAAATGCCAATTAGGAAACAGCAAACAAAAAAATCCAACCATAACAACAACAATTGTTGCATCGTTCCAAAGTGGTTATTGCCTCAAATGGTTGATATATTTTTTAGTAATTAACAGTTTTTATTTAGTATTTGCAACAGTTTACGTCCAATTTATGACTCCTGCTAAAATTCCTCAAATTAAAACGAGCACAATTAAGCGATCTTGAGATTTAAAATGCGTATATTTTTAGCCGAAAGTGAGCTTTTTTGTTTCGTGTTCTTTGCAATATTTGCACTCATAATACATGAATTTATGCTGGAAAATGTGGACGCGTGTTTCTAAAATACAGCTACTTATAGATTCAAAACTTATTACTGCGGAGAATTAAATTTTTTTCATTTTTGAATATTTTACATCACTGTGAAATTTTTAACGGGTTAGAGCAATTTGGGGCCCTCAAAGAAGATCAATATTTGATAATCAGTCGATTTAAATTTAATCCGACAGTTTCCGAGTACCATCGTCACTCAATTTGAAAAAATTAAGTTTCGAAAAAAGTGTTTTTTAGCACTTTTTATTTACTATTTTTAATAGGTTTACATACCAAAATACTGAGTTCACACACAGACTTTTTTATCACTCATTACCAGCAAATTCTCTTTTGGTGGCGCTCATAGCAATCACACGAACGACACAGGTTCGACAACTTGAGTCAAACAATTCCCTTTCGCACACAAACCTAAACCAATTTTCAGTCGTTTGCTGTAGACCTTATTTTTATCGTTTTTTATATTTATCTATAAACGGAATAGTATAGTATTTATTGACTTTATAGTAGAAATTTTCTTCAATACTTTCGAATAATGGTCTTAGGTCCTTTGTAAAAGTTCTAACAAGTAAATGTTCACCTTCCTATTTTCTAACTTAGATAAGAACTCCAAATATTCAACTCAAATTAATTCATAGCCGAAAAGAGTTAAATGTGGAATCGAACATTTAAAGAGAACATTTTGTTTGAACGTATTTTTTGACGATTATGTTTTATAACATAGTAAATTTTGTTTTTTAATTTTTATCAATTTTATTGTTTTTATCAAATTATTTTTTTTTTATTTTTATCAAAAATGTTTTGTTTATTATATTTTTTACAGTTTAATTTATTTAAAATTAAAAACAATTTTAAAAAATAAATTCTTTAATAAAAATTTTTAAATTTATTTAAATATTTAATTTTTTAAATTTATTTAAAATTTTAATTAAAATATTTTAATTTAATTTTATATATCTAATTTTAATAAAAAAAAATTTAATTTAAATTTTTTAGTTCTAAAATTATAATTTTTTTTAAGCTTGTTTAAGTTTTTTTTTTTAATTTTGTTTTCTATTATAAAATTTTTAATTTTAAAATTTTCATTATTGTTATTCTTTTATGTTTTTTTTTAATTTTAAATTTAATTTTTTACATTTTTTAGTTTCAAAATTTTATTATGAATGTATTATTTGACGATTATGTTTTATAACATAGTAATTTTTTTTTTTTTAATTTTTATCAATTTTATTGTTTTTATCAAATTCTTTTTTTTTTTAATTTTTATCAAAAATTTTATGTTTATTATAATTTTTAAAATTTAATCGACAATTTTAAAAAATAAATGCTTTAATAAAAATTTTTATATTTATTTAAATATTTAATTTTTCAAATTTATTTAAAATTTTAATTAAAATATTTTAATTTAATTTTATATATCTAATTTTAATTAAAAAAAAAAAATTAATTTAAATTTTTTAGTTCTAAAAATATAATTTTTTTTTAATTGTTTAAGTTTTTTTTTAATTTTGTTTTCTTTTATAAAATTTTTAATTTTAAAATTTTCATTATTATTATTCTTTTATTATTTTATATTTGTTTTTTAATTTTTAAATTTTATATTTAATTTTTTACATTTTTTAGTTTCAAAATTTTATTTTCTTCCACAGCCTTTTTTTCTTTTCTTTACCTAAAAATTATTAAAAAAAAATTAATTTTAATTTAAATTTTTGAATTAAACAATTAAAATATATTATAAATATCAAGTTTTAAAATTATAATTTTTTATTATTTATTCTATTTTAATTTTGAAATGTTTTAATTTTATTTTATAAATTTTAATATATAAATTTTAATTTTACGAAGTTTTTTAATTATTATTATTTTTTAATTATAATATGTTTTTAATTTTAATTTGAAATTTAAAATTTTTAATTAAAAAAAATCTAATTTTAATTTAAATTTTTGAATAAAAAAATTAAAATATATTATAAATATCAAGCTTTAAAATTATAATTTTTTATTATTTATTCTATTTTAATTTTAAAATGTTTTAATTTTACTTTATAAATTTTTTCTTAGTTATTATTATTTTTTAATTATAATATGTTTTTAATTTTTATTTGAAATTTCAAATTTTTAATTTTAATTATTTTAAATTTTTTTAAATTAATTTTAACATTTCTTAGTTTTAAAATCTAAATTTTTACGCCTACGTATTTGATTTATTATTATTTTCAACTTTTGCCGTTGGATTAACCTCTTTGTATTTCATTTTAATTTAAGCTCAAGTTTTTGTTTATTTTTTTCTTAAAAAGTAGGCTAAACTTTATGCATAGACACTTCCCCAAAGATTTGCCAACACACCTACACCAAGTAGTCCCACTAGCAGTCACCTACTTTACCTATGTACATACATGTATGTGTAGACGTTGCATTGAGCATCCCAATTCATGTCTTTCTCCTTCCTCGTTCCACGCCATTTTAGGGCAAAAGAATCTCAATTTCATATCTGATGGCATGATGTGCTCTATGCAACAACAAAAGCAGCAACAATCAAGTCAAAGCAAACGCGACACCCAAACAAATCTGCAAGCAAAATCGAAACTCAAGATCGCTCAAGTGGCATGCCACCACCGTCACCGCCATCGCCACCACCGACATCGGCCACGCAAGCGCAGCAATGCAAGTGTCAGCACTGCCAACAACACTGCTGGCGGACACCCATAAGATCCATACTGCAACAACAACAGCCATGCAACGTGCTTGTTGCCACAAAGGTTGCAGCTGAAAAGCAAAAAAAAAATTTGATTTGAAATGCAAACGAAATGAAAAAATCTTTATTATCGCTAGCGAAAACAGCAATAACAATAACAACAAACACAAAAACAATATGGCAACGCTAATACGGACGGTGACATTCGCTGATAGAGTTGCAAGTAAGAAGTGTTGCTGCTGGCACGATGCAAGGTTTCTTCCAACGCCGTGCATCAGCTGCTTGTGGCATGCCACGAAATGTATGCAATATCGCCGTATATATTTATTGGCAGCATATAAATATATATAGTACAGTAGTGTTTCTCGTATGTAGTTGTAGTTGTTGCTTGCAATATTGCTAAGCTGTTGTTGATGTTGTTGTTGTTGTGCCACCACCATACTTGGCAATAGTTGGTTGGGTGCGCGGCGCACGCGCAACACGCATTCGAGGTCATAACCCAATTCCTCGTGGCTGTCGCCAACAACAGCAATCACAATAATATATACATTGAGCGGAGGATGTCACCACCAAATCACAACAACAATAAAATATTTAGTAGCAGTTGGCCTCAGCTGCCGTTATTGCTGCATTATCCATACACTATTTTCCACATCCACTCAACCGGTCGGCATTTATCCCAGCCATCCAAGCAAGCACACATCCATCCATCCGACGCGATCGCCGATCGACAGCGTGTTTCGTTGCTGATGGCGGCATCGGCGGCAGGCAGCAACAAGCGCGATAGCATTGAAAGCGCATCAGCGAAGTTTTCCAATTTCCAATTGGCAATTTTTGTGGACACTGATGTCAGTGTCATCGCCATTTCCACTATTATCGCATTAACATCAGCCGCATTTGGCCGCCGCGTGCAGCTTGCTACTTGCAACATTTGATGCCACCAACGCCGCTTGACTTGTTTGGTGCGTTTTTTCGGTGGGTTTTCCCGTTGACCATTTGAGATAATGCCATCGCCGCTTTATTCTTCTGAAGAGTTACGAGTTTCTTTTGTATGTTTTTGCTATTTTTGCCTTTAATGGTGACATATTTTCGCTTAGTGTCCATTTCCAAGCGGAAAACTCGTTATTAGTGTTAACTTCGTATGAAATACGCCTTTCCCTTATTAATTTGTTAGACAATTTCTTTATCATATTCGTTATCGTATTGTATTACAATTTATTCTTGTGCTTAATCGAAGATTATTTTATTGAATTCAATTAAATTTTTTTCTTTACACAATTTTGTTATTTTAACTTTAAATAAAAAACTTCATTAAATATTTTTAGTTAATTATACAAATGTCTAATTGTATTTGGGAGCAGTAGTGTTGTATTTTGAATTCTGCAGGACTTGGACTTCTGTAAGAAGCTATTTGAGAGGTGTACATTGTACTCGGAAATTGTAAATAAAACGCAAAATATTTAATAATTCATCAATATTTATTTTGTCGCCTTCAAGGTCCTCTTTTCAAGAGCACTTTTTGGGATGGCCTTTAGTTCCTTCAGCGAATTTTGTTTTATCTCTTCGATCATCTGAAAACGGTTTCCTCGGACCAACGAATTCCGTTTGGGGAACAAGAAAAAATCACATGGAGCCAAATATGATGAATAAGATGTTTGATCGATGGTATTCGTTTTTGGCTTTAAATTCGGACACAATCGTGGTTCGATGCGAAGGTGCATTATCATTGTGTTAAATGCATGAATTGTTCTTCCATTATTCCGGCCGTTTTCGACGGATGGCTCACGCAAACGCCTCAATACGGAAAAATAGAACTCCTTATTGACCGTCTGTCCCTTCGGAAAAAATTCATGATGCACCAAACCACGAAAACTATTAGCCTTTCATTAAGTTTTTGAGCCTTTTTTCTACCTCTTCCGATGAATATTGACTTGCTTGCACGCCAAACTCATAAACCCAAGCCTCGTCGGCAGTTATAATGCTTTCCATGAATGTCTGATCGGAATTCGTACGATCAAGTATGTTCAAAGAGACCTGTTAACGGTAATATTTTTAGAAGAAGTTGAGCTTAATGGAGGCGAGTCCAGAAAGAACGCGTTTCATACCTAAAATATACACCAAAGTCATTCGAACGGACTCGCGAAAATTGTCGAGCTCTCTTGCCATCTCTCTAACACTTTGCTGCCGATTTTCAAGCACCATATCCTTCACTTTTTTTTTTATTTTCATCAGTTAAAGATTTCGAAGATCGTCCATAATGAGGCTTTCTTCCTCCACCGTCTTTGAAGGCTTTATATCACAAAACAAACTGGTTGACAAATTTCTCTCATATTTGGCATAGTAATAACGGGCCGTCCTAGTAACTTTACCCGAGGAATTGAATTACAATTTTCGGGTGCTTTTTCGTCACAATGTTAAAGCTCCGCATGACGAGTTAAGTCGATCGTATGTCATCATTCCTCAGATTTCGATCGATATCGATCTGAAATTCTAAGTATTGAACTTGGCCAGAGTGCTAAACCAGGCAATTTATTTCGTATAGACTCGGAGAGTTCTAACAGCAGTGCCAACATTCACTGAAAATTATTGTTCCTAAAGGTTTAGCAAACTTTGCCTACATTTTGGCGCATTGCAACAATTGCCTAGTTTTAGGCGAACATATGGTAGACAATTTTAAATAATATGATCGTCAATTGTATGCTGTAATAATTAAATGAAAATGTTTTGAAAATCAAAAGGGCTACAAGTGACTCACCGGCTCCCGTAAATTTGTTTTATGTACGGCATAATAATGTACCGATACATTAAGACATTTAAAAAAAATCCCCAACTAATTGCTATTAAATGTATTTTATATTTCCCGTTCCCACAAGATTTTCCCTTCTGTTGTTGATAATTCGAAAAAACACATACTCTAGCATTTTTTAATCAAAAAGTTTTTGAAAAGTGTAAAAAATTATTTTTAAATTTAAAAAATATTGGACAAGAATTGGCATTAGAACTGTGCATACGCATAGAATTTTGAACCAAAACACATTAACCAAAGCGGTTTTTTCGATTCGAAATTTCTGTGCTGAAATTTTGGCGTAAAACTACCTAAAATCCGAAAATCGTACAATAGCAGCTTAAAACAACCAAACAACCCTAGAGGACAACAACAACAAACTACAACTCAGCAATATTTTAGCACCAACAGCAACAACTAAACACCCAAATTTTGTGTGCAATAAGCTTAACGGTACTAACTGCAGAACAGAACAGAAGTTCAAGCCATTAACTGGAGGAAGCTTAACACGGAGACGCGCCGAGTTGAACCGCAGAACTGGCAGCTTCCGCTAACTGCGCTCATCTACAACAACAATCACAGCCAAAGGAGATCACATCAACTACGTACGCTACAACAACAACAACTGCAGCAACAGTTACCGTAAGTAGTTGTTGTTAGAGTAGCTCAATTAGCTAACCTCAAAACCACAAGCCAAGCGCCAGCCGAAACATTTAATCGCAAAAATAACAATTCAAATTTGTACTCTCCAACGTAAATACAAGTAGAAGAAAAATACCCCAACAACAATAACTCCATCGTATAAAATGTCTCTAGCAACACGTCAGACCACCACCGAATCGGTGGCTGAGGAGGAAAAACCACACCCACGCTGGTTCGATTGGGTCGAGAGAAATGCCGTGCCGAAGCGCTTCGACTTTCCGCGGCCCAAACGTGAAGTGACGCGCTGGCAGAAACGCGGTCCGATGACGCGACGTGATTGGGTGCGCTTCTATCGCTGGGCAGCAAAGAATGCCACGCCACGTGAAATACCGCCACCACATTGCCCCGAGCAACCGCCCGCCAAGGTCGAAGAGGGCAAGAAAAAGAAGAAGGAAAAGAAGAAAAAGACTTATACGCTCGCTGAACTGCTCGAGCACGCGGCACAGATCAGTGAGCCGCGTGAACCACGTGACAAGTACGTCTTTCCACCAACGCCCGACTATCCATACGCGCCGAAAATCTCGCTAAAAGAGCCAGCCAAAAAGGATCCAGGGCGACCATTTCAGCCGATCAAAGTACCGAAGTGGTTTCATCATCTCGAGAACGAGACCGAGTTCTGGTCGACGCTGCGGTTTCCCATCTTCCGTCCGGCGCTAAACTATAAACCGACTGCGAATATGCTGCGACTGGCTTTGCCGCGTATGGTGCCACCGCTACGGCAGCATTGTCCGATACCCGAGCCGCCGATCGAGTTCGTGGCGCCACGCCGACGCATGACCTATCGGCAATGGCGCGAGCATCTGAGACGGCTGGAGTATCTCGCAAAGCCGACAGCACGGCCGTACTACGTGGAAATGTATGATTACGTGTATTAATGTCGCGCGGAGTTATGTTTATTAGTTTATAGTCGGAAAATTAGTTGAGTATTTATTCTCTTTTATTATTACTTTATAATGATTATAGAGCGTTAAGTTGTTCAGTGAAACAGTTAAAAAATAATGCAAATGATATTACAGATGATATTAAGGGAGTTAGATAACGGGTTATTTTCAAGCGCATGTAAAGTGGCGACGTTGAAGGAAAGAGTTTTGCAAGTGTTGACTTTGAGAAGTTTCCTTTTTTACAGAATGTGTGTAGAGTTGTGAAGGGCGGGTTTGGGGCGCATCTCTTCCGAATGCGTCGTTCGCTTTGTGGAGCACAATGGCTGCGTGAGCGTTAATGGCAGCTCTGCTCAGAAGATTTGCGCTGCTATTGTCAACCTTACTTAGATCCAGTGTACTCGAATGTAGTTTTCATACTTATGTATTTGGTACAAATTGTATATATACACATATATTTCTATAAAAATTATTTCCTGTAAAAAATTCATCTGAAAAAATTATCACATTGAAAATATATTAGAAGATATGGTTTTGAAAAAACTGTAAATTAAATCAAATTAAAATTTTTCTCTCTAAATTGGCACTAGATAGTGAAGAGTGTTCTTTTGGGTTTTAAGAAAGTCGGGAAGGGTTGGTTTAGAAATCATCAAATCAAACTCGGCGAAAATGAACACAAAAACCAACGTTCATACTATAAAACGTAGAAACTGATCATGTCGAAGACTTTGCCTACATAGGCACTAAATGTCCACTGAAACAGTTAAGGAAACAACATTTTGCTAAGAATAAATTCAGAAATAGGGGCAAGTGCTAAGTTACGACAAAGCTATAAATCAACGCAAGTATCCTTTCAAACAAAAATCTGACGATTTACATAAGTCCAATGTTGTATCTGTACTGCTTTACCTTTGTGAAATCTTGTAAGCGATCACCTTACTGGAAATAGTCCGAGCTTTGTTAATAGATGCCTACGGCGTATCCTCCAGGTGTCCCAACGTCATCTGCAATGACGAGCTATTACAGGAAATCAAATTGAAAGCCAACGGCAAACTATACAAACTCCGAAAATGGAAATGGATAGATTAAAACAGCAAACAGATGTAGTTTGCCGACCAGTTCTGAATTAAAATCCTCAAGAAAGTCGTAAGCGAGCCCATCCTAAGACCATGTGAAGAAAAAATCTTTACAAAAATATATCGATGAATGCGGAGAATCGTTGCACGAAGTAAAGATGCTAGACAACAAAGGGAGCAGATGGAAATACTTTATTGAACCCCAATGCTGCGGGGTTAGACGCCAGAAATGATGACGATGATACCGTTACTGTGCTATGATTTATTAGTGAAATTTTAACTTTGATAGAGTTTGAGTAGATAACTTTGTAACATTCTTCGACCCATATAAAGTTTAGAGAGTTTTCGCATATGATAAGAATATAATACTGAGCTCAGTTCCTAGATATAATCCTCATCGCATATGTAAGGAATATAATACTGAGCTCAGTTCCTAGATATACTCCTGATTTTGGCGACAACTTGTCATCCATAATCTTTATCAATACTCACGTGGTCTATATAATTAATAAAATTCTTATTTCAAGTAAATAGCTGATCCCAAGGACATCAACCAGCTGGACAGCGGCACCTTTCCAATTAAGGGACCGCACATTACAGGTGCATGCTCATAAATCGTAATCCTCAATGCGTTTGCAGTGGTCGTCATCAAAAGGGGCGCCTCTCATCCGAAGCTATTTTCTTCTTCTTCTTCATTGGAGGTATTTTTTACGTGGCAGGTCCCAAACCCAGCGCACAATCCTGGGGAACTGGTTGTGAACGAGGGCAAGACGAAATTGTCTTCAAACAAATAGTCGTCGCAATCGCGACTTGGCTTCCACGTCATTGTTGACAGTCATAAGAAGTCGTAGATAATTTCGTCTATTATCTAGTAACACTAACAACAATGTCTGCCTCAAATCCAACGCAGAATAACTCTTACCAACTCGTTTACTTCGGACCGAGTTAGCAATTGAGAAGTAAAGGCTTCACTCGACGTACAAAGACCAAACTCTATAAGTCACTCATCATCCCCGTCCTGCTATATAGCGGTGCATAGGCATGGACGATGAAGACATCTGATGAGTTGGCGTTACGAGTTTTCCAGACGAAGGTTCTGCATAAGATTTATGGTCTTGGCGAACACCGCTGTCGATGGAACGACGAGCTGTATGAGGCATACGACGACATTGATATATGTACATAGATCAACGAATTAAGAGACAGCGGCTATGCTGGCTAGGTCATGTCGTCCGAATGTAATAAACCGCTACAGCTCAGAGAGTACTCGACGCAATACCCGCCGGGAAAAGCAGAGGACGAAGAAGACCTCCACTCCGTTGGAAAGGCTAGGTGGAGAAGGAACTCGGCTATAACCGCTTAAGCTGTGTCTCCGCTAAGAGATAAACATATACATATGTACATATGTAATAATTGCTTGGATTTTGAGCCTCTTGTTGACGTTTTGTACCTTGGTACTTCCCTAACTTTAGTCCTGACAAATTGCAAGAGTATGAAATGTTCGGTTACACCCAAACTTAGCTCTTCCTAACATGTTGAGATTAGATTTTTTTTTTTTTTTGAGTTTGCTTTTTTTATTTAATGTTAGATGCACTGTTCTAAGAGCCTACCTGCGTGTTTGAGAAACTCTCCTTTTAGGTGCCTGTTATTTCAAAAAAAATTCGGAAATGTAATCAAGGATTGAATAGGGAGTGGAGAAATCCAACTATTTGTGGCAAATATTGGACACAGAAATCGAAGCAATGGCATTATTTGTATTTTAGATAACTTACAGTAACAAAAACAATAAATACAACTCTTATACAACAAAAACAACAATACATAAGTAACAAGGTGTTCGGTTATGCGCTTGTTGTTGTTGATTGAGGTATGGCTGTTGTTTTTTTTTAGCTTTTCTTCAAACTGCTAGTGTCTCCATTGAAAGTAGGTGCACCACCGAACGCGGCAAACGAATTGAATTTATTTCGAAGTATTTTGTAACCGTAATATTGATAAAACTTATGACAATGCCGCTACCGAAATGAAATTGTTGCAACTTTTAGCAAAAGTCTGAATACATACATATATATGCATATATGTATGTGTGCTTGTATATTTCGGTGTGGCAAGTTGAACCCTGAACGCGCTTAGCTTACCACGCTGCCACACCGCGCGGTTTAACGACAGAGGCGGCTGAGCGGCAAGGGAGCTAAACAGTAGCGCCAATCAAACGGTAAACGCGGCTAAAGCAAAGTGCCGGGCTTACAAATATACCCGTCAAACAGCCACTGCCAGTGAGGCCGTCAGCCAAGTGCCCAAATGGCCTAGTCTGTCATTCAGGCGGCGAGGCGACAGCAATAAATACTCGTAAAATCAAATGTCGTAGCGGCGCATCGTTGCTTTTGTTATTTTACGGTTGCCATTTGCATTTAATATTTTATTTTATTTTTATTTTTTGTACTTGTTGTTGTCGTTTTCGTTGTTATTATTGATAGTGTTGTTGCTGGTTGTGTGTTTCACTTGCCTTGCGAATGGCAGAAATCGAATTGTGGTAGGCTATGGAAACTTTCGAGCAAACTTTTCACACACACACACACACACCCATACGACGAAGCCCGATATTAAAGTGTATAACCACAATTTGCCTCGATAAGAATAACCAAAGCGTACAAAATGCATAAATTTATTTGAATTTATAGGTGTGTTTGTGTGTGTGTGTGTGTGTGTTTGACGCGGCTTTGCTTACCTTTCATTGTTAGATTCGCTCATCGTGCATTTCTCTGCATGTGTTTGTGTGCGCGTGTTTGTGTGTGTTGCTTGGTATTTGGGGCATTGCATTTGCATTTTGAATTGCAGAAGACACGAATAATCAATTTATTTTGTGTATGTGTGTTGCGCGTAACGGCAATGTACGAAGGAAATACAATACGACACGGACATTAATGTCATACTGTTCTTTCAATAATTAACACAAATAAAATATGCTCATAAATAATGATTCGATGCTCCAATGTTTCCTTATTGATTGTTTTATTAATAAAGAGTTTCATTGACTATAAATTTCTGCGAATTTATGGTTTCTGATAACACGAACATCAATAAAACCAAAAAAAAATCGTTAATTTCGGCTGCAACGAAGCTTTAATACCATTCACAGGAGGGCATAAAACGATCTTTATCTTGATATATGTATATATGCGATCAGTTTGTATATAGCTGCCGTACAATATTGTGGTACTGAACGATCTGAGCAAATTGCTCGGAGATTCTACCGTTGCATGAACAATCATTTTTACCAAATTTCGGAAAGAAATAAAACAGTCTTCCATACAAGATCAGGATTTTCATCGATCATCATATTTTCGGAGATTATAGCACTATCTTGGATAATTATCTATGACAAATTTCGTGATGATGTCTTCTCAATTAAAAAAGTTTTCCATACAAGGACTGAAATTTTATTAATCAGTTTGTATATCAACTACATCAAATAGTGGTCCGTTATCGGCGATTTCGATAATCCTTCCAGACCTGAGAAATTAAAGTTTACAGATTTTAACGCCGCTTCGCACAGTTGCTAATATGACCATCGTGAATGCAATAAAAAGTAAGAAAAAAATTATCCGAAGAAGGATTCCTTGAAAAAGGACTCGCACAATTGTGTATTACCGCTCTTAAGGCCATATTATTGAAAGAAAAAGCAGTACGATTTAAAAATCTTATTTCAAGAAAAAAAATGATTTTTTATTGATGGAATGTATTTAAAAATAATATTCATGTTCATTGATTGAAAGCGATCATTTTTTTGTGTGGTACTCCTGAAAACAGTTTTTTATTTTTGGTTAGGCAGAGAAATACATCGCATTTTGAGCATTTTATGCTAGTTCATATCCATTGCCTTTGGCCAGTGATCATACCGATCAGTACGTACATCAACGCGAGGATCCAGGGGTCTGTTTCTTTTTGCAGCTGGCTCTGCTGTTGATGTGCAATACGGAACAGGTGGATTAATTGGCCTTTCAGTGAATTTGGCCAATACTTCGCCGAGCTTAGATTTAAACATAAATAGGTCTTTAATATTCTTTTTTCGCATGCCCGCCTTTAGTGCATCGGCTCTGTACTCTTTCCATGCATTGCATACTGCCATGTCAATCAAATAAAAAGTTGTTTTTACAGTCCATTTCTTCGTTTTTATAAAAATTCTGTAGTATTCCATTGTCTGATCAGCTGCGCCGACTCCGCCCATTTTTAGGTTGCAACGCTTTACGATTTGCACCACCTTTGTACCACTCCAACTGGGTCTTTTCCACATTCTGTGGATACTAGCGTAACGCACTTGCTATCGCGCCATTTAACTGCAACTACATTACCTTTCACAAACTGGCTTATGTCTCCTCTATTCATATTTCGATCTAACGAGAAATCCATCCCCTGCACAGGCAATCGGTTAAAGCTAAAAGCGGAATCGTGGTAAAGTACCGATCAAAATAGAGAAAACTCCCTTTCGGCAAATGTTTTGTCAATCTATTGACAATAGACGGTGCAACTCCCACGCCTGTGTCAGAAAAATTTCCTTGTCCTTGGAATATTTCGAAATCGACGACGAGCCCGCTGGAAGTCGCAACAACAAAGTTCTTAAGACCTACAGGTCTCGGTTTATTTTTAACGTATTGCCGCATGGACGCCCTTCCTGTAAATGGGATCATTTGCTCATCAATCGAGTATTCCGTAATTTCTGTTGCTAGTGCTTGGCATCGAGATCTAACGCAGTCTATAACCGGCTGAATCTTAAACAGTTTGTTTGTCGGAGGCTGTAGAGTATCAACAAAATGGAGGCTGTTCCTTAATGTAAAGAATTTATCTCTGGTCATCGCGTTTCTTATTTGTGCTAATCCGAAGCCTTCCGACCAATACATCCGGACTCTGGGGTAAGCTAGGCAACCCATTATGATATGGAGTCCATAAAGATTTTTAATATCGGCAGCAGTAGCATTGGGGACACATCCATACTGAGATAAGTGATACTTATTCGTAAAAAACGCTGTGTTTTGAAAATGATCTTCAGGAAAATATTTCTGAAAATACTCCATCGGTCTACCAACAAAGATATTTCCGTGATGACTTCTTTTTTGCGGGGGCATCGAGTCAACAAAACCGATACTTTTCCAGACTTCATCCCGAGCGGATACGCTTGTATTTACATGACTTACAGTTGGGTTCTGATTACCTGGAAGTAAAATTTCGTCTTCCGAAGAAGTTTTATTACAATCCGACTCTGATCAACCGCCCATTTGCCTATTTGGTAGTTCCCAGAGCGCATCCTCATTTGAGTCATCAGAACTAAAGTCAGCATCGGAATTTTCCGATATTTGGAAAACTTGAAGCAGGTCCTCATCAGGATTCAAATTGAAATGACCTGGAATGACACAATTGTGCGGGTAAATGAAAATGCGAGGTCAAAGCCTGAAGCGCACAATTGTGTGGTCCTTTTTTAAACTTGTTCAAAACACTTAATTTAATTATAATTTTTTTGCTGTGCTTTGTTTTCGAAATACTACAAATTTTGGTATTCAAAATGCTTTAACTCAGGAGCTTATTCTCCGACTACTGTGAAATTTATAAATGTGTTTAGATTTGTTCGAAATATTTACATTCAAGTCTAAGAGCTCTTCTTCTTCTTTACTAACATAGATATCGCTTACGCGATTATAGCCGAGTTAACAACAGTGCGCCAGTCGTTTCGTCTTTTCGCTACGTGACGCCAAGTGGGGATTCCAAGTGTAGGCATGTCCTTCTCCACATGGTCTTTTCAACAAAGTGGAGATCTTCCCTTTCCTTTTCTTCCTCTGGCGGTTACTGCGTCGAATACTTTTAGAGCAGGAAAGTTTTCACGCATTCGGACGACACGACCCAGCCAGCGTAGACGCTGTTTCTTAATTCGCTGAACTACATATGTTAATGCCGTCGTATATCTCGTACAGCTCATCGTTCCATCGAATGCGATATTCGCCATTGCCAATGCGCAAAAGATCAAAAATCTTCCGCAGAACTTTCGAAAACTCGTAACGTCGACTCACCAGATACTGTCATCGTCCATGCCATATAGAAGGAATGATGAGTGACTTATAGAGTTAGGTGTTTGTTCGTCGAGAGAAGACTTTACTTCTCAATTGCCTACTCAGTTCGAAGTAACACCTGTTGGTAAGAGATATTCTGCGTTGCATTTCGAGCCTGACGTTGTTGTTGGTGTTAATGCTTGTTCCAAGATAGAAGAAATTATCTACGACTTCGAAGTTATGACTGTCAACAGTGACTTGGGAAACAAGTCGCGATTGCGACGACTATTTGTTTGAAGACAAGAGATATTTCGTCTTGCCTGTTGGTAAGAGTTCTTCTGCGTTGGATTTCGAGCCTGACATTGTTGTTGGTGTCCCAAGTGCGACGACTGTTTGTTTGCCCTCGTTCACTACCATACCCAGTTGCTCCGCAAATGCCGAGAACTAACAGATTGTGCCGAATTATTTTCTCCGGCAGTAGATTGGGAAATGTTGCTTAGATGTTGGATAAAAATTCCACTTCGTACCGATGCCGTGGCTGAATTGTGGAAACAGACTGGACATTATAGGAGATTTTTCCTTTTTCGTTTCTATAAAATTTGTTAATATCTCCAGCACACAAATGAAAAGTGAAAGTAGAATTTCTTCTCTCGCAGCGTATTTCCTTTGAATCGATTTTTTTCACAATAGTCGAGACCAATATTCTACACCGTGCAACAAAATGTTTAATCTTATAAAAAATTTAATGGATCATATCAATTTGCAGCTTAAGGCAATTATTACACAAAAGTTAAGCACAAAACAGCAACAACATAATAGTGAGGATGCCAAAGATTAACACACACACACGTTCAATACACTCAGACGTGCCATTTCTGCCTGTGCTCAGCGGCAGCTGATCGTCTTGCAGCCGCTAGCCAGCGCGCCGCTCGGAGGGGAGGCGAAACCAAAACGCTCACAAAGATGACGTTGCAAAGCGATTGTTTGCCGGTGGCAATTGCATTTTTTAATCCGCTTCAGCGTTTTCGATATGAAAAGCGTAAAAAATGTGCGTCATTGCGCCGGAGCATTTAAGTAATAAGCGTAAGAAAAGACATTTTTGTATAAAACTCAGGCATTTGATGCGCTCTCATTGACTTACGTGCATATGCGCTTGTATCTTGGCAGCGGCCAGCGCGTTTCTATTCAGCAACCATCAAATTAGAAGTTCAATGAGATGATTGATGCTTTAAAGCCGATTAGAGTGGTAATTCAGTCATGTTGTTGTTGTTTTATAGCCTAGTAGACTTCCATGCGACTAGATTGTAAGGAACGAATAAATGCTAAAAAAACGAATATCAACTACAAAGATTGGGAACTACGAGGTTTCTAAATTTTTACTCTAGAGGTGCTTTGAGTTATGAAGTTAAAATAAGCATAGTAGATAGGGCGTGGTTCCAGTGACTGGTTTATAGTTGATTCATATCACTCCAAGAGGACAAACTTCTATATCCGATAAATAATACTTGGTTCACGGAATCTAAGAACCAGCGCTGAGAACTAAAGTTCTAAACACAAGTATAATATTTTTGCTATTAGGGTGTTTATGACAAAAGTAGACTCCAGAGTAAAAAAAAAGGCAAGCAAATGGGTCCGCTGGTGAACGAGGGCAAGACGAAATATCTCCTGACATCAAACAAACAGTCGTCGCACTCGCGACTTGGCTCTCACGTCACTGTTGACAGTCATAACTTTGAAGTCGTAATAATTTCGTCTATCTTGGAACCAGCATTAACACCACCAACAATGCCAGCCTGGCAATCCAACGCAGGATAGCTCTTGCCAACAGATGCTACTTCGGACTGTGTAGGCAATTGAGAAGTAAATTCCTGTCTCGACGATCAAAAACCAAACTCTATAGGTCACACATTACTCCCGTCTTACTATATGGTGCAGAGCCATTGGCGATGACAACATCTAATGAGTCGACGTTGCGAGTTTTCGAGAGAAAGGTTCTGCGAAAAATTTATTTACGCATTGGCAACGGCTAATACCGCAGAGATTTATGACATATTCAGCGAATCAAAAGACAGCGGCTCCGCTGGCTAAGTTATGTCATCCGATGGACTAAAATGCTCCAGCTCTGCAAGTATTCGACACAGTACCTGCAATGGGAAGAAAAGGAAGAGGAAGACCACCACTCTGTTGCAAAGACCAGGTGGAGAAGGACCTGGCTGCACTTGCAGCAACTGGAGCCCTATGTCAGTAATAACGCACTGAATATTCTCCTCCAAGGCGTCAGTCGTGTCGGGCTAATCCGCGTTGGCAAACAACTTCACACAACCGAACAAAATAATCCAGCGGTGTTAAATCGCACGATCCTAGAGGACACGCCACAGGCCCACGAGATCAACGCTCACCAAAAGTTCTTTGGAATCATTTGGTTATTTCGTTAGCTGTGTGGGAAGTAGCGGCCTCCAGTTGGAACCAAATGTCGTCCACATCAACATACTCCAGTGCAAGCACGAAAAAGTCATGAATCCTGATTCTGTAGCCTTCCCCATTGACTGAAACATTGTAGAGGACGGCATCATTTTTCTGCATGCAACGAGTCTCCGCATGACACTGACCACCTCTTTGCATGCCCTATAAACCCTACACATCTAACACCCCTCTCTCTCTGGTCCGACCCCGTCGAAACTGGGCGTTTCCTGGGCCTACCGTTAGATGACGTCGACGACAACACAAATGACACTTACCACCCTAACGGGGATTAGTATCCCGTTAAAACAACAACAACAACGGCATCATTTTTGAAGAACTATGGACCAATTTGCTCATAGGTCACACCAAACAGGGTCTTTTGAGGATATAACGGCGTCTCAACAATGGCCAATGGATTAGCATTATTCCAAATATCAAAAGTGAGCTTCGTCGCTGAACAAAATTTTCTTGTGAAAATCTCGGTCTGTGGCCATCTTGTTTTGGGCCCTTTGACCAAACTTGATGATCATGAAGACCAAATGATGTTAGACCAAAGTTTCTTCATTTATGATTTATTTAGAGTATGGTTTGTTATATTCTGTAATTTTTAGTATATAGGTTCCTTGATGTTTTTAACCGGCTTCGAAATGTGGAGGCATACTCCGGGGTTTTGATTTTGTCGAGGATATACAGTTTTTAGGAAACAACTTCTTGATGAACTAGACTTGCTTTTTGCCAAATGGGAACCTGATAACTCGTCGGAGTTTGTCGCTCATTTGGAAGCTGAAGCGTTGAGTTACTTTACCGAGCGTTGAGTGTTAACTCTTCCGGCATGTGGAGTGAGAGTGTCACCATGGAAAACAAAGCACTCATCAATGTGTTATTGCCATTTTCGACGCTATGTGTACGCCGAATATAAACCGTTAGCAATGCCACTCGTCTGTAAACGAGTAGCTGAAATAATATTCACAGCTTCGTGTTGGATCAAGTTCACACAGCGCCGACGCCTTGAATCGGGTCGCGTTTTATAACATATAATTAATTAATAAAAATTAATTGTGCCGACTAACACGAGTTTTAATGAGCATAAATTAATTTATCTCAGCGGTAGCAGCTGTCGTTAATGATCGTATGAATGCGCGAGTTAGTGCAGGAGAATCGTCAAACGCGACATTTGTCATGTCACATGCGATGATTTAAAGTCATAAAGCACTAACTCACTTAATGACACATATATACACACACACACACATACACAAACACATCGAGCCACCTAAATGACATGAGTAGCTGGTGAAAAGTCACTCGGGCATGCCAAAGGCAACGGCAAATCTGGTGGCGCACACGCAAGCATGTGCAACAGTGTGGCAAGCTAACTGATTTCGCTGATGAGCTAACGAATCGCGGGACAAGCGAGGCGAATGGCTGGCTAACGCGTCGAAGACAGCGCAGATGTGTGCACGTGAAGTTCTAGAAGTCGTTGAAGCTGAGGCGAGCTAAAATAGAGTAGTGCTGTGTAGAGTGGAGGGGGGCAGAGACAATGACAACATGAATGACATGAAGAGTGCGCTGGCAGATAGCTTCGTACTTTTTCTTATTCTTATTGTGTTTTGCTGGTGCTCAACTGTGACTTGGTCAATGAGTTGCACTCTGCGGCAGCGCGCACCTTCTGTTGTTGTTCTTCCTCATGCTTTTGTTGTTGTAGACGTTCATGTCGATGATGAGCTTGCACTTGCACTTGCACTTGACTTCTGGGAAGGTTGCATAAATGCATGAATGACTACTTGACTAAGCTACAGGGAGCTGCGTCTGGCCCTAGCCGAGCTGTTCTAGGCTTCGTCTCCAGCACGCTACTCAGCTATCTTGGTCCACTTGCTTTAACGTGCGCACCATCGAATGGTAGCGCTGGTAAAGGTTTAACTGTTGCTGACGAGCACCAATGGCTCGGGCCGCAGCAAGGGGTCCGCAGTCGCATGCGCAAAGTCGTTGTATTTATATAATTTTTACAGTTAACTTGCAATTACACACTTGCTGACTGTGCACAGATATGTGAGTGTGTGTGCGTGTGTCTCTGTTTACTCGAATAAGAAATTGAGAAAATGAGGGGAAAATTGAAAAACACTTGAAATGCAGTAGTCACTCTCGGTGGGTTGGCGCACATATGAACGTTGAACCCCAACTTCCGCGGTGCAAACAACAGTAATTTTTACAATCAGTAGCCCAACGGCTGGGAAGTTGCCGGCATACTTTTTATGGCTATTTGAATATTTAAAATTGATGAAAGCCGTTAAAAGTCAATAATGTGCTCAATGATCTATGTACTTATATATAAACATATGTGATTGGTTGTGTATGTCAAGTAGGGAAAGTAGACACTACACGCGATTGCCAGACTTTAGAGGCTACACATGAGGTCTCTTCAACATGTCTTTAAATTTGTTTTAAAATACAAATTTTGCGTTCGTCGAAGCGTGTTTGCTGCCATCTTCTTTAGAGCCATGAGCTTTTTAAACATATCAGAGTATTTATTTAAAATAGTAGTATTTATACAGTTTAATATCATGGTAAAAAATTTTCAAATCGGCCTTCTAATATCAAATCCTACTAAATTGAAAAAACACATTATAAATCGTAGACGTGCGGGAGACCCACTTCATTCCAATGTATAATATTGTAGTCAGTTCTTGTATTGAATAAAAAAATTTCACAAAACAAAACGATGTCGACCAAGTTTTGAGAATCTTTCGAGAACTTCTGCTGTGACTTCAGTCTCATAATGCGTGTGCAGCAAGTTCAGGCCGATCAATCTATCTTCAAGGATGATTTTCATGCAGCGATGTGTCGAAAGAGAGCGTACAGAGCTCTCATTCGTCATCACAGAATATGCGAAGATAGTTACATATGAATTATGGGGTATCGGCAGTTCTTCAAGTAGTCGGTAACTGACTTTTGGTTCCCTCTCCAATGACACTGCCAGTGATCAAGTTCACCTAAAAGGCCTTTGAATCTGTCTATCAAGCCGTCAATAAGTTTTTGCATTTATTTGGTTTTCAAAGCACGTACTTTTTCTGGAAGCTGCAGACTTTGTTGAAATCCATCCAATACTTCTCTATAAAAGCGCGTCTTCAAATCTTCGCCGATTGTGTCCAACAGAGAAATGTACACTGAGACCCTGTAGTTTTCTTAGCAAGTTCTCACACAAAAGTTCGTTATGCTTGTCGACCGCTGATTCTTGGTTTTTCTTCGTCAACTTTCAGTTCTGTCACCATTTTACACGTGTCCGAATAAATGGATCGAAAATGTTCTTCAGCTTTTTGTCTTCGATTTCGAAACGTTACAAGCAGTGTATCTATCATATTTGGTGCCTTTGCCAGATCGATCGACTCTTTCTGAAGAATTTTGCTGAGTGAATGAGTTAGAGATAGAATATCATCACTGCGATGCGTATCAATGATGATCTTTGACGATCAACGACAATTTTACGGCAAATTGGATAACTGCATCATGCCGTTCAACCCATTTTGTTTTACATAAGTTGCCACAGTAAAATCCACGCCGTAAAATGTCAGAATGCTCCGTCAGATAGTTTTTATTGTGTTTCTGAAAAAATGACAAATTTCTGAATTATATTTCTGTTATTTTATATTATTTCTTAAAGACCTAGGGGGTCTATCTAAGACAACTGTACAAAGTTTTCTACTTGAGGCGAAGTAAATACATAGCTTAATTAATAATTAAATTGAGTAATCCACAAACAAAATTCCTCTCGCATCACAAAAAACTGATGCCATAACCTTCTTGGTCAACCGATTTCCGGACACGAACTCGTTTCGAAGCCGAACAACCAGATTCACACCACTCATTAGCCTCTTGTTTTGATTCATCCAAAATGATAGACCCAAGTCTCATCCATAGTGATGAATCGACGCACAAAATCCACTTTATCCTTTTTAAAACTTTCCAAATGTTGCTGAGAAAGTCGCATTCGAATGTGTTTTTGTTCCATTGTTAGCGAATGCGGCACCCATTGTGCTTTCTAAAACTCAAAACTTCACTTAAAATATAGCTCACACTGCCTAATGAGATGTGTAGAGCCTCTACTAAATTTCTCTCAGTCAATTGACGATCTTCCAAAACCATATTCTGTATATTGGCTATGATCTCTAGTGTTGATGCGCTTTTTGGACGTCATTCACGTGGATCGTCTTCAAGGCTTGTACAAACACGTTTAAATTCAGCAAACCATCTTTTTACTGTCCTAATTCTAATAATTTAATATTTGTTCGTGAATTTCTTTTGGTGCTACACCTTCCAAAAATAAGAATTTTATCACTACACGATATTCAATTTGTTCCATTGTACAAAAATACTGTGACACGGCGACACTAAATGGCTTGTAAACAAAAAATTAATTGACAGATTGAAATGAAACTTCACATACGTTCTTATGAAGAGTGTATCAACAAACCAAAAAGCAACAAAAAAATGGGCTAATAGCAATGTCCTCTTTTATCGAACGACTAAACTTATTGAACAACCTCGTATGTTCATAACAATAATTTGCTGTACTCTAAATTCAGACAATTTTTTCACTTCGTTCTTCGCCAGGTATCAGCTGTCTTTTATGTTTTTATCACTTCTTCCTCCCATGCTGTGGTCTAAACATATAATTTACTTGTCCTCTTCATCCATTCTGCATATCCTTTCTATACGCTACCGCGTGTCCTTCGAAATTGAGATTAATTGCTTTCAGCAAACGAAATTTTCAATTTTCATAATGTGTAACTCCATATCGAATGGTCATGGGCTAAATTAGTTATTATTTGGTGCTCTCCATTTTTCCGGCAGTTTTTCCACTATTGGCGCCTTTTCAATATTTAATTGCTTCTATGTGCGGTAATTATTCTTTTTATTGCTTGATGTTTTTAAGGTAGGACGTGCCTACCCACTTACACATGTAGTCCAATGTCTCGGATACCATGTGGCTTTCACTTTTACGCTGTATTTATTATAATCATGCAGTGAACAATTGCGCGTTACACAATTTTATCAAAAAAAAAAAACTGGATTGTCCTAAAGGCTCCTGCCATATTGGCTCCCTCCGTAACTTTTGTAAGCCACAATCAAAATTATTACATTTTAATTGTCGGTTTTGTATCCATTTCCTCTTGCATAAGTCGTCTATCACTATTGAGACACAACTCTGTTTAGTCCATATCTCACCATATGTTTCTGAGCCAATCCTCTACAGCGCGCGAGTACTCTACTTCTGTCATATTTATGGTTTATTATATTGATTGCTGTTATTTATTATTTATTTTCCTCTCATTCTGTATCTTTTCAGCGCTATTTGGTGACTATGGCAATATTGGACGCATTCGTCGACGCCATCATCCGCGCGGCACGAAGCGTGGTCGGCCACGTGGCAGCACAAGGCGTGGCGGCGGCAATGGCTCTATGGGACGTTCTATTTCATCACCGGGTAATGCAAATGTAACAATGCCCGGTACGCCAGGTGGAGAAGGTGGGTTATGATCATGAAGAAAATGTAAATTTTCGAATCGAAAGGTAAACAAATATGAAAAGGAAACATTTACCAAAGCGAATCGAAGTCTCAAATATTAATTTGCTAAACATCATGTTATGAGTTTTAAGCTTGATCGGTGTTGCTCCGAAGCTGTCTGGTTCTTGCCATCGAAGCTGCTTCGATTTTAGCGTTTTTTAGCTTTGTCTCGGAAGCCACGACCTCGACGGACCACGATCGTGCAATGACATAACCTACAAAACTATAGCGTTATAGGGATAGAATTCCTTTTGTGGTTATTTATGATTTAAGGGTTCTTTTAGCATTCAGATATGATAAGGATTGATAGAACATAAAAGCAAAAGCTTCAAGAAGAATCAATTCAGAATGCGACGGTTCATTACCGTGGGGCAAAAGACAATAGTTGTCGGCCCATAATACCGGCTTATTTTTACGAATAGCTTTGCTGAAACGACGAATTAACAGTATTCCTTGTTGACTGTTTGACCGGTCGGACGGATTTCGGAATGTACCACACCTCGATAACTGAAGAAAACTGCCACATAACCTAGATTTTGATCTACTTTTACGTGTTTTTTTTCGGCTTCGACTCACCTTTGCCACAATAGTCGGCCGATTGATCTTCTGTTTCCAGGTCGTGAGCATAGATACAAGACTCATCGCGAGTAATAATACGTTTCATGATACCATGGTAGTCGGAAAGCATTGCTTCACAGATGTTAACGTAACGCTGTTTTCCAAAAAAAAAATCAGTGATTTTGGAAACAATCGAACTTTCACTTTTCAACAGCCCAAATGATTTTTGAAAATATTTTTCATTTATCCGTGCGATATTTCAACGACGCCAGTAAGATCTCTGACTGTTGATCGTCGATTCTCAAGCACCAATTCCTTCATTTTATAGACTTGCTGATCATCAGTTGATTTTGAATGCCATCCTTGATTGATTGTACAGAGCGCCTATACATTGAATGGCCTTAACACAAAAACTGTTTGAGATATCGATTTAGATCTAGATATATACTTACGTTATTTGCTTGATTAGAAGGGCAGGGAGTTATTGAGCTTTAACTAACTTTCTAAGTTAGAATATATTTTCCTGAAGGCTGTAATGTACCTATCGTAGAAGTATATTGCTTGAATGATAACTCTTGAACAATGAACACTCTTGCTTGCTTATATGCAACTCTGCCATAATTGCCCGCCACTTCAAGCTAATCTCTCTCAAAATCACGTTTTACACCGCTCTTATCTTTTGGCACGCCCGAAATTAATTAAACTGCCTGTTTTTTAGGATATGGAAATGTGCTTGTGGTTTTTACAAAATTCTTGAACACCCTCTTTCCTATACCACTTCCGTTATGCTTATATATTTTAATCCTTACTTCCCTTTGCTTTGACAAATGTGGTTCCAGCGCTTCCGCTGCTCCTTTGCATGCCCGCTTCACCGTGCTTTGGTTGTACTTAAGTACGCGCCTAAGTGGCACTTAAGCTAATGAGTCACACTCAAACACTCGCGAACGAAGGCGGGGAGGGGAATAATGCTGTCAGAAAAAAATTAAATATTTAATAGACTGTAATAAGTGTGAGTATTGAATGCGCGCCGGCAGGCAGTGGTTAAATATCAAGTTTGAAGAGGGCGGGCAGCTCAATACGTGACATATTTTACAGTTATTTTGTGTACTCACACTTGCCGCATATCTGATATGCCTTTGTGGTATATTATTACAATCTGATGACTACCCTTTCCCTTATCGGGCGGAGTCAAAGCAAATATTTTCTTTTAGATTTTTGATATGCTGCAATCAATGACATTACAAAAGTGATATAATTGAGATTGTTATTATATTATCAAATATGCGCAAGAATATGGAATAAAATATTTTAAATAACTTCCTTTAATTACTTAACTTGCTTAACTTTGGCTCGCTCCAAGGTATATCCGGGCAACAGAGTGCAGACTGAGGTGGATAATTAGTCTAATCGCCTTTGCGTGGCATTTTTGGCCCGAAAATACCAAATACTCTGGGCAGTGAGTCATTGAAGAGTCACGGATTGCCCCATCATACTTAAACCACATTCTCTGCATCTAAAATTTACCGGTTCACATATCTATTTGATGAGAGAAAGTTGTCAAAGAAAAATTATTTTGAGGCTTAAACTGTTATGCTAACCAAAAATATAAAATCATTAAAAACAAGAAAAAACGTTAACTTCGGTTGCACCGAAGCTAAATACCCTTCACAGGTCCATTTCTGTTAGTAACTATGTGTGCAGTTTGTATGGCAGCTATATGTTATAGTTAACCGATCTGAACAATTTCTTCGGAGATAACATTGTTGCCTTAAAAAATATTATATACCAAATTTCGTGAATATATCTTGTCAAATGTGAAAGTTGTCCATACAAGAAGTTGATTCCGGTCGTAAAGTTTGTATGGCGACTATATGTTATAGTTAACCGATCTGAACAATTTCTTCGCAGATTACATTGTTGCCTTAGAAAATAATCTATACCAAATTTGGTGAAGATACATTGTCAAATGTGAAAGTTTTCCATACAAGCCCTTGACTCCGATCGCTCAGTTTGTATGGTAGCTATATGCTATAGTTAAGCGATCTGAACAATTTTCTCGGAGATTACATTTTTGCCCTAGAAAATAACCTATACCAAATTTGGTGAAGATACATTGTCAAATGTGAAAGTTGTCCATACAAGAACTTGATTCCGATCGTTCAGTTTGTATGGTAGCTACATATATGCTATAGTTAACCGATCTGAACAATTTCTTCGGAGATTACATTGTTGCCTTAGAAAATAATATATACCAAATTTCGTGAATATGTCTTGTCAAATGTGAAAGTTTTCCGTATAAGAACTTGATTCCGATCGTTCAGTTTATATGGCAGCTATATGTTATAGTGGTCCAATATCGGCCGTTCCGACAAATGAGCAGCTTCTTGAAGAGAAAATGACGTTTGCAAAATTTCAAAAGGATATCTTAAAAACTGAGGGACTAGTTCGTATATATACAGACAGACAGACAGACGGACGGACAGACAGACGGACGTGGCTAAATCGACTCAGCTCAACATACTGATCATTTATATATATATGTACTTTATAGGGTCTCCGACGCTTCCTTCTGGGTGTTACAAACATCGTGACAAACTTAATATACCCTGTTCAGGGTATACAAATTGTTTTATCAACAGCTGATCTAGTGCCGAGCTTTTTTGGAACTACAGTTAATTGAATATAAGTGTTAAAATGAATAGTTAATTGTTTATAAAAAATCGTTACAAAAAATATTTTGATCCGTAAAATTTTCCAAAAATTTCGTTGAATAGCTACAAAGCGGTTTTCAAACCGCATTTTTAGTTGCAGCTGAAACTAGTTACCTGCTCTCGAAGGTTCCAACGCGTTCCATAACCCTTTTGTAATTATCGGATAACAAGAAAAGTATTCGTCGGATTTACATTAAATTTTCAGAGAGTATTCCGAGATGTTATACTAACAAATGGAATCGGGAATATATATTGCGACAAAAAAGTACCCAGAATAATCATCAATATTTATTTTGTCGCCTTCAAAGTAATCCTCACCCGATACAAGTCCACGAAACACTTTCCGTAGGTACTTTTTGGGAAGGCGGGTTTCAATAAACGGCAATTTTAGTTTGGGTAATAAGGAAAAATCACACGGAGCCCAATCTGGTGAATATGATGGTTGATCGATGGTATTCATTGCATTTTGGCTTTAAATTCGGTCACAATCGTAGCTCTTTTTGAAAAAAAAAATAATCAGCTTTATCGGAACGAGTCGAGCAAGATCGCCTTTCATACCCAAAATATCCACCAAAATCATTTGAACGTATTCGCGAGAGATTTCGAGCTCTCTTACACTCTAAAGTCAAAGGTCGACCAGAACGAGGCGTGTCTTCAACGAAATCTCGACCCTCTTTGAAGGCGTTGTACCAAACGGGGGTTTTTGATTTTGATAAAACTGAATCACCGTAAGCCTTTTTAATTACAATTTCCATGCGCTTTTTTGTCCCAATGTAGTATCATGAAAACTTCTATATTATTTCAAGACACGATTTAAAACTATTTCATAATTTAAAAATAGCAAAATCGCTAGCCTTTATGCTCAACATTCGCCTCAAATCACGTCCAGTAAAATCTATTAAGCATTGCGACATGTTAAGCGCTCGAGCAACGCGGCATTCAGCCATTTACAAGTCATTACGTAGTAGCGCCGATTTCGCCAGCGTTCAACGCTTGACATGTGGCACATGCCACTCCTCGCCATTGGGATTACTACGTAGTTGCTAATTTCGTATGCAGACACACTCGTTGGCGCACTTCCGCTTTCTTCCACACGTGATTTGTCGCAGGCGGTGTCTACACGGCCAGTCGCCGGCGGCGGCAAAATCATTAGCGGCGCTTTTGTCAAACACCCGTCGGCGTCCAGACGTGGTCCCCTATTTACATATGGAATGTCCGTCCGCAAACGCGAACCATTTTCCCAACTTCTGCTCAAATTATGCCATGACGCAACCTGGATTAACCAGCAACAACATGCCTATCGATGATTTTACGTAATTTTTGGTGGAAAAACCTTGAAATCAATGCCGCGGTGATTCCAGTTCCCGTCCGACAAGCAGCAGAGTCATGCACATGTATGTAAATACATACAAATACAATTGTGATTGCAGTCCTGCACGTAGCGCGTAGGGGGAAGCGCTGCCAGCGCCGTTTAACGCATAAGCCGCTTAGTGCAATTAGCATTGTTGTAAGCGCATTGTCGGCTTGTTGCATTGTGGTACGTGCCACTGGGCCAATAGCAGCGGATATTAATGTGAAATATTCAGTATTTGCGAAAGGGATATCGATACAGGCGCGCTTACGCAGGCGCAGCATAGCTAATCTCCTTCGTTGTGTAAGAGCCATAATGGGACTTCGAATTTGTGCAAATACGCGGTTTACAGCAAATATTCATAATAAATTCCTTGGAAAAAATCATAATTTTTCATTTTCATCTAAAAAATACTCCGTGACTAATACAATACTTTCTCTACTCTCTTCCGAACAGATGGCGCGCACTCAACATCACTCACGAATTTGGGCGCTGCCGAAACCAGCTTCACCTCCACCGTACCAACGCCGGTTAAACGCGGTCCTGGACGTCCACGTCTCAAGACAGCCGGCCCAACATATACGGGTACACGCGGCGCCCCACGCACACGCAAGCCCATCGGTCCGTTGGTCGTTCCGCTCGGCCACAGTCCCGGCGCCACACCAATGACACGCAGCCCGGCTGTTAGCCGCGCACCTAGTCCCAGCTTTTCGGAGCGCAGCAGCTACAGCGCCACAGGTGCTGGCATTAGCACATCGCAAGCTAGCGGCAGCAGTGGCGCAACTAACAAGGATGTGGGCAGTAGCTGAGCACCGGCTCCCAACTAGTTTCATTTATGTTAAGAAATTTATTTAACGAACAACTAATTAATTTATTACACACATACACTCAAACACTTACATAAAATAATTTTTTATTTTTACATTTTATATCCTTTTTGCTGATACTTGGAATTTCGCAAACTATTGTGCTTTTATTAACTTAAGTCCAACAGTGTTCATTACGCATTATTCACTAATTAAGAAAAAATTTAAAAAAATATTTACATTAATGTATTAATAGTTTTTTAAGAAGCATTATTAAAAATATTGAGCAATTGCATGTAAAAAAAATTTAAAAAAAAATCTTATTTTGGCAAAAATTTTTCCATTATCTAAAAAGACTTTTATTTTGTTAAACAGTGTATTTGCTTTTAGGCTTTTAGAGCTGTACATATTAGCAGCGCATTTTCTAATTATTGTATTAATTTTTTTTTTCAAATGCGTATTCAATATTATTGCTGAATGTAAGAACTAAAAAAAATTAAATAAATAAATAAAAAATGTAATTCAATAAAAAATTCTAAAAGTGTATACACTTTATACACAGTAACTCACATAACATTTTCACGCAAGACGAGCTACTTTTATACTTTTTGGCATTTTTTCCTAACATATATTTTTGCTAACAGGTTTTAGGTTATGTTAAAGTTAATTTTAAAATTTTGTTTAAAAAAATGTTATCAATAAGCAATAATTGATAGGCAGAAAAAATCAAAAAATGTACTCAGTCAAAAATCAACTAAAAATATGCGACTTTTTCCTCATTTACTTTATTAAAATTGCATTTGCGAAATGTTATCGATGGAAGAAATCGAAATGAAAAATATATTGAGAAAAAATTAATCAAACAAACAAACACTGTAAACACACGCCCACACACAGCCAATGAAGAAATATTTATTTACCCTTAATTAAAATATTAATTAAATAAATTGCTCACCCTAATAAAATAAGAAAGCGAAAGTCAAATTTACTTATTATTTCTGCTCGGAAATGAATGGTATGAAAGCAGCGTAAATATGTACATATCGTCACCTAAATTCCTACGGTAAATGATATTTCAAAAAAAAAATATATATATTTTGCTAAGTTGGTATGACTGTCCGTAATTACTATGCCAAAGGTGAGCGCGAGCTGTCAACCAATTTGTTTACAGCAGCTGCTTAAGTCGGTACACCTCAGTAGTGCGTTGTGAATTTGTCTCAAATTTTGTATTTCTAACCAAATTTCGTGTGAGAAATCGTTGCGAATGTTGAAAAAGGCTTACGGTATTTCAGTTTTATCAAAATCCCAATCTTGCGAATGGTACAAAGTCTTCAAAAACGGACAAAAGATTGCTCAAAGACAAGCCTCGTTATGGACGACCTTCGACCTCTTCAACTGATGAAAATATTAAATATGTGAAGAATAATGAGTTCGAAATCTTTCGCGAGTCAGTTCGAATGATTTTGGTGGATATTTCTGGTATGAAAAACATTCTTGTACGAATCGTCCCGATAAAGCAGATTATTTTTTTCAGAAAGAGTTGCGATTGTGACCGAATTTAAAGCGAAAAATGCAATGAATACCCTCAACCGCGTGATTTTTCTTCCAATCTCAAATTGTCGTTGCATGAAGCACGTTTTCAGTCGATCGAAGAAATAAAATAAAATTCGCTGAAAGAGCTGAAGACCATCCCAAAAGTGCTTATGAAAAATTTCGAGGACAGAAAAAATTGTTGTAATATACATACGTACATCTGTTTGGGATTACTTTGAAGGCGACAAAAGAAATAGTGATGAGTAATTAAACATTTTGCCTTTTATATAAAAGGTTCGTGTAATGTTTTGTCACAATATGGATGACAAGCCATGAAGACTGAGGAATCAGGATGACAAGTGAATACAAAACTTTACGGTCCTATTCCCGTTGCATGGGTTTCCTCGTAACGTAACGTCAAACGTAATACTGTGATTGCTTTATATTTAGCTAGACAGCCAGCAATTGTTCGTGTGCTCAAACACCTTAATGTAAATAAAGTTTTTGTTTATCGCACCATCACTCGTTACAATGAGACTGGTAGCATCGTAAAACGCCGTGGAGGTGGTCATCAAAAGACTGCAACCTGAGATGGTTCGGAAAATGAAGAAGCGACTTGAGCGAAACCCACGACGAAGTGCCATTCAAATGGCTAAAGAACTGAAAATATCCGACCGCAGCATCCGACACATATTAAAAATGAGCTCAAGGACAAGGTTTACAAGTTCCAATAGGTCCGTGATCTCACACCGAAACAGCAACAAGTAAGACTTGAGAGAGCGAAGGAGTTGCTTCGCTTGGCCGACAGCGGTCAAACAGCAGTCGACCGTGTGAGTCTTCCAAGATGAGACAAATCCAACGAAAGTTGTTCGTGGAAGAAGCACTTCGAAGCAAATAATCGCCTGTTTCTTCGGCAAAACTGGTCATGTGGCGACTGTTCCGCTTGAGCAACGTAGGACGGTCAATTCTGAGTGGGACACCTGAAGTTTTCGGAGAAATTCGAAAAACGAGCAAGAGAAGACGAATCATTGTGCACCATGACAATGCGAGCTCTCACACATCGGCTCAAACAAGCGCCTTTTTGACCGGCCAAAACGTCGAATTGATGGGTCATCCGCCGTACAACTTTGACTTGGCACCCAATGACTTCTTTTTGTTCCCACACATCAAGAAAATAATGTGTGCTCAACGATTTTCGTCGCCAGAAGATGCTGTTGAAGCATTCAAAAACCATGTTTTGGAGGTATCTCAATCGGAGTGGAAAAAGTGCTTCGAAAATTGGTGTATAAATCTTGATGAAGAATATTTTGAAAAATAATAAAACCATTTTCGTTGATAAATATACCTATTTTCATTATTAGGCCAGAAATATACAACAAAAGCTCTACAGGTGAATTCGTTCTATAATCAAAGCTACGACAGCTCAGTCA
>CM050327.1:74504538-74543556 GCA_027475135.1 Bactrocera correcta
CTAAATATCTAAATACAAGAAAATCGGCTTTACACCTAAATATTACATTACGGAATTCTTCTACATGCACTGTCGTTATGCCGCCTTGGCTTTATGCCAACTTCAGTTCGTTAAAGAAGGTTTATTAACTAAAATGTGTTAAACTAATGGGTTGAACCATCTCGATATCGATTGCTTAATGTGTATATACAACAAAATCGATTTTATACCTAAATCAAAAATTACGGAATTCTTCTAAATGCACTGCCGTTATACCGTTATGGCTTTATGTAAACTTCAGTAAGATAAAAAAGGTTAATTAACTTAATTATGTTAAACTAATGATTTGAAGCATTTTGATATCGATTGCTAAATGTGTATATTGTATATACACCTAAATATAAGATTAGGGAATTCTTCTATATGCACTGCCGTTTTGCCGCCATGACTTTATGCCAACTTCAGTTTGTTAAAGAAGCTTAATTAACTTAAATATGTTAAACTAATGATTTGAAGCATTTCGTTATCGATTGCTAAATGTGTATATACAAGAAAATCGAATTTATACCTAAACATAAGATTACGGAATTCTTCCAAAGGCACTGCCGTTATACCGTTATGGCTTTATGTTAACTTCAGTGCATTGAAGAAGCTTAATTAACTTAAATATGTTAAACTAATGATTTGAAGCAATTTGACATCGATTGCTAAATGTGTATATACAAGAAAATCGACTTTTTACCTTAATATAAGATTACGGAATTCTTCAATGCACTGCCGTTATACCGTTATGGCTATTATGTGAACTTCAGTGCATTAAAGAAGCTTAATTAACTTAATATGTTAAACTAATGGTTTGAAGCATTTCGATATCGATTGCTTAATTGTATATACAAGAAAATCGACTTTATACCTAAATATAAGATTACGGAATTCTTCTAAATGCACTGCCGTTATGCCGCCATGGCTTTATGCCAACTTCAGTAAGATAAAGAAGGTTTATTAACTTAAATATGTTAAACTAATGATTTGAAGCATTTCGATATCGATTGCTAAATGTGTATATACAAAAAATCGATTTATACCTAAATATAAGATTACGGAATTCTTCCAAATGCACTGCCGTTATACCGTTATGGCATTATGTGAACTTCAGTAAGATAAAGAAGGTTTATTAACTTAAATATGTTAAACTAATGGATTGAAGCATCTCGATATCGATTGCTAATTGTATATACAACAAAATCGACTTTATACCTAAATATAAGATTACGGAATTCTTCTACATGCACTGCCGTTATGCCGCCATGACTTTATGTAACTTCAGTGCGTTAAAGAAGTTAATAACTTAAATATGTTAAACTAATGGATTTGAAGCATTTTGATATCGATTGCTTAATTGTATATACAAGAAAATCGACTTTTATACTAAATATAAGATTACGGAATTCTTCTAAATGCACTGCCGTTATGCCGCCATGGCTTTATGCCAACTTCAGTTCGTAAAGAAGGTTTATTAACTTAAATATGTTAAACTAATGGATTGAAGCATCTCGATATCGATTGCTAATTGTATATACAACAAAATCGACTTTATACCTAAATATAAGATTACGGAATTCTTCTAAATGCACTGCGTTATACCGTTATGGCATTATGTGAACTTCAGTAAGATAAAGAAGGTTAATTAACTTAAATATGTTAAACTAATGATTTGAAGCATTTCGATATCGATTGCTAAATGTGTATATACAAGAAAATCGAATTTATACCTAAATATAAGATTAGGGAATTCTTCCAAATGCGCTGCCGTTATACCGTTATGGCATTATGCCAACTTCAGTTCGTTAAAGAAGGTTTATTAACTTAAATATGTTAAACTAATGGTTTGAAGCATTTCGATATCGATTGCTAAATGTGTATATACAAGAAAATCGAATTTTACCTAAATATAAGATTACGGAATTCTTCTACATGCACTGTCGTTATGCCGCCATGGCTTTATGCCAACTTCAGTTCGTTAAAGAAGGTTTATTAACTTAAATATGTTAAACTAATGTTTGAAGCATTTCGATATCGATTGCTAAATGTGTATATACAAAAAATCGACTTTATACCTAAATATAAGATTACGGAATTCTTCTAAATGCACTGCCGTTATACCGTTATGGCTTTATGTCAACTTCAGTAAGATAAAGAAGGTTAATTAACTTAAATATGTTAAACTAATGATTTGAAGCATTTCGATATCGATTGCTAATGTGTATATACAAGAAAATCGACTTTATACCTAAATATAAGATAACGGAATTCTTCTAATGCTACCGTTTGCCGTTATGGCTTTATGTTAACTTCAGTTCGTTAAAGAAGGTTTATTAACTTAAATATGTTAAACTAATGATTTGAAGCATTTCGATATCGATTGCTTAATTGTATATACAAGAAAATCGATTTTAACCTAAATATAAGATTACGGAATTCTTCCAAATGCACTGTCGTTATGCCGTTATGGCATTATGTGAACTTCAGTAAGATAAAGAAGGTTTATTAACTTAAATATGTTAAACTAATGATTTGAAGCATTTCGATATCGATTGCTAAATTGTATATACAAAAAATCGATTTATACCTAAATATAAGATTACGGAATTCTTCCACATGCACTGCCGTTATGCCGCCATGGCTTTATGCAACTTCAGTTCGTTAAAGAAGGTTTATTAACTTAAATATGTTAAACTAATGATTTGAAGCATTTCGATATCGATTGCTAAATGTGTATATACAAAAAAATCGACTTATACCTAAATATAAGATTACGGAATTCTTCTAAATGCACTGCCGTTATGCCGCCATGGCTTTATGCCAACTTCAGTTCGTAAAGAAGGTTTATTAACTTAAATATGTTAAACTAATGGATTGAAGCATTTCGATATCGATTGCTAAATGTGTATATACAAGAAAATCGATTTTATACCTAAATATAAGATTACGGAATTCTTCTAATGCACTGCCGTTATGCCGCCATGGCTTTATGTAACTTCAGTCGTTAAAGAAGGTTTATTAACTTAAATATGTTAAACTAATGGTTTGAAGCATTTCGATATCGATTGCTTAAATATTGTAAATACAAGAAAATCGATCTTTAACTAAATATAAGATTACGGAATTCTTCTACATGCACTGCCGTTATGCCGCCATGGCTTTATGCCAACTTCAGTTCGTTAAAGAGGTTTATTAACTTAAATATGTTAAACTAATGGATTGAAGCATCTCGATATCGATTGCTAAATGTGTATATACAACAAAATCGACTTTATACCTAAATACAAGATTACGGAATTCTTCCAAATGCACTGCCGTTATACCGTTTTTGGCATTTTTGTAAACTTCAGTAAGATAAAGAAGGTTAATTAACTTAAATATGTTAAACTAATGATTTAAAGCATTTCGTTATCGATTGCTAAATGTGTATATACAAGAAAATCGAATTTATACCTAAATATAAAATAACGGAATTCTTCTTAATGCACTGCCGTTATGGCTTTATGTTAACTTCAGTTCGTTAAAGAAGGTTTATTAACTTAAATATGTTAAACCAGTTATTTGAAGCATTTCGATATCGATTGGTTAATACATATATACAAGAAAATCGATTTTAAACCTAAACATAAGACTACGGAATTCTTCCAAATGTACTGTCGTTATGCCGATATGGCTTTATATCAACTTCAGTTCGTTAAAGAAGGTTTGTTAACTTAAATATGTTAAACTAATGATTTAAAGCATTTCGATATCGATTGCTAAATATGTAAATACAAGAAAATCGAATTTATACCTAAACATAAGATTACGGAATTCTTCCACATGCACTGCGGTTATGCCGCCATGGCTTTATGGTAACTTCAGTTCGTTAAAGAAGCTTTATTAACTAAAATGTGGTAAAATAATGATTTGAAGCATTTCGATATCGATTGCTAAATAAGTATATACAAAAAAAATCGACTTAAAACGATATAAGATTACCTAATTGTTCTAAATGCACTGCCGTTATGCCGCCATGGCTTTATGCCAACTTCAGTTCGTTAAAGAAGGTTTATTAACTTAAATATGTTAAACTAGTGGATTGAAGCATTTCGATATCGATTGCTAAATGTGTATATACAAGAAAATCGACTTTATACCTAAATATAAGATAACAGAATTCTTCTAAGTGCCCTGCCGTTATGCCGCCATGGCTTTATGCCAACTTCTCTTCGTTGAAGAAGGTTTATTAACTTAAATATGTTAAACTAATGATTTGAAGCATTTCGATATCGACCTCTAATAAAGCATTGGTTAGATAATTTAAGGAGCTCTTAGGAAAATCTTCAATCTTTCTTCTACTCCTACCAGGGGCTTGGCAATAGTCACATTTTTGTTGCACCTTTGATAACGCTCTAGGGGCTAAACTATTGGAACGAGGTAGGTCAAACATAAAGCATTGGTTAGTCCATTTAAAAAGCTCTCAGGAAAGTCTTCAATCTTAATTCTACTCCTACCAGGGGCTCGGTAATAGTCACATTTTTGTTTCAACTTTGCTAACGCTCTGAGGCTAAACTATTAGAACGAGGTGAGCATTGGTTAGATAATTTAAAGGGCTCTCAGGAAAGTCTTCAATCTTTCTTCTACTCCTATCAGGGGCTTGGCAATAGTCATATTTTTGTTTCAACTTTTCTAACGCTCTAGCGGCTAAACTGTTGGAAAGAGGTGGAACAAACATAAAGCATTGGTTAGATAATTTAAAGCGCTCTTAGGAAAATCTTCACTGTTTCTTCTACTCCTATCAGGGGCTTGGAAATAGTCACATTTTTGTTTCACTTTTATTAATGCTCTAGCGGGTAAACATTTTGAAAGAGGTAAGTCAAACATAAAGCATTGATTAGATAATTTAAAGAGCTCTCAGGAAAGTCTTCAATCTTTCTTCTACTCCTACCAGGGGCTTGGCAATAGTCACATTTTTGTTTCACTCTTGATGACGCTCTAGCGGCTAAACTGTCTGAACGAGGTGGGTCAAGCATAAAGCATTGGTTAGATAATTTAAAAAGCCCTCAGGAAAGTCTTCACTCTTTTTTCTACTCCTACCAGGGGCCTGGCAATAGTCACATTTTTGTTTCAACTTTGCTAACGCTCTGAGGCTAAACTTTTAGAACGAGGTGAGTCACACATAAAGCATTGGTTATATAATTTAAAGAGCTCTGAGGAAAGTCTTCAATCTTTCTTCTATTCCTATCAGGGGCTTGACAATAGTCTAGCGGCTAAACTATTGGAACTAGGTGGGTCAAACATAAAGCATTGCTTGGATAATTTAAAGAACTCTCAGGAAAGTCTTCAATCTTTCTTCTACTCCTATGAGGGGCTTGGCAATAGTCATATTTTTGTTTCAACTTTGCTAACAATCTAGCGGCTAAACTATTGGAACGAGGTGGGTCAGAGTTAAAGCATTAGTTAGATAATTTAAAGAGCTCTCAGGAAAGTACCCAATTTTTTTTCTACTCCTACCAGGGACTTGGCTATAGTCTTATTTTTGTTTCAACTTCGATAACGCTCTAGCGGATAAACTATTAAAACGAGGTGGGTCGAACGTAAGGCATTGGTTAGATAATTTAAAGAGCTCGCAGGAAAGTCTTCATTCTTTATTCTACTCCTATCAGGGGCTTGGAAATAGTCACATTTTTGTTTCAACTTTGCTAACAATCTAGCGGCTAAACTATTGGAACGAGGTGGGTCAAAGTTAAAGCATTAGTTAGATAATTTAAAGAGCTCTCAGGAAAGTCTTGAATCTTTCTTCTATTCCTATCAGGGGCTTGGCTATAGTCTTATTTTTGTTTCAACTTCGATAACGCTCTAGCGGCTAAACTATTAAAACGAGGTGGGTCGAACATAAAGCATTGGTTAGCTAATTTAAAGGCCTCTTAGGAAAGTCTTCAATCTTTCTTCTACTCCTACCAGGGGCTCGGTAATAGTCACATTTTTGTTTCAACTTTGCTAACGCTCTAGCGGCTAAACTATTAGAACGAGGTGAGACACACATAAAGCATTGGTTAGATAATTTAAAGAGCTCTCAGGAAAGTCTTCAATCTTTCTTTTACTCCTATGAGGGGCTTGGTCACAATTTTGTTTCAACTTTGCTAACGCTCTGGCGGCTAAACTAATGGAACGAGGTGAGTCACACATTAAGCATTGGTTAGATAATTTAAAGGGCTCTCAGGAAAGTCCCCAATTTTTCTTCTACTCCTATCAGGGGCTTGGAAATAGTCACAATTTTGTTTCAACTTTGCTAACGCTCTAGCGGCTAAACTATTGAGACGAGGTGGGTCAAACATTAAGCATTGTTTAGATAATTTAAAGAGCTCTCAGGAAAGTCTTCAATCTTTCTTCTACTCCTACCAGGGGCTCGGTAATAGTCACATTTTTGTTTCACTTTTGCTAACGCTCTAGCGGCTAAATTATTGGAACGAGGTGGGTCAAACATAAATGATTGGTTAGATAATTTAAAGAGCTCTCAGGAACGTCTTCAATCTTTATTCTACTCCTACCAGGGGCTTGGTAATAGTCACATTTTTGTTTCAACTTCGCTAACGCTCTAGCGGCTAAACTATTGGAACGAGGTGGGTCAAACATAAAGCAGAAATTAGATAATTCAAAGAGCTCTCAGGAAAATCTTCAATCTTTCTTCTACTCTTACCGTGGGCTTGGTAATAGTCACAATTTTGTTTCAACTTTGCTAACGCTCTAGCGGCTAAACTATTGGAAAGCGGTGGGTCAAACATAAAGCATTTGTTAGATAATTTAAAGAACTCTCAGGAAAGTCTTCAATCTTTCTTTTACTCCTACCAGGGGCTTGGTAATAGTCACATTTTTGTTTCAACTTTGCTAACGCTCTAGCGGCTAAACTATTGGAAGGAGGTGGGTCAAACATAAAGCAATAATTAGATAATTCAAAGAGCTCTCAGGAAAATCTTCAATCTTTCTTCTACTCTTACCAGGGGCTTGGTAATAGTCACAATTTTGTTTCAACTTTGCTAACGCTCTAGCGGCTAAACTATTGGAACGAGGTGAGACACACATAAAGCATTGGTTAGATAATTTAAAGAGCTCTCAAGAAAGTCTTCAATCTTTCTTTTACTCCTATGAGGGGCTTGGTCACAATTTTGTTTCAACTTTGCTAACGCTCTGGCGGCTAAACTACTGGAACGAGGTGAGTCACACATAAAGCATTGGTTAGATAATTTAAAGGGCTCTCAGGAAAGTCCCCAATTTTTCTTCTACTCCTATCAGGGGCTTGGAAATAGTCACAATTTTGTTTCAACTTTGCTAACGCTCTAGCGGCTAAACTATTGAGACGAGGTGGGTCAAACATGAAGCATTGGTTAGATAATTTAAAAAGCTCTCAGAAAAGTCTGCAATTTTTCTTCTACTCCTACCAGGGGCTTGGTAAAAGTCACATTTTTGTTTCAACTTTGCTAACGCTCTAGCGGCTAAACTGTTGGAAAGAGGTGGAACAAACATAAAGCATTGGTTAGATAATTTAAAGTGCTCTCAGGAAGGTCTTCAATCTTTCTTCTACTCCTACCAGGGGCTCGGTAATAGTCACATTTTTGTTTCAACTTTGCTAACGCTCTAGCGGCTAAACTATTAGAACGAGGTTGGTCAAACATAAAGCATTGGTTAGTCCATTTAAAGAGCTCTCAGGAAATTCTTCAATCTTAATTCTACTCCTACCAGGGGCTCGGTAATAGTCACATTTTTGTTTCAACTTTGCTAACGCTCTAGCGGCTAAACTATTGGAACAAGGTGGTTAGTCAATTTAAAGAGCTCTCAGGAAAGTCTTCAATCTTAATTCTACTCCTATCAGGGGCTTGGAAATAGTCACAATATTGTTTCACTTTTGATAATGCTCTAGCGGCTAAACTATTGGAACGAGGTGGGTCAAACGTAAAGCATTGGTTAGATAATTTAAAGCGCTCTTAGGAAAATCTTCACTCTTTCTTCTACTTCTATCAGGGGCTCGGCAATAGTCACATTGTTGTTTCAACTTTGCTAACGCTCTAGAGGCTAAACTATTGAGACGAGGTGGGTCAAACATGAAGCATTGGTTAGATAATTTAAAAAGCTCTCAGAAAAGTCTGCAATTTTTCTTCTACTCCTACCAGGGACTTGCCAATAGTCACATTTTTGTTTCACTTTTGATAACGCTCTAGCGGGTAAACTGTTTGAACGAGGTGGGTCAAACATAAAGCATTGGTTAGATAATTTAAAGCGCTCTTATGAAAATCTTTACTCTTTCTTCTACTCCTATAAGGGGCTTGGAAATAGTCACATTTTTGTTTCACTTTTGATACCCTCTAGCGGGTAAACTATTCGAATGAGGTAGTCAAAATAAAGCATTGGTTAGATAATTTAAGGAGCTCTTAGGAAAATCTTCAATCTTTCTTCTACTCCTACCAGGGGCTTGGCAATAGTCACATTTTTGTTGCACCTTTGATAACGCTCTAGGGGCTAAACTATTGGAACGAGGTGGGTCAAGCATAAAACATTGGTTAGATAATTTAAAGGGCTTTCAGGAAAGTCTTGAATCTTTCTTCTATTCCTATCAGGGGCTTGGCAATAGTCATATTTTTGTTACAACTTTGCTAACGCTCTGAGGCTAAACTATTAGAACGAGGGGAGCATTGGTTAGATAATTTAAAGGGCTCTCAGGAAAGTCTTCAGTCTTTCTTCTACTCCTATCAGGGGCTCGGCAATAGTCACATTTTTGTTTCAACTTTTCTAACGCTCTAGCGGCTAAACTGGTGGAAAGAGGTGGAACAAACATAAAGCATTGGTTATATAATTTAAAGAGCTCTCAGGAAAGTCTTCAATCTTTCTTCTACTCCTACCAGGGGCTTGGTAATAGTCACAATTTTGTTTCAACTTTGCTAACGCTCTAGCGGCTAAACTATTGGAACGAGGTGAGACACACATAAAGCATTGGTTAGATAATTTAAAGAGCTCTCAGGAAAGTCTTCAATCTTTCTTCTACTCCTATCAGGGGCTCGGCAATAGTCACATTTTTGTTTCAACTTTTCTAACGCTCTAGCGGCTAAACTGTTGGAAAGAGGTGGAACAAACATAAAGCATTGGTTATATAATTTAAAGAGCTCTCAGGAAAGTCTTCAATCTTTCTTCTACTCCTATCAGGGGCTCGGCAATAGTCACATTTTTGTTTCAACTTTTCTAACGCTCTAGCGGCTAAACTGTTGGAAAGAGGTGGAACAAACATAAAGCATTGGTTATATAATTTAAAGAGCTCTCAGGAAAGTCTTCAATCTTTCTTCTACTCCTACCAGGGGCTCGGTAATAGTCACATTTTTGTTTCACTTTTGCTAACGCTCTAGCGGCTAAATTATTGGAACGAGGTGGGTCAAACATAAAGGATTGGTTAGATAATTTAAAGAGCTCTCAGGAACGTCTTCAATCTTTATTCTACTCCTACCAGGGGCTTGGTAATAGTCACATTTTTGTTTCAACTTCGCTAACGCTCTAGCGGCTAAACTATTGGAACGAGGTGGGTCAAACATAAAGCAGAAATTAGATAATTCAAAGAGCTCTCAGGAAAATCTTCAATCTTTCTTCTACTCTTACCAGGGGCTTGGTAATAGTCACAATTTTGTTTCAACTTTGCTAACGCTCTAGCGGCTAAACTATTGGAACGCGGTGGGTCAAACATAAAGCATTTGTTAGATAATTTAAAAAGCTCTCAGGAAAGTCTTCAATCTTTCTTCTACTCCTACCAGGGGCTTGGTAATAGTCACATTTTTGTTTCAACTTTGCTAACGCTCTAGCGGCTAAACTATTGGAAGGAGGGGGGTCAAACATAAAGCAATAATTAGATAATTCAAAGAGCTCTCAGGAAAATCTTCAATCTTTCTTCTACTCTTACCAGGGGCTTGGTAATAGTCACAATTTTGTTTCAACTTTGCTAACGCTCTAGCGGCTAAACTATTGGAACGAGGTGAGACACACATAAAGCATTGGTTAGATAATTTAAAGAGCTCTCAGGAAAGTCTTCAATCTTTCTTTTACTCCTATGAGGGGCTTGGTCACAATTTTGTTTCAACTTTGCTAACGCTCTGGCGGCTAAACTACTGGAACGAGGTGAGTCACACATAAAGCATTGGTTAGATAATTTAAAGGGCTCTCAGGAAAGTCCCCAATTTTTCTTCTACTCCTATCAGGGGCATCGATTGCTAAATGTGTATATTGTATATACACCTAAATATAAGATTAGGGAATTCTTCTATATGCACTGCCGTTTTGCCGCCATGACTTTATGCCAACTTCAGTTTGTTAAAGAAGCTTAATTAACTTAAATATGTTAAACTAATGATTTGAAGCATTTCGTTATCGATTGCTAAATGTGTATATACAAGAAAATCGAATTTATACCTAAACATAAGATTACGGAATTCTTCCAAAGGCACTGCCGTTATACCGTTATGGCTTTATGTTAACTTCAGTGCATTGAAGAAGCTTAATTAACTTAAATATGTTAAACTAATGATTTGAAGCAATTTGACATCGATTGCTAAATGTGTATATACAAGAAAATCGACTTTTTACCTTAATATAAGATTACGGAATTCTTCTACATGCACTGCCGTTATGCCGCCATGGCTTTATGTTAACTTCAGTGCGTTAAAGAAGCTTTATTTACTTAAATATGTTAAACTAATGGTTTGAAGCATTTCGATATCGATTGCTAAATATGTAAATACAAGAATCTCGAATTAACACCTAAATATAAGATTATGGAATTCTTCTACATGCACTGTCGTTATGCCGCCATGGCTTTATGCCAACTTCAGTTCGCTATAGAAGGTTTATTAACTTAAATATGTTAAACTAGTGGATTGAAGCATCTCGATATCGATTGCTAATTCGTATATACAACAAAATCGACTTTATACCTAAATATAAGATTACGGAACGCTACCGTTATACCGTTATGGTATTATGTGAACTTCAGTGCGTTAAAGAAGATTAACTAACTTAATTATGTTAAACTAATGATTTGAAGCATTTTTATATCGATTGCTTAATGTGTATATACAAGAAAATCGACTTTTTATCTAAATATAAGATTACGGAATTCTTCTAAATGCACTGCCTTTATGCCGCCATGGCTTTATGCCAACATCAGTTCGTTAAAGAAGGTTTATTAACTTAAATATGTTAAACTAATGGTTTGAAGCATTTCGATATCGATTGCTTAATACGTAAATATAAGAAAATCGACTTTACACCTAAATATAAGATTACGGAATTCTTCCAAATGCGCTGCCGTTATACCGTTATGGCATTATCTGAACTTCAGTAAGATAAAAAAGGTTAATTAACTTAATTATGTTAAACTAATGAATTGAAGCATTTTGATATCGATTGCTAAATGTGTATATACAAGAAAATCGAATTTATACCTAAATATAAGATTAGGGAATTCTTCTACATGCACTGCCGTTTTGCCGCCATGACTTTATGCCAACTTCAGTTCGTTAAAGAAGGTTTATTAACTTAAATATGTTAAACCAATGATTTGAAGCATTTCGATATCGCTTTCTAAATGTGTATATACAAGAAAATCGAATTTATACCTAAACATAAGATTACGGAATTCTTCCACAGGCACTGCCGTTATACCGTTATGGCTTTATGTTAACTTCAGTGCGTTAAAGAAGCTTTATTTACTTAAATATGTTAAACTAATGATTTGAAGCATTTTGATATCGATTGCTAAATGTGTATATACAAGAAAATCGACTTTTTACCTAAATATACGATTACGGAATTTTTCTAAATGCACTGCCTTTATGCCGCCATGACTTTATGCCAACATCAGTTCGTTAAAGAAGGTTTATTAACTTAAATATTTTAAACTAATGGTTTGAAGCATTTCGTTATCGATTGCTAAATGTGTATATACAAGAAAATCGACTTTATACCTAAATATAAGATAACGGAATTCTTCTACATGCACTGCCGTTATGCCGCCATGGCTTTATGCCAACTACAGTTCGTTAAAGAAGGTTTATTAACTTAAATATGTTAAACTAGTGGATTGAAGCATCTCGATATCGATTGCTAATTTGTATATACAACAAAATCGACTTTATACCTAAATATAAGTTTACGGAACGCTACCGTTATACCGTTATGGTATTATGTGAACTTCAGTGCGTTAAAGAAGATTAACTAACTTAATTATGTTAAACTAATGATTTGAAGCATTTTGATATCGACTGCTTAATGTGTATATACAAGAAAATCGACTTTACACCTAAATATAAGATTACGGAATTCTTCTACCTGCACTGTCGTTATGCCGTTATGGCATTATGTGAACTTCAGTAAGATAAAGAAGGTTAATTAACTTAAACATATTAAACTAATGATTTGAAGCATTTCGATATCGATTGTTAAATGTGTATATACAAAAAAATCGACTTTATACCTAAATATAAGATTACGGAATTCTTCCAAATGCGCTGCCGTTATACCGTTATGGCATTATGTGAACTTCAGTAAGATAAACAAGGTTAATTAACTTAATTATGTTAAGCTAATGATTTAAAGCATTTTGATATCGATTGGTTAATGTGTATATACAAGAAAATCGACTTTATACCTAAATATAAGATAACGGAATTCTTCTAAATGCACTGCCGTTTTGCCGCCATGACTTTATGCCAACTTCAGTTCGCTAAAGAAGGTTTATTAACTTAAATATGTTAAACTAATGGATTGAAGCATCTCGATATCGATTGCTAATTTGTATATACAACAAAATCGATTTTATACATAAATTTAAGATTACGGAATTCTTCCAAATGCACTACCGTTATACCGTTATGGCATTATGTGAACTTCAGTAAGTAAAGAAGGTTTATTAACTTAAGTATGTTAAACTAATGGATAGAAGCATCTCGATATCGATTGCTAATTTGTATATACAACAAAATCAATTTTATACCTGAATATAAGATTACGGAATTCTTCTACATGCACTGCCGTTATGCCGCCATGGCTTTATGCCAACTTCAGTTCGTTAAAGAGGGTTTATTAACTTAAATATGTTAAACTAATGGGTTGAAGCATCTCGATATCGATTGCTAAATGTGTATATACAACAAAATCGACTTTATACCTAAATATAAGATTACGGAATTCTTCCAAATGCGCTGCCGTTATACCGTTATGGCATTATGTGAACTTCAGTAAGATAAAGAAGGTTAATTAACTTAACTATGTTAAGCTAATGATTTAAAGCATTTTGATATCGATTGCTAAATGTGTATATACAAGAAAATCGAATTTTTACCTAAATATAAAATTACGGAATTCTTCTACATGCACTGCCGTTATGCCGCCATGGCTTTATGTTAACTTCAGTGCGTTAAAGAAGCTCAAGTAACTTAAATATGTTAAACTAATGGTTTGAAGCATTTCGATATCGATTGCTAAATATGTAAATACAAGAATCTCGAATTAACACCTAAATATAAGATTATGGAATTCTTCTACATGCACTGTCGTTATGCCGCCATGGCTTTATGCCAACTTCAGTTCGCTATAGAAGGTTTATTAACTTAAATATGTTAAACTAGTGGATTGAAGCATCTCGATATCGATTGCTAATTCGTATATACAACAAAATCGACTTTATACCTAAATATAAGATTACGGAACGCTACCGTTATACCGTTATGGTATTATGTGAACTTCAGTGCGTTAAAGAAGATTAACTAACTTAATTATGTTAAACTAATGATTTGAAGCATTTTTATATCGATTGCTTAATGTGTATATACAAGAAAATCGACTTTTTATCTAAATATAAGATTACGGAATTCTTCTAAATGCACTGCCTTTATGCCGCCATGGCTTTATGCCAACATCAGTTCGTTAAAGAAGGTTTATTAACTTAAATATGTTAAACTAATGGTTTGAAGCATTTCGATATCGATTGCTTAATACGTAAATATAAGAAAATCGACTTTACACCTAAATATAAGATTACGGAATTCTTCCAAATGCGCTGCCGTTATACCGTTATGGCATTATCTGAACTTCAGTAAGATAAAAAAGGTTAATTAACTTAATTATGTTAAACTAATGATTTGAAGCATTTTGATATCGATTGCTAAATGTGTGTATACAAAAAATCAATTTATACCTAAATATAAGATTAGGGAATTCTTCTACATGCACTGCCGTTTTGCCGCCATGACTTTATGCCAACTTCAGTTCGTTAAAGAAGGTTTATTAACTTAAATATGTTAAACCAATGATTTGAAGCATTTCGATATCGCTTTCTAAATGTGTATATACAAGAAAATCGAATTTATACCTAAACATAAGATTACGGAATTCTTCCACAGGCACTGCCGTTATACCGTTATGGCTTTATGTTAACTTCAGTGCGTTAAAGAAGCTTTATTTACTTAAATATGTTAAACTAATGATTTGAAGCATTTTGATATCGATTGCTAAATGTGTATATACAAGAAAATCGACTTTTTACCTAAATATAAGATTACGGAATTCTTCTAAATGCACTGCCTTTATGCCGCCATGACTTTATGCCAACATCAGTTCGTTAAAGAAGGTTTATTAACTTAAATATGTTAAACTAATGGATTGAAGCATCTCGATATCGATTGCTAATTTGTATATACAACAAAATCGATTTTATACATAAATTTAAGATTACGGAATTCTTCCAAATGCACTACCGTTATACCGTTATGGCATTATGTGAACTTCAGTAAGATAAAGAAGGTTTATTAACTTAAGTATGTTAAACTAATGGATAGAAGCATCTCGATATCGATTGTTAATTTGTATATACAACAAAATCGATTTTATACCTGAATATAAGATTACGGAATTCTTCTACATGCACTGCCGTTATGCCGCCATGGCTTTATGCCAACTTCAGTTCGTTAAAGAGGGTTTATTAACTTAAATATGTTAAACTAATGGGTTGAAGCATCTCGATATCGATTGCTAAATGTGTATATACAACAAAATCGACTTTATACCTAAATATAAGATTACGGAATTCTTCCAAATGCGCTGCCGTTATACCGTTATGGCATTATGTGAACTTCAGTAAGATAAAGAAGGTTAATTAACTTAACTATGTTAAGCTAATGATTTAAAGCATTTTGATATCGATTGCTAAATGTGTATATACAAGAAAATCGAATTTTTACCTAAATATAAAATTACGGAATTCTTCTACATGCACTGCCGTTATGCCGCCATGGCTTTATGTTAACTTCAGTGCGTTAAAGAAGCTCAAGTAACTTAAATATGTTAAACTAATGGTTTGAAGCATTTCGATATCGATTGCTAAATATGTAAATACAAGAAAATCGACTTTACACATAAATATAAGATTACGGAATTCTTCTACATGCACTGTCGTTATGCCGCCATGGCTTTATGCCAACTTCAGTTCGTTAAAGACGGTTTATTAACTGAAATATGTTAAACTAATTTATTGAAGCATCTCGATATCGATTGCTAAATGTGTATATACAACAAAATCGATTTTATACCTAAATACAAGATTACGGAATTCTTCTAAATGCACTGCCGTTATACCGTTTAGGCTTTATGTAAACTTCAGTAAGATAAAGAAGGTTAATTAACTTAAATATGTTAAACTAATGATTTGAAGCATTTCGTTATCGATTGCTAAATGTGTATATACAAGAAAATTGACTTTATACCTAAATATAAGATAACGGAATTCTTCTTAATGCTCTGCCGTTATGGCTTTATGTTAACTTCAGTTCGTTAAAGAAGGTTTATTAACTTAAATATGTTAAACCAGTTATTTGAAGCATTTCGATATCGATTGGTTAATACATATATACAAGAAAATCGATTTTAAACCTAAACATAAGACTACGGAATTCTTCCAAATGTACTGTCGTTATGCCGATATGGCTTTATATCAACTTCAGTTCGTTAAAGAAGGTTTATTAACTTAAATATGTTAAACTAATGATTTAAAGCATTTCGATATCGATTGCTAAATATGTAAATACAAGAAAATCGAATTTATACCTAAACATAAGATTACGGAATTCTTCCACATGCACTGCGGTTATGCCGCCATGGCTTTATGGTAACTTCAGTTCGTTAAAGAAGCTTTATTAACTAAAATGTGGTAAAATAATGATTTGAAGCATTTCGATATCGATTGCTAAATAAGTATATACAAAAAAAATCGACTTAAAACGATATAAGATTACCTAATTGTTCTAAATGCACTGCCGTTATGCCGCCATGGCTTTATGCCAACTTCTGTTCGTTAAAGAAGGTTTATTAACTTATATATGTTAAACTAATGACCTGAAGCATTTCGATATCGATTGCTAAATGTGTATATACAAGAAAATCGACTTTATACCTAAATATAAGATAACAGAATTCTTCTAAGTGCCCTGCCGTTATGCCGCCATGGCTTTATGCCAACTTCTCTTCGTTGAAGAAGGTTTATTAACTTAAATATGTTAAACTAATGATTTGAAGCATTTCGATATCGATTGCTAAATGTGTAAATACAAGAAATCGACTTAGTCGACATATATACAAGAAAATCGACTTTATACCTAAATATAAGATTACGGAATTCTTCTAAATGCACTGCCGTTATGCCGCCATGGCTTTACGCCAACTTCAGTTCGTTAAAGAAGGTTTATTAACTTAAATATGTTAAACTAATGATTTGAAGCATTTCGATATCGATTGCTAAATGTGCATATACAAGAAAATTGATTTTATACCTAAATATATGATAACGGAATTCTTCCAAATGCACTGCCGTTATGCCGTTATGGCTTTATGTTAACTTCAGTTCGTTAAAGAAGGTTAATTAACTTAAATATGTTAAACTAATGATTTGAAGCGTTTCGATATCGATTGCTAAATGTGTATATACAAGAAAATCTACTTTATGCCTAAATATAAGACTACGGAATTATGGCTTTATGTCAACTTCAGTTCGATAAAGGAGGTTAATTAACTTAAATATGTTAAACCAGTTATCTGAAGCATTTCGATATCGATTGCGAAATGTGTATATACAAGAAAATCGACTTTACACCTAAATATAAGATTACGGAATTCTTCTACATGCACTGTCGTTATGCCGCCATGGCTTTATGCCAACTTCAGTTCGTTAAAGAAGGTTTATTAACTTAAATAAGTTAAACTAATGGGTTGAAGCATCTCGATATCGACTGCTAAATGTGTATATACAAGAAAACCGACTTTATACCTAAATATAAGATTACGGAATTCATCCAAATGCGCTGCCGTTATACCGTTATGTCATTACGTGAACTTCAGTAAGAGAAAGAAGGTTAATTAACTTAGTTATGTTAAACTAATGATTTGAAGCATTTTGATATCGATTGCTAAATGTGTATATACGAGAAAATTGACTTTATACCTAAATATATGATAACGGAATTCTTCTAAATTCTGCCGTTATGCCGTTATGGCTTTATGTTAACTTCAGTTCGTTAAAGAAGGTTTATTATCTTAAATATGTTAGACCAGTTATTTGATGCATTTCGATATCGATTGCTTAATGCATATGTATATACAAGAAAATCGAATTTATACCTAAATATAAGATTCCAGAATTCTTCTACATGCACGCCCGTTATGCCGCCATGGCTTTATGTTAACTTCAGTGCGTTAAAGAAGCTTTATTTACTTAAATATGTTAAACTAGTGGATTGAAGCATCTCGATATCGATTGCTAATTTGTATATACAACAAATTCGACTTTATACCTAAATATAAGATTACGGAACGCTACCGTTATACCATTATGGTATTATGTGAACTTCAGTGCGTTAAAGAAGGTTAATTAACTTAGATATGTTAAACTAATGATTTGAAGCATTTTGATATCGATTGCTAAATGTGTATATACAACAAAATCGACTTTATACCTAAATATAAGATTATGGAATTCTTCTACATGCACTGTCGTTATGCCGCCATGGCTTTATGCCAACTTCAGTTCGTTAAAGAAGGTTTATTAACTTAAATATGTTAAACTAGTGGATTGAAGCATCTCGATATCGATTGCTAATTTGTATATACAACAAAATCGACTTTATACCTAAATATAAGATTACGGAACGCTACCGTTATGGTATTATGTGAACTTCAGTGCGTTAAAGAAGGTTAATTAACTTAATTATGTTAAACTAATGATTTGAAGCATTTTGATATCGATTGCATAATGTGTATATACAAGAAAATCGACTTTACACCTAAATATAAGATTACGGAATTCTTCTACCTGCACTGTCGTTATGCCGTTATGGCATTATGTGAACTTCAGTAAGATAAAGAAGGTTAATTAACTTAAACATATTAAACTAATGATTTGAAGCATTTCGATATCGATTGCTAAATGTGTATATACAACAAAATCGACTTAATACCTAAATATAAGATTACGGAATTCTTCCAAATGCGCTGCCGTTATACCGTTATGGCATTATGTGAACTTCAGTAAGATAAACAAGGTTAATTAACTTAATTATGTTAAGCTAATGATTTAAAGCATTTTGATATCGATTGGTTAATGTGTATATACAAGAAAATCGACTTTATACCTAAATATAAGATAACGGAATTCTTCTAAATGCACTGCCGTTTTGCCGCCATGACTTTATGCCAACTTCAGTTCGCTAAAAAGGTTTATTAACTTAAATATGTTAAACTAATGGATTGAAGCATCTCGATATCGATTGCTAATTTGTATATACAACAAAATCGATTTTATACCTAAATATAAGATTACGGAATTCTTCCAAATGCGCTACCGTTATACCGTTATGGCATTATGTGAACTTCAGTAAGATAAAGAAGGTTTATTAACTTAAGTATGTTAAACTAATGGATAGAAGCATCTCGATATCGATTGCTAATTTGTATATACAACAAAATCCATTTTATACCTGAATATAAGATTACGGAATTCTTCTACATGCACTGCCGTTATGCCGCCATGGCTTTATGCCAACTTCAGTTCGTTAAAGAGGGTTTATTAACTTAAATATGTTAAACTAATGGGTTGAAGCATCTCGATATCGATTGCTAAATGTGTATATACAACAAAATCGACTTTATACCTAAATATAAGATTACGGAATTCTTCCAAATGCGCTGCCGTTATACCGTTATGGCATTATGTGAACTTCAGTAAGATAAAGAAGGTTAATTAACTTAACTATGTTAAGCTAATGATTTAAAGCATTTTAATATCGATTGCTAAATGTGTATATACAAGAAAATCGACTTTATACCTAAATATAAGATAACAGGGAAATTTTTCTAATGCACCCGCCGTTATGCCGCCATGGCTTTATGCCAACTTCCTGCGTTAAAGAAGCTTTATTAACTTAAATATGTTAAACTAATGATTTGAAGCATTTCGATATCGATTGCTAAAAGAGTATATACAAGAAAATCGACTTTTTTACCTAAACATAAGACTTTCGGAATTCTTCCAAATGCACTGTCGTTATGCCGATATGGCTTTTATCAACTTCAGTTCGTTAAAGAAGGTTTATTAACTTAAATATGTTAAACTAATGATTTAAAGCATTTCGATATCGATTGCTAAATATGTAAATACAAGAAAATCGAATTTATACCTAAACATAAGATTACGGAATTCTTCCACATGCACTGCCGGGTTTTGCCGCCATGGCTTTATGGGAACTTCAGTTCGTTAAAGAAGCTTTATTAACTTTAAAATGTTAAAATAATGATTTGAAGCATTTCGATATCGATTGCTAAATGAGTATATACAAAAAAAAATCGACTTTAAAAATATAAAATTACCGAATTCTTCTAAATGCACTGCCGTTATGCCGCCATGGCTTTATGCCAACTTCTGTTCGTTAAAGAAGGTTTATTAACTTAAATATGTTAAACTAATGATTTAAGCATTTCGATATCGATAGCTAAATGAGCATATACAAGAAAATCGACTCTTTTACCTAAATATAAGATTACGGAATTCTTAAACGCACTGCCGGTATGCCGCAATGGCTTTATGCCAATTTCAGTTCGTTAAAGAAGGTTTATTAACGTAAATATGTTAAACTAATGGGTATAAGCATCTCGATATCGATTGCTAAATGTGTATTTACAACAAAATCGACTTTATACCTAAATATAAGATTACGGAATTCTTCTAAATGCACTGCCGTTATGCCGCCATGGCTTTATGCCAACTTCAGTGCGTTAAAGAAGGTTTATTAACTTAAATATGTTAATCTAATGATTTGAAGCATTTCGATATCGATTGCTAAATGTGTATATACAAGAAAATCGACTTTATACCTAAATACAAGATTAGGTAATTCTTCTAAATGCACTGCCGTTATGCCGTTAAGGCTTTTGTAGATTTCAGTAAGATTAAAAGGGTTAATTAACTTAAATATGTTAAACTAATGATTTGAAGCATTTCGATATCAATTGCTAAATGTGTATATACAAGAAAATCGAATTTATTCCTGAATATAAGATTACGGAATTCTTCTAAATGCACTGCCGTTATGTCGTTGTGGCTTTATGTGAACTTCTGTTCGTTAAAGAAGGTTTATTAACTTAAATATGTTAAACCAGTTATTTGAAGCATTTCGATATCGATTGCTAAATGCATATATACAGAAAATCGACTTTATACCTATATTTAAGATTACAGAATTCTCCGAAATGTACTGTCGCTATGCCGCCAAGGCTTTATATCACCTTCGATACGTTAAATTAGGTTAATTAACCTTAATATGTTAAACTAATTATTTGAAGCATTTCGATATCGATTGCTTAATGAGTATATACAACGAAATCGACTTTATACCTAAATATAAAATTACGGAATTCTTCTACATGCACTGCCGTTATGCCGACATGGCTTTAAGTTAACTTCAGTGCGTTAAAGACAGTTTATTAACTTAAATATGTTAAACTAATGATTTGAAGCATTTCGATATCGATTGCTAAATGAGTATATACAAGAAAATTGACTTTATACCTAAATGTAATATTAATTAATTCTTCTAAATGCACTGCCGTTATGCCGTTAAGGCTTTTGTAGACTTCAGTAAGATAAAGAAGGTTAATTAACTTAAATATGTTAAACTAATGATTTGAAGCATCTCGATATCGATTGCTAAATATGTAAATACAAGAAAATCGAATTTATACCTAAACATAAGATTACGGAACTCTTCCACATGCACTGCGGTTATGCCGCCATGGCTTTATGGTAACTTCAGTTCGTTAAAGAAGCTTTATTAACTTAAATGTGTTAAAATAATGACTAGAAGCATTTCGATATCGATTGCTAAATGTGTATATACAAGAAAATTGACTTTATACCTAAATATAAGACTACGGAATTCTTCCAAATGCACTGCCGTTATGGCTTTATCTCTATTTAAGTTCGCTAAAGAGGTTTATTACTTAAATATGTTACACTAATGATTTGAAGCATTTCGATATCGATTGCGAAATGTATATATACAAGAAAATCGACTTTATACCTAAATATAAGATAACTGAATTCTTCCAAATGTACTGTCGTTATGCCGAAATGGCTTTATGCCAACTTCAGTTCGCTAAAGAAGGTTAATTAACTTAAATATGTTAAACTAATGGGTTGAAGCATCTCGATATCGATTGCTAAATATGTAAATACAAGAAAATCGAATTTATACCTAAACATAAGATTACGGAACTCTTTCACATGCACTGCGGTTATGCCGCCATGGCTTTATGGTAACTTCAGTTCGTTAAAGAAGCTTTATTAACTTAAATGTGTTAAAATAATGACTAGAAGCATTTCGATATCGATTGCTAATGTGTATATACAAGAAAAATTGACTTTATACCTAAATATAAGATTACGGAATTCTTCCAATTGTACTATCGTTATGCCGCCATGGCTCTATATCAACTTCAATACGTTAAAGAAGGTTAATTTACTTAATTATGTTAAACTAATGATTTGAAGCATTTCGATATCGATTGCTAAATATGTAAATACAAGAAATGCAATTTATACCTAAATATAAGATTACGGAATTCTTCTAAATGCACTGCCGTTATGCCGCCATGGCTTTATGCCAACTTTAGTTCGTTAAAGAAGGTTTATTAACTCAAATATGTTAAAGTAATGATTTGAAGCATTTCGAATCGATTGCTAAATGTGTATATAGAAGAAAATCGACTTTATACCTAAATATAAGATAACGGAGTTCTTCTCAATGCACTGCCGTTATGAATTTATGGCTTTATGTTAACTTCAGTTCGTTAAAGAAGGTTTATTAACTTAAATATGTTAAACCAGTTATTTGACGCATTTCGAAATCGATTGCTTGATGCATATATACAAGAAATTCGACTTTATGCCTAAATATAAGATTACATAATTCTTCCAATTGTACTGTCATTATGCCGCCATGGCTTTATATCAACTTCAGTTCGTTAAAGAAGGTTTATTAACTTAAATATGTTAAACTAATGATTTGCAGCATTTCATTATCGATTGCCAAATGTGTATAAACAACAAAATCGACTTTATACCTGAATATAAGATTACGGAATTCTTCCAAATGCGCTGCCTTTATGCCGCCATGGCTTTATACCAACTTCAGTTCGTTAAAGAAGGTTTATTAATTTAAATATGTTAAACTAATAGGCTGAAGCATCTCGAGTTCGATTGCTAACTGAGTATATACAAGAAAATCGACGTTATACCTAAATATAAGATTACGTAATTCTTCTAAATGCACTGCCGTTATGCCGTTAAGGCTTTTGTAGACTTCAGTAAGATTAAGAGGGTAAATTAACTAAAATATGTTAAACTAATGATTTGAAGCATTTCGATATCGATGGCTAAATGTGTTTATACAAGAAAATCGACTTTATACCTAAATATAAGATAACGGAATTCTTCTAAATGCACTGCCCTTATGCCTTGTGGCTTTATGTTAACTTCTGTTCGTTAAAGGAGGTTTATTAACTTAAATATGTTAAACCAGTTATTTGAAGCATTTCGATATCGATTGCTAAATGCATATATACAAGAAAATCGACTTTATACCTAAATATAAGATTACGGAATTCTTCTAAATGCACTGCCGTTATGCCGCCATGGCTTTATGCCAACTTCAGTTCGTTAAAGAAGGTTTATTAACTTAAATATGTTAAACTAATGATTTGAAGCATTTCGATATCGATTGCTAAATGTGTATGTACAAGAAAATTGACTTTATACCTAAATATATGATAACGGAATTCTTCTAAATGCACTGCCGTTATGGTTAAGGCTTTTGCAGACTTTAGTAAGATAAAGATGGTTAATTAACTTTAATATGTTAAACTAATGATTTGAAGTATTTCGATATCGATTGCTAAATGTGTATATACAAGAAGATCGACTTTATACCTAAATATAAGATAACGGAATTCTTATAAATGCACTGCCGTTATGCCGCCATGGCTGTATGCCAACTTCAGTTCGTTAAAGAAGGTTTATTAACTTAAATATGTTAAACCAGTTATTTGAAGCATTTCGATATCGATCGCTAAATGCATATATACAAGAAAATCGACTTTATACCTAAATATAAGATTACGGAATTCTTCTAAATGCACTGCCGTTATGCCGCCATGGCTTTATGCCAACTTCAGTTCGTTAAAGAAGGTTTATTAACTTAAATATGTTAAACTAATGATTTGAAGCATTTCGATATCGATTGCTAAATGTGTATATACAAGAAAATTGACTTTATACCTAAATATATGATAACGGAATTCTTCCAAATGCACTGCCGTTATGCCGTTATGGCTTTATGTTAACTTCAGTTCGTTAAAGAAGGTTTATTGTCTTAAATATGTTAGACCAGTTATTTGATGCATTTCGATATCGATTGCTTAATGCATATGTATATACAAGAAAATCGACTTTACACCTAAATATAAGATTACGGAATTCTTCTACATGCACTGTCGTTATGCCGCCATGGCTTTATGCCAACTTCAGTTCGTTAAAGAAGGTTTATTAACTTAAATAAGTTAAACTAATGGGTTGAAGCATCTCGATATCGACTGCTAAATGTGTATATACAAGAAAACCGACTTTATACCTAAATATAAGATTACGGAATTCATCCAAATGCGCTGCCGTTATACCGTTATGTCATTACGTGAACTTCAGTAAGAGAAAGAAGGTTAATTAACTTAGTTATGTTAAACTAATGATTTGAAGCATTCTGATATCGATTGCCAAATGTGTATATACGAGAAAATTGACTTTATACCTAAATATATGATAACGGAATTCTTCTAAATGCTCTGCCGTTATGCCGTTATGGCTTTATGTTAACTTCAGTTCGTTAAAGAAGGTTTATTATCTTAAATATGTTAGACCAGTTATTTGATGCATTTCGATATCGATTGCTTAATGCATATGTATATACAAGAAAATCGAATTTATACCTAAATATAAGATTCCGGAATTCTTCTACATGCACTGCCGTTATGCCGCCATGGCTTTATGTTAACTTCAGTGCGTTAAAGAAGCTTTATTTACTTAAATATGTTAAACTAATCATTTGAAGCATTTCGATATCAATTTCTAAATGAGTATATACAAGAAAATCAACTTTATACCTAAATATAAGATTACGTAATTCTTCTAAATGCACTGCCGTTACGCCGTTAAGGCTTTTGTAGACTTCAGTAAGATTAAGAGGGTTAATTAACTTAAATATGTTAAACTAATGATTTGAAGCATTTCGATATCGCTTGCTAAATGTGTATATACAAGAAAATCGACTTTATACCTAAATATAAGATAACGGAATTCTTCTAAATGCACTGCCCTTATGCCGTTGTGGCTTTATGTTAACTTCTGTTTGTTAAAGAAGGTTTATTAACTTAAATATGTTAAACCAGTTATCTGAAGCATTTCGATATCGATTGCTAAATGCATATATACAAGAAAATCGACTTTATACCTAAATATAAGATTACGGAATTCTTCCAAATGTACTGTCGTTATGCCGCCATGGCTCTTTTATCACCTTCGATACGTTAAAGAAGGTTAATTAACTTAAATATGTTAAACTAATGATTTGAAGCATTTCGATATCGATTGCTAAATGTGTATATACAAGAAAATCGACTTTATACCTAAATATAAGATAACGGAATTCTTCTTAATGCACTGCCCTTATGCCGCTGTGGCTTTATGTAAACTTCAGTTCGTTAAAGAAGGTTTATTAACTTAAATATGTTAAACTAATGACTTGAAGCATTTCGATATCGATAGCTAAGTGAGCATATACAAGAAAATTGACTCTATACCTAAATATAAGATTACGGAATTCGTGTAAACGCACTGCCGGTATGCCGCAATGGCTTTATGCCAATTTCAGTTCGTTAAAGAAGGTTTATTAACGTAAATATGTTAAACTAATGGGTGGAAGCATCTCGATATCGATTGCTAAATGTGTATATACAACAAAATCGAATTTATACCTAAATATAAGATTACGGAATTCTTCCAAATGTACTGTCGTTATACCGCTATGGCATTATGTGAACTTCAGTAAGATAAAGAAGGTTAATTAACTTAATTATGTTAAACTCTAGATTTAAAGCATTTTGATATCGATTGCTAAATGTGTATATACAACAAAATCGACTTTACACCTAAATATAAGATTACGGAATTCTTCCAAATGCGCTGCAATAAGCAATCGATACCGAAATGCTTCAAATCATTAGTTTAACATATTTGAGTTAATAAACTTTCTTTAACGAACTGAAGTTGGCATAAAGCCATGGCGGCATAACGGCAGTGCATTTAGAAGAATTCCGTAATCTTATATTTAGGTATAAAGTCGAATGTTTATATGTACACATTTAGCTTTCGATATCGAAATTCTTCAAATCATTAGTTTAACATATTTAAGTTAATTAACCTTCCTTATCCGACTGAAGTCTACAAAAGCCTTAACGGCATAACGGCAGTGCATTTAGGAGAATTAATTAATATTATGTTTAGGTATAAAGTCGATTTTCTTGTATATAATCATTTAGCAATCGATACCGAAATGCTTCAAATCATTAGTTTAACATATTTAAGTCAATAAACAGTCTTTAACGCACTGAAGTTAACTTAAAGCCGTGTCGGCATAACGGCAGTGCATGTAGAAGAATTCCGTAATTTTATATTTAGGTATAAAGTCGATTTTGTTGTATATACTCATTTAGCAATCGATATCGAAATGCTTCAAATCATTAGTTTAACATATTTAGGTTAATTGACCTTCTTTAACGAACAGAAGTTAACATAAAGCCACAACGGATAAACGGCAGTGCATGTAGAAGAATTCCGTAATTTTATATTTAGGTATTAAGTCGATTTTCTTGTATATACTCATTTAGCAATCGATATCGAAATGCTTCAAATCATTAGTTTAACATATTTCAGTTAATTAACCTTCTTTAACGTATCGAAGGTGATAAAAGAGCCATGGCGGCATAACGACAGTACATTTGGAAGAATTCCGTAATCTTATATTTAGGTATAAAGTCGATTTTCTTATATATACTCATTTAGCAATCGATATCGAAATGCTTCAAATCATAAGTTTAACATATTTAAGTAAATAAAGCTTCTTTAACGCACTGAAGTTAACATAAAGCCATGGCGGCATAACGGCAGTGCATGTAGAAGAATTCCGTTAACTTATATTTAGGTATAAATTCGATTTTCTTGTGTATGCACATTTAGCAGTCGATATCGAAATGCTTCAAATAACTGGTTTAACATATTTAAGTTAATAAACCTTCTTTAACGAACTGAACTTAGCATAAAGCCATGGCGGCATAACAACAGTACATTTGGAAGAATTCCGTAATTTTATATTTAGGTATTAAGTCGATTTTCTTGTATATACTCATTTAGCAATCGATATCGAAATGCTTCAAATCATTAGTTTAACATATTTAGGTTAATTAACCTTCTTTAACGCACTGAAGTTAACATAAAGCCATGGCGGCATAACGGCAGTGCATGTAGAAGAATTCCGTTATCTTATATTTAGGTATAAAGTCGATTTTCTTGTATAAACACATTAAGCAATCGATATTGAAATGCTTCAAGTCATTAATTTAACATATTTAAGTTAATAAACCTTCTTTAACGAACAGAAGTTGGCATAAAGCCATGGCGGCATAACAACAGTACATTTGGAAGAATTCCGTAGTCTTATATTTAGGTATAAAGTCTATTTTTATGTATATATGCATAAACCAATCGATATCGAAATGCTTCAAATCATTATTTTAACATATTTAAGTTAACAAAGCTTCTTTAAGGAACTGAAGTTACCATAAAGCCATGGCGGCATAACGGCAGTGCATGTGGAAGAATCCCGTAAGCTTATATTTAGGTATAAATTCGATTTTCTTGTATTTACATATTTAGCAATCGATATCGAAATGCTTCAACCCATTAGTTAAACATATTTAAGTTAATAAACCTTCTTTTACGAACTGAAGTTGATATAAAGCCATTTCGGCATAACGACAGTACATTTGGAAGAATTCCGTAGTCTTATATTTAGGTATAAAGTCTATTTTCTTGTATATATGCATTAACCAATCGATATCGAAATGCTTCAAATCATTATTTTAACATATTTAAGTTAATAAAGCTTCTTTAATGAACTGAAGTTACCATAAAGCCATGGCGGCATAACGGCAGTGCATGTGGAAGAATTCCGTAATCTTATATTTAGGTATAAATTCGATTTTCTTGTATATACACATTTAGCAATCGATAACGGAATGCTTCAAATCATTAGTTTAACATACTTTAGTAAATAAACCGTCTTTAACGAACTGAAGTTGGCATAAAGCCATGGCGGCATAACGACAGTGCATGTAGAAGAATTCCGTAATCTTATGTTTAGGTGTAAAGTCGGTTTTTTTGTTTTTAAATATTTAGCAATCGATATCGAAATACTTCAAACCATTAGTTTAACATATTTAAGTTACTTAAGCTTTTTAACGCACTGAAGTTAACATAAAGCCATGGCGGCATAACGGCAGTGCATGTAGAAGAATTCCGTAATCTTATATTTAGGTAAAAAGTCAATTTTCTTGTATATGCACATTTAGCAATCGATATCAAAATGCTTCAAATTATTAGTTTAACATATTTAAGTTAATAAACCTTCTTTAACGAACTGAAGTTGGCATAAAGTCATGGCGGCAAAACGGCTGTGCATTTAGAAGAATTCCGTAATCTTATATTAAGTATAAAGTCGATTTTCTTGTATATACACATTAAGCAATCGATATCAAAATGCTTCAAATAATTAGTTTAACATAATTAAGTTAATTAGCCTTCTTTATCTTACGGAAGTACACATAATGCCATAACGGTAGCGCATTTGGAAGAATTCCGTAATCTTACATTTACGTATAAAGTCGATTTTGTTGTATATACAAATTAGCAATCGATATCGAGATGCTTCAATCCTTTAGTTTAACATATTTAAGATAATTAAGCTTCTTTAACGCACTGAAGTTAACATAAAGCCATAACGGCATAACGGCAGTGCATTAAGAAGAATTCCGTTATCTTATATTTAGGTATAAAGTCGATTTTGTTGTATATACACATTTAGCAATCGATAACGAAATGCTTCAAATCATTAGTTTAACATATTTAAGTTAATTAACTTTCTTTATCTTACTGAAGTTTACATAAAGCCATAACGGTATAACGGCAGTGCATTTAGAAGAATTCCGTAATCTTATATTTAGCTATAAAATCGATTTTGTTGTATATACACATTTAGCAATCGATATCGAGATGCTTCAACCCATTAATATAACATACTTTAGTAAATAAACCGTCTTTAACGAACTGAAGTTGGCATAAAGCCATGGCGGCATAACGACAGTGCATGTGGAAGAATTCCGTAATCTTATATTTAGGTGTAAAGTCGATTTTTTTGTATTTAAATATTTAGCAATCGATATCGAAATGCTTCAAACCATTAGTTTAACATATTTAAGTTACTTAAGCTTTTTAAGGCACTGAAGTTAACATAAAGCCATGGCGGCATAACGGCAGTGCATGTAGAAGAATTCCGTAATCTTATATTTAGGTAAAAAGTCAATTTTCTTGTATATACACATTTAGCAATCGATATCAAAATGCTTTAAATCATTAGCTTAATATAATTAAGTTAATTAACCTTCTTTACCTTACTGAAGTTCACATAATGCCATAACGGTATAACGGCAGCCCATTTGGAAGAATTCTGTAATCTTATATTTAGGTATAAAGTCGGTTTTGTTGTATATACACATTTAGCAATCGATATCGAGATGCTTCAACCCATTAGTTTAACATATTTAAGTTAATTAACCTTCTTTAGCGAACTGAAGTTGGCATAAAGCCATGGCGGCATAACGACAGTGCAGGTAGAAGAATTCCGTAATCTTATATTTAGGTGTAAAGTCGAATTTCTTGTATTTACATATTTAGCAATCGATATCGAAATGTTTCAAACCATTAGTTTAACATACTTAAGTTAATTAAGCTTCTTTAACGCACTGAAGTTAACAAAAAGCCATGGCGGCATAACGACAGTGCATGTAGAAGAATTCCATAATCTTATATTTAGGTGTAAGTTCGATTTTCTTGTGTACATACATTTAGCAATCGATAACGAAATGCTTCAAATAACTGGTTTAACATATTTAAGTTAATTAACCTTCTTTATCTTACTGAAGTTTACATAAAGCCATAACGGTATAACGGCAGTGCATTTAAAAGAATTTAGTTATCTTATATTTAGGTAAAAAGTCGTTTTTCTTGTATATACACATTTAGCAATCGATATCAAAATGCTTCAAATCATTAGTTTAACATATTTTAGTTAATTAACCCTCTCTATCTTAATGAAGTCTACAAAACCCTTAACGGCATAACGGCAGTGCATTTAGAAGAATTAATTAATATTATGTTTAGGTATAAAGTCGATTTTCTTGTATATACTCATTTAGCAATCGATATCGAAATGCTTCAAATCATTAGTTTAAGATATTTAAGTTAATTAAGCTTCTTTAACGCACTGAAGTTAACATAAAGCCATGGCGGCATAACGGCAGTGCATGTAGAAGAATTCCGTAATTTTATATTTAGGTATAAAGTCGATTTTCTTGTATATATGCATTTAGCAATCGATATTGAGATGCTTCAACCAATTAGTTTTACATATTTAAGTTAATAAACCTTTTTTAACGAACTGAAGTTGGCATAAAGCCATGGCGGCATAACGACAGTGCATGTAGAAGAATTCCATAATCTTATATTTAGGTGTAAGTTCGATTTTCTTGTGTACATACATTTAGCAATCGATAACGAAATGCTTCAAATAACTGGTTTAACATATTTAAGTTAATTAACCTTCTTTATCTTACTGAAGTTTACATAAAGCCATAACGGTATAACGGCAGTGCATTTAGAAGAATTTAGTTATCTTATATTTAGGTAAAAAGTCGTTTTTCTTGTATATACACATTTAGCAATCGATATCAAAATGCTTCAAATCATTAGTTTAACATATTTTAGTTAATTAACCCTCTCTATCTTAATGAAGTCTACAAAACCCTTAACGGCATAACGGCAGTGCATTTAGAAGAATTAATTAATATTATGTTTAGGTATAAAGTCGATTTTCTTGTATATACTCATTTAGCAATCGATATCGAAATGCTTCAAATCATTAGTTTAAGATATTTAAGTTAATTAAGCTTCTTTAACGCACTGAAGTTAACATAAAGCCATGGCGGCATAACGGCAGTGCATGTAGAAGAATTCCGTAATCTTATAGTTAGGTAAAAAGTCGATTTTCTTGTATATACACATTAAGCAATCGATATCAAAATGCTTCAAATCATTGGTTTAACATAATTAAGTTAATTAACCTTCTTTATCTTACTGAAGTTCACATAATGCCATAACGGTATAACGGCGGCGCATTTGGAAGAACTCCGTAATCTTATATTTAGGTGTAAAGTCGATTTTCTTGTCTTTACATATTTAGCATTCGATATCGAAATGCTTTAAACCATTAGTTTAACATATTTAAGTTAATAAACCTTCTTTAACGAACTGAAGTTAGCATAAAGCCATGGCGGCATAACGGCAGTGCATTTAGAAGAATTCCGTAATCTTATATTTAGGTAAAAAGTCGATTTTCTTGCATATACACCATATATACAAGAAAATCGATATCAAAATGTTTCAAATCATTAGTTTAAAATATTTAAGTAAATAAAGCTTCTTTAATGCACTGAAGTTAACATAAAGCCATGGCGGCATAACGTCAGTGCATGTAGAAAAACTCCGTAATCTTATATTTAGGTATAAATTCGATTTTCTTGTGTACATACATTTGGCAATCGATATCCAAATGCTTCAAATCATTAATGTAACATATTTAAGTTAATTAACCTTCTTTAACGAACTGAAGTTTACATAAAGCCTTGACGGTATAACGGCCGTGCATTTGGAAGAATTCCGTAATCTTATATTTAGGTAAAAAGTCGATTTTGTAGTATATACACATTTAGCAATCGATATCGAGATGCTTCAACCCATTAGTTTAACATATTTAAGTTAATTAACCTTCTTTAACGAACTGAAGTTGGCATTAAGTCATGGCGGCAAAACGGCAGTGTATTTAGAAGAATTCCGTAATCTTATATTTAGGTATAAAGTCATCATTAGTTTTACATATTTAAGTTAATAAACCTTCTTTATCTTATTGAAGTTTACATAAAGCCTTGACGGTATAACGGCCGTGCATTTGGAAGAATTCCGTAATCTTGTATTTAGGTAAAAAGTCGATTTTCTTGTAGATACACATTTAGCAATCGATATCGAAATGCTTCAAATTATTAGTTTAACATATTTAAGTTAATAAACCTTCTTTATCCTACTGAAGTTTACATAAAGCCTTGACGGTATAACGGCCGTGCATTTGGAAGAATTCCGTAATCTTATATTTAGATGTAAAGTCGATTTTCTTGTATTTACATATTTAGCAATCGATATCGAAATGCTTCAAATCATTAGTTTAACATATTTAAGTTAATTAATATTCTTTATTATATTGAAGTTTACATAAAGCCATAATGGTATAACGGCAGCGCATTTGCAAGAATTCCGTAGTCTTATATTTGGGTATAAAGTCGATTTTGTTGTATATATATATATATATATAATAGTTTAACATATTTAAGTTAATTAATCGTCTTTATCTTACTTAAGTCTACAAAAGCCTTAACGTCATAACGGCAGTGCATTTGGAAGAATTCCGTAATCTCATATTTAGGAATAAAATCGATTTTGTTGTATATACACATTAAACAATCGATATCGAAATGCTTCAAATCATTAGTTTAACATATTAAAGTTAATTAACCCTCTCTAACTCAATGAAGTCTACAAAAGCCTTAACGGCATAACGGCAGTGCATTTAGAAGAATTAATTAATACTATGTTTAGGTATAAAGTCGAGTTTCTTAAATATACTCATTTAGCAATCGATATCGAAATGCTTCAAATCATTAGTTTAACATATTTAAGTTAATTAAGCTTCTTTAACGCACTGAAGTAAACATAAAGCCATGGCGGCATAACGGCAGTGCATGTAGAAGAATTCCGTAATTTTATATTTAGGTATAAAGTCGATTTCGTTGTATATACTCATTTAGCAATCGATATCGAAATGCTTCAAATCATTAGTTTAACATGTTTAAGTTAATTAACCCCCTTTAAAGTATCGAAGGTGATATAATGTCATGGCGGCATAACGACTTTACATTTGGAAGAATTCCGTAATCTTATATTTGAGTATAAAGTCGATTTTCTTGTATATATGCATTTAGCAATCGATATCGAAATGCTTCAACCCATTAGTTTAACATACTTAAGTTAATAAAACTTCTTCAACGAACTGAAGTTGGCATAAAGCCATGGCGGCATAACGACAGTGCATGTAGAAGAATTCCATTACCTTATATTTAGATGTAAAGTCGATTTTCTTGTATTTACATATTTAGCAATCGATATCGAAATGCTTCAAACCATTAGTTTAACATATTTAAGTTAACTAAGCTTCTTTAACGCATTGAAGTTAACATAAAGCCATGGCGCCATAACGGCAGTGCATGTAGAAGAATTCCGTAATCTTATATTTAGGTATAAAGTCGATTTTCTTGTATATACACATTTAGCAATCGATAACGAAATGCTTCAAATAACTGGTTTACCATATTTAAGTTAATTAACCTTCTTTATCTTACTGAAGTTTACATAAAGCCATAACGGTATAACGGCAGTGCATTTAGAAGAATTCCGTAATCTTATATTTAGGTAAAAAGTCGATTTTCTTGTATACACACATTTAGCAATCGATATCAAGATGCTGCAAATCATTAGTTTAACATATTTAAGTTAATTAACCCTCTCTATCTTAATGAAGTCTACAAAAGCCTTAACGGCATAACGGCAGTGCATTTAGAAGAATTAGTTAATATTATGTTTAGGTATAAAGTCGATTTTCTTGTATATACTCATTTAGCAATTGATATCGAAATGCTTCAAATCATTAGTTTAACATATTTAAGTTAATTAAGCTTCTTTAACGCACTGAAGTTAACATAAAGCCATGGCGGCATAACGACAGTGCTGGTAGAAGAATTCCGTAATCTTATATTTAGGTGTAAAGTCGAATTTCTTGTATTTACATATTTAGCAATCGATATCGAAATGCTTCAAACCATTAGTTTAACATATTTAAGTTAAATAAGCTTCTTTAACGCACTGAAGTTAACAAAAAGCCATGGCGGCTTAACGGCAGGAATTCCGTAATCTTATATTTAGGTATAAAGTCATCATTAGTTTTACATATTTAAGTTAATAAACCTTCTTTATCTTACTGAAGTTTACATAAAGCCTTGACGGTATAACGGCCGTGCATTTGGAAGAATTCCGTAATCTTATATTTAGTTAAAAAGTCGATTTTCTTATAGATACACATTTAGCAATCGATATCGAAATGCTTCAAATAACTGGTTTACCATATTTAAGTTAATTAACCTTCTTTATCTTACTGAAGTTTACATAAAGTCTGGAAGGTATAACGGCCGTGCATTTGGAAGAATTCCGTAATCTTATATTTAGGTATAAAGTCGATTTTCTTGTATATACATATTCAGCAATCGATATCGAAATGCTTCAAATCATTAGTTTAACATATATAAATTAGTTAACCTTCTTTATCTTACTGAAGTTTATATAAAGCCATAACGGTATAACGGCAGTGCATTTGGGAGAATTTCGTAATCTTATATTTAGGTATAAAGTCGATTTTGTTGTATATATATATATATAATAGTTTAACATATTTAAGTTAATTAACCATCTTTATCTTACTTAAGTCTCCAAAAGCCTTAACGGCATAACGGCAGTGCATTTGGAAGAATTCCGTAATCTCATATTTAGGTATAAAGTCGATTTTGTTGTATATACACATTTAGCAATCGATATCGAAATGCTTCAAATCATTAGTTTAACATATTAAAGTTAATTAACCCTCTCTATCTCAACGAAGTCTACAAAAGCCTTAAGGGCATAACGGCAGTGCATTTAGAAAAATTAATTAATATTATGTATAGGTATAAAGTCGATTTTCTTGTATATACTCATTTAGCAATCGATATCGAAATGCTTCAAATCATTAGTTTAACATATTTAAGTTAATTAAGCTTCTTTAACGCACTGAAGTAAACATAAAGCCTTAACGAAATAACGGCAGTGCATGTAGAAGAATTCCGTAATTTTATATTTAGTTAAAAGTCGATTTTGTTGTATATACTCATTTAGCAATCGATATCGAAATGCTTCAAATCATTAGTTTAACATGTTTAATTTAATTAACCTCCTTTAACGTATCGAAGGTGATATAATGTCATGGCGGCAATACCACATTACATTTGGAAGAATTCCGTAATCTTATATTTTGGTATAAAGTCGATTTTCTTATATATACTCATTTAGCAATCGATATCGAAATGCCACAAATCATTAGTTTAACATATTTAAGTTAATTAACCCTCTTTATCTTACTGAAGTCTACAAACGCCTTAACGGCCTAACTGCATGTAGAAGAATTCCGTTATCATATATTTAGGTATAAAGTCGATTTTCTTGTACATACGCCTTTAGCAATCGATATCGAAATGCTTCAAATAACTGGTTTAACATATTTAAGTTAATTAACCTTCTTTAACGTATCGAAGGTGATATAATGTCATGGCGGCAATACGACATTACATTTAGAAGAATTCCGTAATCTCATATTTAGGTATAAAGTCGATTTTCTTATATATACTCATTTAGCAATCGATATCGAAATGCCACAAATCATTAGTTTAACATATTTAAGTTAATTAACCCTCTTTATCTTACTGAAGTCTACAAACGCCTTAACGGCATAACTGCATGTAGAAGAATTCCGTTATCATATATTTAGGTATAAAGTCGATTTTCTTGTACATACGCCTTTAGCAATCGATATCGAAATGCTTCAAATAACTGGTTTAACATATTTAAGTTAATTAACCTTCTTTATCTTACTGAAGTTTACATAAAGCCATAACGGTATAACGGCAGTGCATTTAGAAGAATTCCGTAATCTTATATTTAGGTAAAAAGTCGATTTTGTTGTATATACGCATTTAGCAATCGATATCGAAATGCTTTAAACCATAAGTTTAACATATTTAAGTTAATAAACCTTCTTTAACGAACTGAAGTTGGCATACAGCCATGGCGGCATAACGGCAGTGCATTTAGAAGAATTCCGTAATCTTATATTTAGGTAAAAAGTCATCTTTAGTTTAACATATTTAAGTTAGTAAACCTTCCTTGTCTTACTGAAGTTTACATAAAGCCTTGACAGTATAACGGCCGTGCATTTGGAAGAATTCCGTAATCTTATATTTAGGTAAAAAGTCGTTTTTTTTTGTATACACACATTTAGCATTCGATATCGAAATGCTTCAAATCATTAATTTAACATATTTAAGTTAATTAACCCTCTCTATCTTAATGAAGTCTACAAAAGCCTTAACGGCATATCGGCAGTGCATTTAGAAGAATTAATTAATATTATGTTTAGGTATAAAGTCGATTTTCTTGTATATACTCATTTAGCAATTGATATCGAAATGCTGCAAATCATTAGTTTAACATATTTAAGTTAATTAAGCTTCTTTAACGCACTGAAGTTAACGTAAAGCCATGGCGGCATAACGGCAGTGCATGTAGAAGAATTCCGTTATCTTATATTTAGGTATAAAGTCGATTTTCTTGTATATACACATTTAGCAATCGATAACGAAATGCTTCAAATAACTGGTTTAACATATTTAAGTTAATTAACCCTCTTTATCTTACTGAAGTTTACATAAAGCCATAACGGTATAACGGCAGTGCATTTAGAAGAATTCCGTAATCTTATATTTAGGTAAAAAGTCGATTTTCTTGTATATACACATTTAGCAATCGATATCAAAATGATTCAAATCATTAGTTTAACGTAATTAAGTTAATTAACCTTCTTTATCTTACTGAAGTTCACATAATGCCATAACGGTATAACGGCGGCGCATTTGGAAGAATTCCGTAATCTTATATTTAGGTATAAAATCGATTTTGTTGTATATACACATTTAGCATTCGATATCGAAATGCTTCAAATCATTAATTTAACATATTTAAGTTAATTAACCTTCTTTAACGAACTGAAGTTGGCATAAAGTCATGGCGGCAAAACGGCAGTGTATTTAGAAGAATTTCGTAATCTTATATTTAGGTATAAAGTCATCATTAGTTTTACATATTTAAGTTAATAAACCTTCTTTATCTTACTGAAGTTTAGATGTAAAGTCGATTTTGTTGTATATACACATTTAGCAATCGATATCGAAATGCTTCAAATCATTAGTTTAACATATTTAAGTTAATTAACCCTCTCTATCTCAATGAAGTCTACAAAAGCCTTAACGGCATAACGCCAGTGCATTTAGAAGAATTAATTAATATTATGTTTAGGTATACAGTCGATTTTCTTGTATATACTCATTTAGCAATCGATATCGAAATGCTTCAAGTCATTAGTTTAACATATTTAAGGTAATTAAGCTTCTTTAACGCACTGAAGTAAACGTAAAGCCATGGCGGCATAACGGCAGCGCATTTGGAAGAATTCCGTAGTGTATATACAACAAAATCGATTTTATACCTAAATATGAGATTACGGAATTCTTCCAAATGCACTCCCGTTATGCCGTTAAGGCGTTTTTAGACTTAAGTAAGATAAAGATGGTTATACACATTTAGCAATCGATATCGAAATGCTTCAAATCACTAGTTTAACATATTTAAGTTAATTAAGCTTTTTTAATGCACTGAAGTTAACATAAAGCCATGGCGGCATAACGGCAGTGCATGTAGAAGAATTCCATAATCTTATATTTAGGTGTAAAGTCGATTTTCTTGTGTACATACATTTAGCAATCGATAACGAAATGCTTCAAATAACTGGTTTAACATATTTAAGTTAATTAACCTTATTTATCTTACTGAAGTTCACATAAAGCCATAACGGTATAACGGCAGTGCATTTGGATAAATTCCGTAATCTTATATTTAGGTAAAAAGTGGATTTTCTTGTATATACATATTTAGCAATCGATATCAAAATGCTTCAAATCATTAGTTTAACATATTTAAGTTATTTAACCCTCTCTATCTTAATGAAGTCTACAAAAGCCTTAACGGCATAACGGCAGTGCATTTAGAAGAATTAATTAATATTATGTTTAGGTATAAAGTCGATTTTCTTGTATATACTCATTTAGCAATCGATATCGAAATGCTTCAAACCATTAGTTTAACATATTTAAGTTAATTAAGCTTTTTTAACGCACTGAAGTTAACATAAAGCCATGGCGGCATAACGGCAGTGCATGTAAAAGAATTCCGTTATCTTATATTTAGGTATAAAGTCGATTTTCTTGTATATACACATTTAGCAATCGATAACGAAATGCTTCAAATAACTGGTTTAACATATTTAAGTTATTTAACCTTCCGTAATCTTATATTTAGGTAAAAAGTCGATTTTCTTGTATATACATAATTACCAATCGATATCAAAATGCTTCAAATCATTAGTTTAACATATTTAAGTTAATTAACCCTCTCTATCTTAATGAAGTCTACAAAAGCCTTAACGGCATAACGGCAGTGCATTTAGAAGAATTAATTAATATTATGTTTAGGTATAAAGTCGATTTTCTTGTATATACTCATTTAGCAATCGATATCGAAATGCTTCAAATCATTAGTTTAACATATTTAAGTTAATTAAGCTTCTTTAACGCACTGAAGTTAACATAAAACCATGGTGGCATAACGGCAGTGCATGTAAAAGAATTCCGTTATCTTATATTTAGGTATAAAGTCGATTTTCTTGTATATACACATTTAGCAATCGATAACGAAATGCTTTAAATAACTGGTTTAACATATTTAAGTTAATTAACCTTCTTTATCTTACTGAAGTTTACATAAAGCCATAACGGTATAACGGCAGTGCATTTAGAAGAATTCCGTAATCTTATATTTAGGTAAAAAGTCGATTTTGTTGTATTTACACATTTAGCAATCGATATCAAAAGGCTTCAAATCATTAGTTTAACATAATTAAGTTAATTAACCTTCTTTATCTTACT
>CM050327.1:74544056-74587115 GCA_027475135.1 Bactrocera correcta
TGTAGAAGAATTCCGTTATCTTATATTTAGGTATAAAGTCGATTTTGTTGTATATACACCTTTAGCAATCGATATCGAGATGCTTCAACTCATTAGCTTAACTTATTTAAGTTAATTAACCTTATTTAACGATCTGAAGTGTGCATATAGCCATGGCGGCATAACGGCAGTATTTATGTGAATTCCGTTATCTTATAGTTAGGTATAAAGTCGATTTTGTTGTACATGCACATTTAGCAATCTATATCGAAATGCTTCAAATCATTAGTTTAACATATTTAAGTTAGTTAACCTTCTTTACCGTAATGAAGGTGATATAAAGCCATGGCGGCATAATGACTGTGCATTTAGAAGAATTCCGTAATCTTATATTTAGGTATAAAGTCGATTTTGTTTTATATACGCATCTAGCAATCGATATCCGAATGTTTTAAATCATTAGTTTAACATATTTAAGTTAATTAACCTTCTTTAACGTATTGAAGTTGAAGTAAAGCCATGGTGGCATAACGACAGTGCATTTAGAAGAATTCCGTAATCTTATATTTAGGTATAAAGTCGATTTTGTTGTATATACACATTAGCAATCGATATCGAAATGTTTTAAATCATTAGTTTAACATATTTAAGTTAATTAACCTTCTTTAACGTATTGAAGTTGAAATAAAGCCATGGTGGCATAACGACAGTCCATTTGGAAGAATTCCGTAATCTTATATTAGGTATAAAGTCGATTTTCTTGTATATACACATTTAGCTATCGATATCGAAATGCTTCAAATCATTCGTTTAACATATTTAAGTTAATAAACCTTCTTTAACGAACGGAAGTTTGCTTAAAGCCATGGCGGCATAACGGCAGTGCATTTAGAAGAATTCCGTAATCTTATATTTTTGTATAAAGTCGATTTTCTTGTAAATACACATTTAGCTATCGATAACGAAAAGCTTCAAATCATTATTTTAACATATTTAAGTTAATTAACCTTCTTTAACGAACGGAAGTTGGCTTAAAGCCATGGCGGCATAACGGCAGTGCATTTAGAAGAATTCCGTAATCTTATATTTATATATTAAGTCGATTTTGTTGTATATACACATTTAGCAATCGATAATGAAATGCTTCAAATCATTAGTTTAACATATTTAAGTTAATTGACCTTCGTTATCTTGCTGAAGTTTACATAAAGCCATAACGGTATAACACCAGTGCATTTGGAAGAATTGCGTAAACTTATATTTAGGTAAAAAGTCGATTTTCTTCTATATACACATTTAGCTATCGATATCGAAATGCTTCAAATCATTCGTTTAACATATTTAAGTTTGTTAACCTTCTTTAACGTAATGAAGGTGATATAAAGCCATAGCGACATAACGACAGTGCATTTAGAAGAATTCCGTAATCTTATATTTACGTATAAAGTCGATTTTCTTGTATATACACATTTAGCAATCGATATCGAAATGCTTCAAATCATTAGTTTAACATATTTAAGTTCGTTAACCTTCTTTAACGTATTGAAGCTGATATAAAGCCATGGCGGCACAACGACAGTGCATTTAGAAGAATTCCGTAACATTGTATTGATGTATAAAGTCGATTTTCTTGTATATACACATTTAGCAATCGATATCGAAAAGCTTCAAATCATTAGTTTAACATATTTAAGTTAATAAACCTTCTTTAACGAACGGAAGTTGGCTTAAAGCCATGGCGGCATAACGGCAGTGCATTTAGAAGAGTTTCGTAATCTTATATTTATGTATAAAGTCGATTTTCTTGTAAATACACATTTAGCTATCGATATCGAAATGCTTAAAATCATTCGTTTAGCATATTAAGTTCGTTAACCTTCTTTAACGTAATGAAGGTGATATAAAGCCATGGCGGCATAACGACAGTGCATTTAGAAGAATTCCGTAATCTTATATTTAGGCATAAAGTCGATTTTCTTAAATATTCACGTTTAGCAATCGATAACGAAATGCTTCAAATCATTAGTTTAACATATTTAAGTTAATTAACCTTCGTTATCTTGCTGAAGTTAACGTAAAGCCATAACGGCATAACGGCAGCGCATTTGGAAGAATTCCGTAATCTTATATTTAGGTAAAAAGTCGATTTTCTTGTATATACACATTTAGCTATCGATATCGAAATGCTTTAAATCATTAGTTTGACATATTTAAGTTCGTTAACCTTCTTTAACGTAATGAAGGTGATATAAAGCCATGGCGGCATAACGACAGTGCATTTAGAAGAATTCCGTAATCTTATATCGGCAGTGCATTTAGAAGAATTCCGTAATGTTATAATTCTATATTTAGTTATAAAGTCGATTTTCTTGTATATACACATTTTGCAATCGACATCGAAATGCTTCAAATAACTGGTTTAGCATATTTAAGTTAATTAACCTTCTTTATCTTACTGAAGTTTACATAAAGCCATCACGACATAACAGCAGTATATTTATATGATTTCCGGTATCTTTTATTCAGGTATAAAGTCGATTTTGTTGTACATACACATTTAGCAATCGATATCGAAATGCTTCAAATCATTAGCTTAACGTATTTAAGTTAATAAACCTCATTTAGCGAACTGAAGTTGACATAAAGCCATAATTCAATAGTCTTATATTTAGGCATAAAGTCGATTTTCTTGTATATACACATTTAGCAATCGATATCGAAATGCCTCAAATCATTAGTTTAACATATTTAAGTTAATTAACCTTCTTTAACGAACGGAAGTTGGCATAAAGCCATTACGGCATAACGGCAGTGCATTTAGAAGAATTCCGTAATCTTATATTTAGGTATAAAATCGATTTTGTTGTATATACACATTTAACAATCGATATCGAAATGCTTCAAATCATTCGTTTAACATATTTAAGTTAGTTAACCTTCTTTAACGTAATGAAGGTGATATAAAGCCATGGCGGCATAACGGCAGTGCATTTGGAAGAATTCCGTAATCTTAGATTAGGTATAAAGCCGATTTTCTTGTACATACACATTTAGCTATCGATATCGAAATGCTTCAAATCATTAGTTTAACATATTAAGTTAATAAACATTTTTTAGCATACTGAAGTCTACATAAAGCCTTAACGGTATTACGGCAGTGCATTTAGAAGAATTCCGTAATGTTATAATTTTTTATTTAGGTAAAAAGTCGATTCTCTTGTATATACACATTTAGCTATCGATATCGAAATGCTTCAAATCATTCGTTTAACATATTTAAGTTAGTTAACCTTCTTTTTCTTACTGAAGTTTACGCAAAGCCATGGCGGTATAACGGCAGTGCATTTGGATAAATTCCGTAATCTTATATTTAGGTATAAAGTCGATTTTGGTGTATATACACATTTAGCAATCAATATCGAGATGCTTCAAATCATTAGTTTAACATATTTAAGTTAATTAACCTTCTTTTTCTTACTGAAGTTTACGTAAAGCCATAACGGTATAACGGCAGTGCATTTGGATAAATTCCGTAATCTTATGTTTAGGTATAAAGTCGATTTTGATGTATATACACATTTAGCAATCGATATGGAGATGGTTCAACTCATTAGCTTAACATATTTAAGTTAATAAACCTTCTTTAACGAACTGAAGTTGGCATAAAGCTAAGGCGGCATAACGGCAGTGCATGTAGAAGAATTCCGTTATCTTATATTTAGGTATAAAGTCGATTTTCTTGTATTTACACATTTAGCAATCGATATCGAAATGCATAAAATAACTGGTTTAGCATATTTAAGTTAATTAACGTTCTTTATCTTACTGAAGTTTGCATAAAGCAATAACGGCATAACGGCAGTATATTTATATGAATTCCGTTATCTTATATTTAGGTATAAAGTCGATTTTGTTGTACATACACATTCAGCAATCGATATCGAAATGCTTCAAATCATTAGTTTAACATATTTAAGTTAGTTAACCTTCTTTACCGTAATGAAGGTGATATAAAGCCATGGCGGCATAACGACGTGCATTTAGAAGAATTCCGTAATCTTATATTTAGGTATAAAGTCGATTTTGTTGTATATACGCATCTAGCAATCGATACCGTAATGTTTTAAATCATTAGTTTAACATATTTAAGTTAATTAACCTTCTTTAACGTATTGAAGTTGATATAAAGCCATGGCAGCATAACGAGAGTAGATTTGGAAGAATTCCGTAATCTTATATTTAGGTATAAGGTCGATTTTCTTGTATATACACATTTAGCAATCGATATCGAAATGCTTTAAATCATTCGTTTAACATATTTACGTTAATTAACCTTCTTTATCTTACTGAAGTTTACATAAAGCCAAAACGGTATAACGGCAGTGCATTTGGAAGAATTCCGTAATCTTATATTTAGGTAAAAAGTCGATTTTCTTGTAAATACACATTTAGCTATCGATATCGAAGTGCTTTAAATCATTCGTTTAACATATTTAAGTTAGTTAACCTTCTTTAACGCAACGAAAGTGATATAGAGCCATGGCGGCATAACGACAGTGCATATTTGAAGAATTCCGTAATCTTATATTTACGTATAAAGTCGATTTTCTTGTATATACACATTTAGCAATCGATATCGAAATGCTTCAAATCATTAGTTTAACATATTTAAGTTCGTTAACCTTCTTTAACGTATTGAAGCTGATATAAAGCCATGGCGGCACAACGACAGTGCATTTAGAAGAATTCCGTAACATTATATTGATGTATAAAGTCGATTTTCTTGTATATACACATTTAGCAATCGATATCGAAAAGCTTCAAATCATTAGTTTAACATATTTAAGTTAATAAACCTTCTTTAACGAACGGAAGTTGGCTTAAAGCCATGGCGGCATAACGGCAGTGCATTTAGAAGAGTTTCGTAATCTTATAATTATGTATAAAGTCGATTTTCTTGTAAATACACATTAAGCTATCGATATCGAAATGCTTAAAATCATTCGTTTAGCATATTAAGTTCGTTAACCTTCTTTAACGTAATGAAGGTGATATAAAGCCATGGCGGCATAACGACAGTGCATTTAGAAGAATTCCGTAATCTTATATTTAGGCATAAAGTCGATTTTCTTAAATATTCACGTTTAGCAATCGATAACGAAATGCTTCAAATCATTAGTTTAACATATTTAAGTTAATTAACCTACGTTATCTTTCTGAAGTTAACGAAAAGCCATAACGGCATAACGGCAGCGCATTTGGAAGAATTCCGTAATCTTATATTTAGGTAAAAAGTCGATTTTCTTGTATATACACATTTAGCTATCGATATCGAAATGCTTTAAATCATTAGTTTGACATATTTAAGTTCGTTAACCTTCTTTAACGTAATGAAGGTGATATAAAGCCATGGCGGCATAACGACAGTGCATTTAGAAGAATTCCGTAATCTTATATTTAGGTATAAAGTCGATTTTGTTGTATATACGCATCTAGAAATCGATACCGTAATGTTTTAAATCATTAGTTTAACATATTTAAGTTAATTAACCTTCTTTAACGTATTGAAGTTGATATAAAGCCATGGCAGCATAACGAGAGTAGATTTGGAAGAATTCCGTAATCTTATATTTAGGTATAAGGTCGATTTTCTTGTATATACACATTTAGCAATCGATATCGAAATGCTTTAAATCATTCGTTTAACATATTTACGTTAATTAACCTTCTTTATCTTACTGAAGTTTACATAAAGCCAAAACGGTATAACGGCAGTGCATTTGGAAGAATTCCGTAATCTTATATTTAGGTAAAAAGTCGATTTTCTTGTAAATACACATTTAGCTATCGATATCGAAGTGCTTTAAATCATTCGTTTAACATATTTAAGTTAGTTAACCTTCTTTAACGCAACGAAAGTGATATAGAGCCATGGCGGCATAACGACAGTGCATTTAGAAGAATTCCGTAATCTTATATTTAGGTATAAAGCCGATTTTGTTGTATATACGCATTAACAATCGATATCGAATTGCTTCAAATCATTAGTTTAACATATTTAAGTTAATTAACCTTCTTTAACGTATTGAAGTTGATGTAAAGCCATGGCAGCATAACGACAATACATTTGGAAGAATTCCGTGGTCTTATATTTATGTATAAAGTTGTTTTTTTTTTGTATATACACATTTAGCAATCGATATCGAAGTTCTTCAAATCATTAGTTTAACATATTTAAGTTAAAAAACCTTCTTTAACGAACGGAAGTTGGCTTAAAGCCATGGCGGCATAACGGCAGTGCATTTAGAAGAATTCCGTAATCTTATATTAGGTATAAAGTCGATTTCCTTGTATATACACATTTAGCTATTGATATCGAGATGCTTCAAATCATTTGTTTAACATATTTAAGTTAATAAACCTTCTTTAACGAACGGAAGTTTGCTTAAAGCCATGGCGGCATAACGGCAGTGCATTTGGAAGAATTCCGTAATTTTATATTTAGGTAGCAGTCACCGACTAGCAGTCAACGCGATCGGTCACGCTTGTTAAACAGTTCATAAGTTGTTTTTCTCTACCATCAGTTCTCTTTTCTCACGCGTCGCGCACCAGTGCATAGTGTATTTGTTTTTTTTTCGCTACTTCTATACATCTAGTGCTTTGTAAACACACGTGCTTGACTAAACTTTTAATGTGAGATGGCCCCCGGGCCCCAATATCTCGGGGACAATAGATTTGCACTATTGTCACCGAGCCCTCGTGCAAAAAGAAAAAAACCAGCAAACGGTATTGAAGAATTCCCAGAATTGCCCGTAACAAACAAAGATAGCCCCAAATTTCTTGTGATAAAATCTAAAGACGAAAATAAACCACTAAGTAGCTACTCCATTTTTGCAGTGCACAAATCACTTCTGGCTATAAGCATAGAAATAAACAAAATTACTCCTCTACGTGATGGAGGCTTATTGCTGCTGGTGAAAAATAAAGAAATAGCAAAAAAATTTATTAACACCTATTTTCTACCGGGCCTTTGTCAAGTTTCATGTGAACTCCACCATAATTTAAATTGTGTCAAAGGGACAGTATACGCGCCATTCTTAAATCAAGTTCCAGAGGACGAGATTATTGAAGAACTCAAGCAATACAACGTCACTGCCGTCCACAAATTCACGCGCATAACGGAAGGAGTCGTCAAGCCAACCGGAGCAGTACTACTATCATTCGACACCTATTTTTTACCGGAAAAAATTAACATAGCCTGGGAAATATACACTGTGCGGCCATATTTCCCAAACCCGATGCGATGCAAATCGTGTCAGAAACTTGGGCATACAATAAAAATGTGCAAAAACGCACCCGCCTGCGTCTCTTGCAACCTACCTCCCCACCAACCAGAAAACTGCATCAGAACCATCATGTGCAAATTGTTTTGGAGAACACGCAGCCTCGTCCAACACATGCCCCAAATATCAACAGGCCAAAGCTATTCTTAAAATAAAAACTGAGAAGAAATGTTCTATGCGCGAAGCGTTAAAATTACACAAAATACAAAATCCAATCGCCGTCACTAATTCCATTTCATTCGCCCAAACAACAAAAATACAAGACAATTCTACAGCACAATTAAATACACGTAATCCGCCTGATTCCAACAACGCTACTTCAGAAGCTCCTAATATTACGCAAGAAACCGTCAAAGCAACTACTAGCAAAGACAGTATACAAAAATTTTTAACAGAACTCAACGCTCAGCCAACGAATAAAACTAATCTGACAACAACAACTAATTCAACAAAAGATCATACTATTGTTACATTAAATCAACACGACAACTACGGTAGCGAGAAAACGTCGAAAACAGAAACTGAAAAAGAAGCAGATCACCACATGGCTACCGACATGTCTACGTCTACAACAAATACCATGAATAGAGCAATAAGCAAAGGAAGTCCCAGCGTACTGAGACGTTCACCTATAAAAAAAACAACAGTGCCAAGTAAACAACTTAAACTTAAACATGCTTTAGACATCCCAATTATCATTTATTTTATAAGTTATATTATATTAGAATCAAGTGTTTAAATTTATTTTTAATATTTTATTTACAATTGAAATGTCATTAAAAATCATACAGTGGAATTTGAAAGGATATCGCAACAATTACAATGAGTTAGAGCAATTGATAAAAGATCTTAACCCCCATATAATTTGCCTTCAAGAGACCCACATCCCTTTTCAAGTAACTAACACTATAATCCCCAAGACGTATATTGGTTACTTCTATAATGACAGTAAAAACAGATATGCGAAGCAGGGTGTCGCAATACTAATAAAACGGAATATTCCGCACAAACGTATAGCTATACATACAAATATAGTATCAATGGCCATAGAACTGCATCTCCTTACACCCTTCTCAATAATAAATGCATACATCCCACCAAATCAAACTTTTTCCGACAAAGACATAAGAGATCTCCTCCATCAGACCCAGGCTCAAACGCTACTACTAGGTGATTTCAATGCGTGGAGTCCCCTCTGGGGTTCAGCCACTACCAATGCTAGAGGTACGCAACTAGAAAATGTTATATTCGTGGAGAATCTGATTGTGCTAAACAACGGGTCAGCCACGCACTTTTCTACACACAGAACTTTCACCCATGTCGATATCACTATGGCTTCACCTCAATTAAGTCCTAAATGTTCGTGGAAAACCCTTAACTTCCTTTATGGAAGCGACCATTACCCAATTCTGACAGAATTACAAAATAATTTTAACGTACAGTACCCAAAGAAATCTCCAAAATTCTTGTCAGACTTTGCAAAATGGGATCAATTCCAGACACACTGTCTAGAGGCGATACAAGAGTGGCACCCTGTAAACATTCACCAAGAAGCAGCCACAATTACCAAGATAATTAGAACAGCAGCCAACAAAACGATTCCTCAAAGCAACCCAAAGGGGCATAAATCACGCTCACCATGGTGGAATAAAGAGCTTAGTATATTACGTACAAATAAACAAAAACTTTGGCAGGTTTATAAAAACTCTTTTAACATTGTCAACCTTATCGCTTACAAAAAGGCAAACGCCCAGTTCAAAAAACACGTCAAAGAAGCAAAACGGAAAACTATATCTGATTTCACCGAAACTATTAATCCAAACTCTTCGCCACAAAAGATTTGGGCAAAAATCAAGACGCTCACTGGTATTCCAAGAGCTCCCATTATTGCGATACGTTATAATAACGCCTTTCTTTCTTCCTCCACCGAAATTGCAAATGCCTTTGCTTCTACCTGGTGTAATTACGCCCAAGACACTAACTTTTCCGAAGAATATAATACTTTAAAGCAGACAATACTGGCCGAAGTATATTATCCCAGCGCAGTCTCAAAAGACGCTCTCTACCTGGAAACAGAATTCTCCCAAATAGAATTAGATGTCGCTCTGCAACACGCTAAAGGGAAGTCTCCAGGAAAAGACCGTATAACCTACGCTATGCTCCGCAATCTACCACTTCCGGCAAAACGTATCCTTCTGTCATTGTACAACAACATCCTCAACGGGGGGCTTTATCCTCACACGTGGCTATCGGCCACCATACTACCAATCCCTAAGCCAAATAAACCCCAAGACAGTACAAGTGGGTATCGCCCAATCTCACTAACCTCCTGTCTCAGCAAAATATTTGAAAAAATGCTCACGAAAAGGCTAATGTGCTTTTTCTTGAAAAATAATTTAATAAGTCACAACCAGTCAGCATTTAAAAAGAAACATGGAACCATCGACGCACTCCTCCACCTACAACACTTTATCGCTGATGCGCTCTCAACCAAAAATCACATCACAGTGTTAGCCACTGACTTCGAAAAAGCGTATGATCGCATTGGCATTCATGTCATTTTAAATCAACTCAAAGAGTGGAAAATTGGGAAAAAGATATTTCAAGTCATAAAATCGTTTATGACTGGACGGGCATTCCAAGTTAATATCAACGGACAGCTTTCAAAACCTTTTCCACTTAATAACGGCATACCCCAAGGCTCCCCTTTGTCGGTTGTCCTATTTATGATAGCCTTTGAGCAAATAAATAGAATAACAATAAACTACAAAAATATCAATTTAAATATTTATGCAGACGACGCTTTTTTTTATACAAAAAATAAGGACTTATTAAGCACTAAAAATACATTTTTAAAGCTACTACTCGAACTCAAACAATGGGGATTAAGATCTGGAGCCACCCTTGCTTATGAAAAGTGCAAAATTTTGCACATCTGTCGAAAACAAGGTTGCCCCGCAATTGATATCAATTTTGAGCTCACTAACATTCAAAATGTAAAAAACTTAAAAATATTAGGCATTATATTTGATTCTAAATATTCTTTCAAAGAGCACTGTCAGCAGTTAAGAAAAAATCTAGCTACCAGGCTTAATATTATTAAATACTTATCATCAAAAAACCTTTGTATACATACTAATACTTTAATTAATATAACAAGATCAATAATGCTATCAAAAGTAGATTATGGACTCCCTATTTACGGGTGGTGCGCTGACACACATATAAAACTTTTGCAAGCGCCATACCATACAGCGGTTCGACGTAGTCTGAACGCTTTCCCCACTTCAACAGTTAAATGTATGCTAGCAGAAGCAGGTCTCCCCTCCATTGTTGAAAGGCGAGACCTCGCTACGTGGAGACTGATCCCAAAGTTTATTAATACCACAAATAAAACGCTATTCAACATATTCCGTCTCGCTGCATCCCACAAACGCAACTACTCCACCAAATCTACTATTCGTCGGTGCATATCCTATTGCAAAGAATTAGAGATTCAAATACCCCCAATGGGCGATGAAATTTGTAAGCAAGCGCCTTGGTCGCTACCACAATCTTCTGTATCCGAGCTTTTACGCACCTACCCTAAAGCACACACCAGTAACGAATGCTTTAAACAACTATTCATTGAGCACTTTAACAGTAGACAGATGATCAACTGGATCCCCATATTTACAGATGGATCAAAAACTGACCACAGTACAACGTTCGCTGTAGTGCACCAAAATGGAACACTCATAACAGCCGGTTGGCTCCCATTGCACTGTTCTATTTATACATCAGAAGCAGTCGCGGTACTGCAAGCCGCAGAAGTTGCAACTAAAAACAAAGGGCACTTCGTTATTTGCACAGATAGTATGTCTGTAGTCTCAGCAATTAAAAATATTTACCTCGATAACTCTATTATCAACCGAATTAGGGACAGACTTATAACATACAAAAAGAAACTCCGAATCTTTTGGGTTCCTGGGCATAAGGGCATCCCAGGCAACGAGTTTGCCGACGAAGCGGCCAAAAACGCAGTCTCATCACCATGTCTAACTTTTAATGCATCGTCGAGCAAGGATTTACAGAAGATGATAAATAGACACAACCGTAACAAACAAATTTCAAACTGGTCCCATTATCAGCATCTTTACTCCACCATTAATCGTGAATGTGCTAAAGCGTTTTACCCAGCGGATTTGTCAAGGAAAGAAATTACCTATTTCACTCGACTAAGGCTCGGCTACACAGTGATCACGCACAGCCACATTCTTCAATGTGAGACTCCACCTGTATGCCCGTATTGTCCAAACCGCCTAACTGTCCAACACATCCTCGACTATTGCCCAAACCTATCGGCGCTTCGAGCAAAGATTTTTGGCACCACTGTACCGTCAACTCTACTAAATGAAATTAACATCGGAAACGTTAAAAAAGTAATAAAATATATAAACGATATTAATCTGAGAAACAAAATTTAAACCAATTTTAACCAAATAAAATATATTATAATATCAATATGTTAAATCCGCCATATAAGAACAGCATTCGTATATAAAAAAAAAAAAAAAAAAAAAAAATTGTAAACATTTAATCGCACCGTAAGCCCTGGTAGCTAGTGTGTATTTATTCAAATTAGTTTAATATTTCATATTACTCTAATAAATAATAATAATAATAATAATATTTAGGTAAAAACTCGATTTTGTTGTACATACACATTTAGCAATCGATATCGAAATGCTTCAAATCATTAGTTTAACATATTTAAGTTAATTAACCTTCTTTAACGTAATGAAGGTGATATAAAGCCATGGCGGCATAACGGCAGTGCATTTAGAAGAGCTCCGTTATCGTATATTTATGTATTAAGTCGATTTTGTTGTATATACACATTTAGCAATCGATATCGAAATGCTTCAAATCATTAGTTTAACATATTTAAGTTAATTAACCTTCGTTATCTTGCTGAAGTCTACATAAACACAAAACGGTATAACACCAGTGCATTTGGAAGAATTCCGTAAACTTATATTTAGGTAAAAAGTCGATTTTCTTCTATATACACATTTAGCTATCGATATCGAAATGCTTCAAATCATTCGCTTAACATATTTAAGTAAGTTAACTTTCTTTAACGTAATGAAGTTGATATAAAGCCATGGCGGCATAACGACAGTGCATTTAGAAGAATTCCGTAATCTTATATTTAGGTATAAAGTCGATTTTGTTGTATATACACATTAGCAATCGATATCGAGATGGTTCAACTCATTAGTTTAACATATTTAAGTATTTTTTTCCTACTGAAGTGTACGTAAAGCCATAACGGTATAACGGCGGTGCATTTAGAAGAATTCCGTAATCTTATATTAGGTATAAAGTCGCTTTTCTTGTATATACACATTTAGCAATCGCTAATGAAATGCTTCAAATCATTAGTTTAACATATTTAAGTTAATTAACCTTCTTTAACGTAATGAAGGTGATATAAAGCCATGGCGGCATAACGGCAGTGCATTTAGAAGAGTTCCGTTACCGTATATTTATGTATTAAGTCGATTTTGTTATATATACACATTAAGCAATCGATATCGAAATGCTTCAAATCATTAGTTTAACATATTTAAGTTAATTAACCTTCTTTAACGTATTGAAGTTGATGTAAAGCCATGGCAGCATAACGACAATACATTTGGAAGAATTCCGTGGTCTTATATTTATGTATAAAGTTGATTTTCTTGTATATACACATTTAGCAATCGATACCGAAGTTCTTCAAATCATTAGTTTAACATATTTAAGTTAAAAAAACTTCTTTAACGAACGGAAGTTGGCTTAAAGCCATGGCGGCATAACGACGTGCATTTAGAAGAATTCCGTAATCTTATATTTAGGTATAAAGTCGATTTTGTTGTATATACGCATCTAGCAATCGATACCGAAATGTTTTAAATCATTAGTTTAACATATTTAAGTTAATTAACCTTCTTTAACGTATTGAAGTTGATATAAAGCCATGGCAGCATAACGAGAGTAGATTTGGAAGAATTCCGTAATCTTATATTTAGGTATAAGGTCGATTTTGTTGTATATACACATTTAGCAATCGATATCGAAATGCTTTAAATCATTAGTTTAACATATTTAAGTTAATTAACCTTCTTTATCTTACTGAAGTTTACATAAAGCCAAAACGGTATAACGGCAGTGCATTTGGAAGAATTCCGTAATCTTATATTTAGGAAAAAAGTCGATTTTCTTGTAAATACACATTTAGCTATCGATATCGAAATGCTTTAAATCATTCGTTTAACATATTTAAGTTAGTTAACCTTCTTTAACGTAATGAGAGTGATATAGAGCCATGGCGGCATAACGACAGTGCATTTAGAAGAATTCCGTAATCTTATATTTAGGTAAAAAGCCGATTTTGTTGTATATACGCATTAACAATCGATATCGAAATGCTTCAAATCATTAGTTTAACATATTTAAGTTAATTGACCTTCTTTAACGTATTGAAGTTGATGTAAAGCCATGGCAGCATAACGACAATACATTTGGAAGAATTCCGTGGTCTTATATTTATGTATAAAGTTGATTTTCTTGTATATACACATTTAGCAATCGATATCGAAGTTCTTCAAATCATTAGTTTAACATATTTAAGTTAAAAAACCTTCTTTAACGAACGGAAGTTGGCTTAAAGCCATGGCGGCATAACGGCAGTGCATTTAGAAGAATTCCGTAATCTTATATTAGGTATAAAGTCGATTTCCTTGTATATACACATTTAGCTATTGATATCGAGATGCTTCAAATCATTTGTTTAACATATTTAAGTTAATAAACCTTCTATAACGAACGGAAGTTTGCTTTAAGCCATGGCGGCATAACGGCAGTGCATTTAGAAGAGTTCCGTAATCTTATATTTAGGTAAAAACTCGATTTTGTTGTACATACACATTTAGCAATCGATATCGAAATGCTTCAAATCATTAGTTTAACATATTTAAGTTAATTAATCCTCTCTGTCTTACTGAAGTCTACATAAAGCCTTAACGGCATAACGGCAGTGCATTTAGAAGAATTCCGTTGTCTTATATTTAGGTATAATGTCGATTTTGTTGTATATACACATTTAGCAATCGATATCGAGATGCTTTAAATCATTAGTTTAACATATTTAAGTTAATTAACCTTCTTTATCTGACTGAAGTTTACGTAACGCCATAACGGTATAACGCCAGTGCATTCGGAAGAATTCCGTAAACTTATATTTAGGTATAATGTCGATTTTGTTGTATATACACATTTAGCAATCGATATCGAGATCCTTCAAATCATTAGTTTAACATATTTAAGTTAACTAACCTTCTTTATCTGACTGAAATTTACGTAAAGCCATAAAGGTATAACGGCAGTGCATTTTGAAGAATTCCGTAATCTTATATTTAGGTATAAAGTCGATTTTGTTGTATATACGCATCTAGCAATCGATACCGAAATGTTTTAAATCATTAGTTTAACATATTTAAGTTAATTAACCTTTTTTAGCGTATTGAAGTTGATATAAAGCCATGGCAGCATAACGAGAGTAGATTTGGAAGAATTCCGTAATCTTATATTTAGGTATAAGGTCGATTTTGTTGTATATACACATTTAGCAATCGATATCGAAATGCTTTAAATCATTAGTTTAACATATTTAAGATAATTAACCTTCTTTATCTTACTGAAGTTTACATTAAGCCAAAACGGTATAACGGCAGTGCATTTGGAAGAATTCCGTTATCTTATATTTAGGTAAAGAGTCGATTTTCTTGTAAATACACATTTAGCTATCGATATCGAAATGCTTTAAATCATTCGTTTTACATATTTAAGTTAGTTAACCTTCTTTAACGTAATAAAAGTGATATAGAGCCATGGCGGCATAACGACAGTGCATTTAGAAGAATTCCGTAATCTTATATTTAGGTATAAAGTCGATTTTGTTGTATATACGCATCTAGCAATCGATATCGAAATGCTTTAAATCATTCGTTTTACATATTTAAGTTAGTTAACCTTCTTTAACGTAATAAAAGTGATATAGAGCCATGGCGGCATAACGACAGTGCATTTAGAAGAATTCCGTAATCTTATATTTAGGTATAAAGTCGATTTTCTTGTATATACGCATTAACAATCGATATCGAAATGCTTCAAATCATTAGTTTAACATATTTAAGTTAATTAACCTTCTTTAACGAATTGAAGTTGATGTAAAGCCATGGCAATATAACGACAACACATTTGGAAGAATTCCGTGGTCTTATATTTATGTATAAAGTTGCTTTTCTTGTATATACACATTTAGCAATCGATATCGAAGTTCTTCAAATCATTAGTTTAATATATTTAAGTTAAAAAACCTTCTTTAACGAACGGAAGTTGGCTTAAAGCCATGGCGGCATAACGGCAGTGCATTTAGAAGAATTCAGTAATCTTATATTAGGTATAAAGTCGATTTCCTATACACATTTAGCTATTGATATCGAAATGCTTCAAATCATTCGTTTAACATATTTAAGTTAATAAACCTTCTTTAACGTAATGAAGTTGATATAAAGCCATGGCGGCATAACGACAGTGTATTTAGAAGAATTCCGTAATCTTATGTTTATGTATAAATTCGATTTTCTTTTACATACACATTTAGCAAGCGATATCGAAATGCTTCAAATCATTAGTTTAACATATTTAAGTTAGTTAACCTTATTTTTCCTACTGAAGTGTACGTAAAGCCATAACGGTATAACGGCGGTGCATTTAGAAGAATTCCGTAACCTTTTATTATGTATAAAGTTGCTTTTCTTGTATATACACATTTAGCAATCGATATCGAAGTTCTTCAAATCATTAGTTTAATATATTTAAGTTTAAAAACCTTCTTTAACGAACGGAAGTTGGCTTAAAGCCATGGCGGCATAACGGCAGTGCATTTAGAAGAATTCAGTAATCTTATATTAGGTTTAAAGTCGATTTACTTGTATATACACATTTAGCTATTGATATCGAAATGCTTCAAATCATTAGTTTAACATATTTAAGTTAATTAACCTTCTTTAACGAATTGAAGTTGATGTAAAGCCATGGCAATATAACGACAATACATTTGGAAGAATTCCGTGGTCTTATATTTATGTATAAAGTTGCTTTTCTTGTATATACACATTTAGCTATTGATATCGAAATGCTTCAAATCATTCGTTTAACATATTTAAGTTAATAAACCTTCTTTAACGTATTGAAGTTGATATAAAGCCATGGCGGCATAACGACAGTGCATTTAGAAGAATTCCGTAATCTTATATTTAGGTATAAAGTCGATTTTGTTGTATATACACATTAGCAATCGATATCGAGATGGCTCAACTCATTAGTTTAACATATTTAAGTTAATTAATCTTATTTTTCCTACTGAAGTGTACGTAAAGCCATAACGGTATAACGGCGGTGCATTTAGAAGAATTCCGTAACCTTATATTTAGGTATAAAGTCGATTTTGTTGTATATACGCATTTAGCAATCGATATCGAAGTTCTTCAAATCATTAGTTTAATATATTTAAGTTTAAAAACCTTCTTTAACGAACGGAAGTTGGCTTAAAGCCATGGCGGCATAACGGCAGTGCATTTAGAAGAATTCAGTAATCTTATATTAGGTTTAAAGTCGATTTACTTGTATATACACATTTAGCTATTGATATCGAAATGCTTCAAATCATTAGTTTAACATATTTAAGTTAATTAACCTTCTTTAACGAATTGAAGTTGATGTAAAGCCATGGCAATATAACGACAATACATTTGGAAGAATTCCGTGGTCTTATATTTATGCATAAAGTTGCTTTTCTTGTATATACACATTTAGCTATTGATATCGAAATGCTTCAAATCATTCGTTTAACATATTTAAGTTAATAAACCTTCTTTAACGTATTGAAGTTGATATAAAGCCATGGCGGCATAACGACAGTGCATTTAGAAGAATTCCGTAATCTTATATTTAGGTATAAAGTCGATTTTGTTGTATATACACATTAGCAATCGATATCGAGATGGCTCAACTCATTAGTTTAACATATTTAAGTTAATTAATCTTATTTTTCCTACTGAAGTGTACGTAAAGCCATAACGGTATAACGGCGGTGCATTTAGAAGAATTCCGTAACCTTATATTTAGGTATAAAGTCGATTTTGTTGTATATACGCATTTAGCAATCGATATCGAAGTTCTTCAAATCATTAGTTTAACATATTTAAGTGAAAAAACCTTATTTAACGAACGGAAGTTGGCTTAAAGCCATGGCGGCATAACGACGTGCATTTAGAAGAATTCCGTAATCTTATATAAAGGTATAAAGTCGATTTTTTTGTATATACGCATCTAGCAATCGATACCGAAATGTTTTAAATCATTAGTATAACATATTTAAGTTAATTAACCTTCTTTAACGTATTGAAGTTGATATAAAGCCATGGCAGCATAACGAGAGTAGATTTGGAAGAATTCCGTAATCTTATATTTAGGTATAAGGTCGATTTTGTTGTAGATACACATTTAGCAATCGATATCGAAATGCTTTAAATCATTAGTTTAACATATTTAAGTTAATTAACCTAATTTATCTTACTGAAGTTTACATAAAGCCAAAACGGTATAACGGCAGTGCATTTGGAAGAATTCCGTAATCTTATATTTAGGTAAAAAGTCGATTTTCTTGTAAATACCCATTTAGCTGTCGATATCGAAATGCTTTAAATCATTCGTTTAACATATTTAAGTTAGTTAACCTTCTTTAACGTAATGAAAGTGATATAGAGCCATGGCGGCATAACGACAGTGCATTTAGAAGAATTCCGTAATCTTATATTTAGGTATAAAGCCGATTTTGTTGTATATACGCATTAACAATCGATATCGAAATGCTTCAAATCATTAGTTTAACATATTTAAGTTAATTAACCTTCTTTAACGTATTGAAGTTGATGTAAAGCCATGGCAGCATAACGACAATACATTTGGAAGAATTCGGTGGTCTTATATTTATGTATAAAGTTGATTTTCTTGTATATACACATTTAGCAATCGATATCGAAGTTCTTCAAATCATTAGTTTAACATATTTAAGTTAAAAAACCTTCTTTAACGAACGGAAGTTGGATTAAAGCCATTGCGTCATAACGGCAGTGCATTTAGAAGAATTCCGTAATCTTATATTAGGTATAAAGTCGATTTGCTATACACATCTTTGCAATCGATACCGAAATGCTTTTTTAAAACATTAGTATTAACATATTTAAGTTAATAAACCTTCTTTAACGTATTGAAGTTTTATTAAAGCCGTGGCAGCATAACGGAGTGATTTAGGGAAAAATTCCGTAATCTTATATTTAGGTAAAAACTCGATTTTGTTGTACATACACATTTAGCAATCGATATCGAAATGCTTCAAATCATTAGTTTAACATATTTAAGTTAATTAACCTTTTATCTTTTCTGAAGTTTACATAAACCAAAACGGTATAACGGCAGTGCATTTGGAAGAATTCCGTAAACTTATATTTAGGTAAAAAGTCGATTTTCTTCTAAATACACCCTTTAGCTATCGATATCGAAATGCTTCAAATCATTCGCTTTTAAAATATTTAAGTTTTGTTAACCTTCTTTAACGTAATGAAAGTTTATATAAAGCCATGGCGGCATAACGACAGTGCATTTAGAAGAATTCCGTAATCTTATATTTAGGTATAATTTCGATTTTGTTGTACATACGCATTAACAAGCGATATCGAAATGCTTCAAATCATTAGTTTAACATATTTAAGTTAATTAACCTTCTTTAACGTATTGAAGTTGATATAAAGCCATGGCAGGGATAACGACAATACATTTAAAAGAATTCCCGGGAATCTTATATTTAGGTATAAAGTCGATTTTCTTGTATATACACATTTTGCAATCGATATCGAATGCTTCAAATCATTAGTTTAACATATTTAAGTTAAAAAACCTTCTTTAACCAACTGAAGTGTACGTAAAGCCATAACGGGATAACGGCAGGGGCATTTAGAAGAATTCCGTAATCTTATATTAGGTATAAAGTCGATTTTCTTTTTACACATTTAGCAATCGATAAAGAAATGCTTCAAATCATTAGTTTAACATATTTAAGTTAATAAACCTTCTTTAACGAACGGAAGTTTGATTAAAGCCATGGCAGCATAACGGCAGTGCATTTAGAAGAATTCCGTAATCTTATATTTAGGTAAAAACTCGATTTTGTTGTACATACACATTTAGCAATCGATATCGAAATGCTTCAAATCATTAGTTTAACATATTTAAGTTAATTAACCTTCGTTATTTTGCTGAAGTTTACATAAACACAAAACGGTATAACACCAGTGCATTTGGAAGAATTCCGTAAACTTATATTTTGGTAAAAGTCGATTTTCTTCTATATACACATTTAGCTATCGATATCGAAATGCTTCAAATCATTCGCTTAACATATTTAATTTAGTTAACCTTCTTTAACGTAATGAAGTTGATATAAAGCCATGGCGGCATAACGACAGTGTATTTAGAAGAATTCCGTAATCTTATGTTTAGGTATAATTTCGATTTTCTTTTACATACACATTTAGCAAGCGATATCGAAATGCTTCAAATCATTAGTTTAACATATTTAAGTTAGTTAACCTTCTTTAACGTATTGAAGTTGATATAAAGCCATGGCGGCATAACGACAGTGCATTTAAAAGAATTCCGTAATCTTATATTTAGGTATAAAGTCGATTTTGTTGTATATACACATTAGCAATCGATATCGAGATGGTTCAACTCATTAGTTTAACATATTTAAGTTAATTAACCTTATTTTTCCTACTGAAGTGTACGTAAAGCCATAACGGTATAACGGCGGTGCATTTAGAAGAATTCCGTAATCTTATATTAGGTATAAAGTCGATTTTCTTGTATATACACATTTAGCAATCGCTAATGAAATGCTTCAAATCATTAGTTTAACATATTTAAGTTAATTAACCTTCTTTAACGTAATGAAGGTGATATAAAGCCATGTCGGCATAACGGCAGTGCATTTAGAAGAGTTCCGTTATCGTATATTTATGTATTAAGTCGATTTTGTTGTATATACACATTTAGCAATCGATATCGAAATGCTTCAAACCATTAGTTTAACATATTTAAGTTAATTAACCTTCTTTATCTTACTGAAGTTTACATAAAGCCAAAACGGTATAACGGCAGTGCATTTGGAAGAATTCCGTAATCTTATATTTAGGTAAAAAGTCGATTTTCTTGTAAATACACATTTAGCTATCGATATCGAAATGCTTTAAATCATTCGTTTAACACATTTAAGTTAGTTAACCTTCTTTAACGTAATGAAAGTGATATAGAGCCATGGCGGCATAACGACAGTATATTTAGAAGAATTCCGTAATCTTATATTTAGGTATAAAGTCGATTTTTTTGTATATACGCATCTAGCAATCGATACCGAAATGTTTTAAATCATTAGTTTAACATATTTAAGTTAATTAACCTTCTTTAACGTATTGAAGTTGATATAAAGCCATGGCAGCATAATGAGAGTAGATTTGGAAGAATTCCGTAATCTTATATTTAGGTATAAGGTCGATTTTGTTGTAGATACACATTTAGCAATCGATATCGAAATGCTTTAAATCATTAGTTTAACATATTTAAGTTAATTAACCTAATTTATCTTACTGAAGTTTACATAAAGCCAAAACGGTATAACGGCAGTGCATTTGGAAGAATTCCGTAATCTTATATTTGGGTAAAAAGTCGATTTTCTTGTAAATACCCATTTAGCTGTCGATATCGAAATGCTTTAAATCATTCGTTTAACATATTTAAGTTAGTTAACCTTCTTTAACGTAATGAAAGTGATATAGAGCCATGGCGGCATAACGACAGTGCATTTAGAAGAATTCCGTAATCTTATATTTAGGTATAAAGCCGATTTTGTTGTATATACGCATTAACAATCGATATCGAAATGCTTCAAATCATTAGTTTAACATATTTAAGTTAATTAACCTTCGTTATCTTGCTGAAGTTTACATGAACACAAAACGGTATAACACCAGTGCATTTGGAAGAATTCCGTAAACTTATATTTAGGTAAAAAGTCGATTTTCTTCTATATACACATTTAGCTATCGATATCGAAATGCTTCAAATCATTCGCTTAACATATTTAAGTTAGTTAACCTTCTTTAACGTAATGAAGTTGATATAAAGCCATGGCGGCATAACGACAGTGTATTTAGAAGAATTCCGTAATCTTATGTTTAGGTATAATTTCGATTTTCTTTTACATACACATTTAGCAAGCGATATCGAAATGCTTCAAATCATTAGTTTAACATATTTAAGTTAGTTAACCTTCTTTAACGTATTGAAGTTGATATAAAGCCATGGCGGCATAACGACAGTGCATTTAGAAGATTTCCGTAATCTTATATTTAGGTATAAAGTCGATTTTGTTGTATATACACATTAGCAATCGATATCGAGATGGTTCAACTCATTAGTTTAACATATTTAAGTTAATTAACCTTATTTTTCCTACTGAAGTGTACGTAAAGCCATAACGGTATAACGGCGGTGCATTTAGAAGAATTCCGTAATCTTATATTAGGTATAAAGTCGATTTTCTTGTATATACACATTTAGCAATCGCTAATGAAATGCTTCAAATCATTAGTTTAACATATTTAAGTTAATTAACCTTCTTTAACGTAATGAAGGTGATATAAAGCCATGGCGGCATAACGGCAGTGCATTTAGAAGAGTTCCGTTATCGTATATTTATGTATTAAGTCGATTTTGTTGTATATACACATTTAGCAATCGATATCGAAATGCTTCAAATCATTAGTTTAACATATTTAAGTTAATTAACTTTCTTTAACGTATTGAAGTTGATATAAAGCCATGGCAGCATAACGAGAGTAGATTTGGAAGAATTCCGTAATCTTATATTTAGGTATAAGGTCGATTTTGTTGTATATACACATTTAGCAATCGATATCGAAATGCCTTAAATCATTAGTTTTATACGTATTGAAGTTGAGGTAAAGCCATGGCAGCATAACGACAATACATTTGGAAGAATTCCGTGGTCTTATATTTAGGTATAAAGTCGATTTTGTTGTATATACGCATCTAGCAATCGATACCGAAATGTTTTAAATCATTAGTTTAACATATTTAAGTTAATTAACTTTCTTTAACGTATTGAAGTTGATATAAAGCCATGGCAGCATAACGAGAGTAGGTTTGGAAGAATTCCGTAATCTTATATTTAGGTATAAGGTCGATTTTGTTGTATATACACATTTAGCAATCGATATCGAAATGCCTTAAATCATTAGTTTAACATATTTAAGTTAATTAACCTTCTTTATCTTACTGAAGTTTACATAAAGCCAAAACGGTATAACGGCAGTGCATTTGGAAGAATTCCGTAATCTTATATTTAGGTAAAAAGTCGATTTTCTTGTAAATACACATTTAGCTATCGATATCGAAATGCTTTAAATCATTCGTTTAACACATTTAAGTTAGTTAACCTTCTTTAACGTAATGAAAGTGATATAGAGCCATGGCGGCATAACGACAGTGCATTTAGAAGAATTCCGTAATCTTATATTTAGGTATAAAGCCGATTTTGTTGTATATACGCATTAACAATCGATATCGAAATGCTTCAAATCATTAGTTTAACATATTTAAGTTAATTAACCTTCTTTAACGTATTGAAGTTGATGTAAAGCCATGGCAGCATAACGACAAAACATTTGGAAGAATTCCGTGGTCTTATATTTATGTATAAAGTTGATTTTCTTGTATATACACATTTAGCAATCGATATCGAAGTTCTTCAAATCATTAGTTTAACACATTTAAGTTAAAAAACCTTCTTTAACGAACGGAAGTTGGCTTAAAGCCATGGCGGCATAACGGCAGTGCATTTAGAAGAATTCCGTAATCTTATAATAGGTATAAAGTCGATTTCCTTGTATATACACATTTAGCTATTGATATCGAAATGCTTCTTTAACGAACGGAAGTTTGCCTAAAGCCATGGCGGCATAACGGCAGTGCATTTAGAAGAATTCCGTAATCTTATATTTAGGTAAAAACTCGATTTTGTTGTACATACACATTTAGCAATCGATATCGAAATGCTTCAAATCATTAGTTTAACATATTTAAGTTAAAAAACCTTCTTTAACGAACGGAAGTTGGCTTAAAGCCATGGCGGCATAACAGCAGTGCATTTAGAAGAATTCCGTAATCTTATATTTAGGTAAAAACTCGATTTTGTTGTACATACACATTTAGCAATCGATATCGAAATGCTTCAAATCATTCGTTTAACATATTTAAGTTAATAATCCTTCTTTAACGAACGGAAGTTTGCCTAAAGCCATGGCGGCATAACGGCAGTGCATTTAGAAGAATTCCGTAATCTTATATTTAGGTAAAAACTCGATTTTGTTGTACATACACATTTAGCAATCGATATCGAAATGCTTCAAATCATTAGTTTAACATATTTAAGTTAATTAACCTTCTTTAACGTAATGAAGTTGATATAAAGCCATGGCGGCATAACGACAGTGTATTTAGAAGAGTTCCGTTATCGTATATTTATGTATTAAGTCGATTTTGTTGTATATACACATATAGCAATCGATATCGAAGTGCTTCAAATCATTAGTTTAACATATTTAAGTTAGTTAACCTTCTTAAACGTATTGAAGTTGATATAAAACCATGGCTGCATAACGACAGTGCATTTAGAAGAATTCCGTAATCTTATATTTAGGTAAAAACTCGATTTTGTTGTACATACACATTTAGCAATCGATATCGAAATGCTTCAAATCATTAGTTTAACATATTTAAGTTAATTAACCTTCTTTAACGCACTGAAGTTAATATAAAGCCATGGCGGCATAACGGCAGTGCATTTAGAAGAGTTCCGTTATCGTATATTTATGTATTAAGTCGATTTTGTTGTATATACACATATAGCAATCGATATCGAAATGCTTCAAATCATTAGTTTAACATATTTAAGTTAATTAACCTTCGTTATCTTGCTGAAGTTTACATAAACACAAAACGGTATAACACCAGTGCATTTGGAAGAATTCCGTAAACTTATATTTAGGTAAAAAGTCGATTTTCTTCTATATACACATTTAGCTATCGATATCGAAATGCTTCAAATCATTAGTTTAACATATTTAAGTTAATTAACCTTCTTTAACGTAATGAAGGTGATATAAAGCCATGGCGGCATAACGACAGTGCATTTAGAAGAATTCCGTAACCTTATATTTAGGCATAAAGTCGATTTTTTTGTATATACACTTTTAGCTATTGATATCGAAATGCTTCAAATCATTAGTTTAACATATTAAGTTAATAAACATTTTTTAGCATACTGAAGTCTACATAAAGCCTTAACGGTATAACGGCAGTGCATTTAGAAGAATTCCGTAATGTTATAATCTTATATTTAGTTATAAAGTCGATTTTCTTGTATATATACATTTCGCAATCGATATGGAAATGCTTCAGATAACTGGTTTAACGTATTTAAGTTAATAAACCTCCTTTAGCGAACTGAAGTTGACATTAAGCCATAACGGCACTGCATTTGGAAGAATTCCGTAGTCTTATATTTAGGCATAAATTCGATTTTCTCGTATATACACATTTAGCAATCGATATCGAAATGCTTCAAATCATTCGTTTAACATATTTAAGTTTATTAACCTTCTTTAACGAACGGAAGTTGGCATAAAGCAATTACGGCATAACGGCAGTGCATTTAGAAGAATTCCGCAATCTTATGTTTAGGTATAAATTCGATTTTCTCGTATATGCACATTTAGCAATCGATAACGAAATGCTTCAAATCATTAGCTTAACATATTTAAGTTAATTAACCTTCTTTATATGACTGAAGTTTACATAAAGCCATAACGGTATAACGCCAGTGCATTTGGAAGAATTCCGTAAACTTATATTTAGGTGTAATGTCGATTTTGTTGTATATACACATTTAGCAATCGATATCGAAATGCTTCAAATCATTCGTTTAACATATTTAAGTTTATTAACCTTCTTTTTCTTACTGAAGTTTACGTAAACCCACAACGGTATAACGGCAGTGCATTTGGATAAATTCCGTAATCTTATATTTAGGTATAAAGTCGATTTTGATGTATATACACATTTAGCAATCGATATCGAGATGGTTCAACTCATTAGTTTAACATATTTAAGTTAATAAACCTTCTTTAACAATCCGAAGTTGGTTAAAGCCATGGCGGCATAACGGGAGTGCATTTAGAAGAGTTCCGTAGTTTTATATTTAGGTCTAAAGTCGATTTTCTTGTATATACACATTTAGCAGTCGATAACGAAATGCTTCAAATCATTAGTTTAACATATTTAAGTTAATTAACCCTCTCTGTCTTACTGAAGTCTACATAAAGCCTTAACGGCATAACGGCAGTGCATTTAGAAGAATTCCGTTGTCTTATATTTAGGTATAATGTCGATTTTGTTGTATATACACATTTAGCAATCGATATCGAGATGCTTCAAATCATTAGTTTAACATATTTAAGTTAATTAACCTTCTTTATCTGACTGAAGTTTTCGTAAAGCCATAACGGTATTACGCCAGTGCATTTGGAAGAATTCCGTAAACTTATATTTAGGTATAATGTCCATTTTGTTGTATATACACATTTAGCTATCGATATCGAGATGCTTCAAATCATTAGTTTAACATATTTAAGTTAACTAACCTTCTTTATCTGACTGAAGTTTACGTAAAGCCATAACGGTATAACGGCAGTGCATTTTGAAGAATTCCGTAATCTTATATTTAGGTATAAAGTCGATTTTGTTGTATATACACATTAAGCAATCGATATTGAGATGGTTAAACTCATTTGTTTAGATTTTCTAACCAATGCTTTATGTTCGACCCACTTCGTTTCAATAAATTAGCGACTAGAGCGTTAGCCAAGTTGAAACAAATATGTAACTACTGCCAAGCGCCTGGTAGGAGTAGAAGAAAGATTGAAGTTTTTCCTGAGAGCTCTTTAAATTATCTAACAATGCTTTATGTTTGACCCACCTCATTCAAATCGTTTACCGGCTAGAGCGTTATCAAAAGTGAAACAAATATGTGACTATTGCCAAGCGCCTGGTAGGAGTAGAAGAAAGATAGAAGGTTTTCTCAAGAGGTCTTTAAATTATCTAACCATTGTTTTATGTTTGACCCACCTCGTTCCAATACTTTAGCCTCAGAGCGTTAGCAAATTTGAAACAAAAATGTGACTATTGCCACGCCCCTGGTAGATGTAGAAGAAAGATTGATGACTTTCCTGAGAGCTCTTTATATTATCTAACCAATGCTTTATGTTCGATTCACCTCATTCAAATAGTTTAGCCTTAGAGCGTTAGAAAAGTTGAAACAAAAATGTGACTATTGGCGAGCCCCTGGTAGGAGTAGAATAAAGATTGAAGACTTTCCTGAAAGCCCTTTAAATTATCTAACCAATGCTTTATGTTCGACCCACCTCGTTCCAATAGTTTAGCCGCTAGAGCGTTAGCAAAGTTGAAACAAAAATGTGACTATTACCAAGCCCCTAATAGGAGTAGAATAAAGATTGAAGACTTTCCTGAGAGCTCTTTAAATTATCTAACCAACGCTTTATGTTTGACCCACCTCGTTCCAATAATTTAGCCGCTAGAGCGTTAGCAAAGTTGAAACAAAAATGTGACTATTGGCGAGCCCCTGGTAGGAGTAGAAAAAAAATTGGGGACTTTCCTGAGAGCTCTTTAAATTACCTAACCAATGCTTTATGTTTGACTCATCTCGTTTAAATCGTTTACCCGCTAGAGCAATAATATAAGTGAAACAAAAATGTGACTAATTCCAAGCCCGTGATAGGAGTAGAAGAAAAATTGGGGACTTTCCTGAGAGCTCTTTAAATTATCTAACCAATGCTTTATGTTTGACTCACCTTGTTTAAATAGTTTACCCGCTAGAGCAATAATATAAGTGAAACAAAAATGTGACTAATTCCAATCCCCTGATAGGAGTAGAAGAAAGATTGAAAACTTTTCTGAGAGCTCTTTAAATTATCTAAACAATGCTTTATGTTTGACTCACCTCGTTTCAATAGTTTAGCCTCAGAGCGTTAGCAAAGTTGAAACAAAAATGTGACTATTGCCGAGCCCCTGGTAGGAGTAGAAAAAAAATTGGGGACTTTCCTGAGAGCTCTTTAAATTATCTAACCAATGCTTTATGTTTGACTCACCTCGTTTAAATCGTTTACCCGCTAGAGCGTAAGCAAAAGTGAAACAAAAATGTGACTATTGCCGAGCCACTGATAGGAGTAGAATAAAGATTGAAAACTCTCCTGAGAGCTCTTTAAATTATCTAACCAATGCTTTATGCTTGACCCACCGCGCTTCAATAGTTTAGCCGCTAGAGCGTTAGCAAAGTTGAAACAAAATTGTGACCAAGCCCTCATAGGAGTAGAAGAAAGATTGAAGACTAATAGTTTAGCCGCTAGAGCGTTAGCAAAGTTGAAACAAAAATGTGACTATTACCAAGCCCCTGGTAGGAGTAGAAGAAAGATTGAAGATTTTCCTAAGAGCGCTTTAAATTATCTAACCAATGCTTTATGTTTGACCCACCCCGTTCCAATAGTTTAGCCACTAGAGCATTAATAAAAGTGAAACAAAAATGTGACTATTTCCAAGCCCCTGATAGGAGCAGAATAAAGATGGAAGACTTTCCTGAGAGCCCTTTAAATTATCTAACCAATGCTTTATGTTTGACCCACCTCGTTCTAATAGTTTAGCCGCTAGAGCGTTAGCAAAAGTGAAACAAAAATGTGACTATTGCCGAGCCCCTGATAGGAGTAGAATAAAGATTGAAAACTCTCCTGAGAGCTCTTTAAATTATCTAACCAATGCTTTATGCTTGACCCACCGCGCTCCAATAGTTTAGCCGCTAGAGCGTTAGCAAAGTTGAAACAAAATTGTGACCAAGCCCCTCATAGGAGTAGAAGAAAGATTGAAGACTAATAGTTTAGCCGCTAGAGCGTTAGCAAAGTTGAAACAAAAATGTGACTATTACCGAGGCCCTGGTAGGAGTAGAAGAAAGATTGAAGACTTTCCTGAGAGCTCTTTAAATTATCTAACCAATGCTTTATGTTTGACCCACCTCGTTCTAATAGTTTAGCCGCTAGAGCGTTAGCAAAGTTGAAACAAAAATGTGACTATTGCCAAGCCCCTGATAGGAGTAGAAGAAACATTGAAGATTTTCCTAAGAGCTCTTTAAATTATCTAACCAATGCTTTATGTTTGACCCACCTCGTTCCAATAGTTTAGCCGCTAGAGCGTTAGCAAAGTTGAAACAAAAATGTGACTATTGCCGAGCCCCTGGTAGGAGTAGAAGAAACATTGAAGACTTTCCTGAGAGCTCTTTAAATTATCTAACCAATGCTTTATGTTTGACTTACCTCGTTCAAATTGTTTACCCGCTAGAGCATTAATAAAAGTGAAACAAAAATGTGACTATTGCCAGGCCCCTGGTAGGAGTAGAAAAAACAGTGAAGACTTTCCTGAGGGCTTTTTAAATTATCTAACCAATGCCTTATGTTTGACCCACCTCGTTCAAACAGTTTACCCGCTAGAGCGTTATCAAAAGTGAAACAAAAATGTGACTATTGCCAAGCCCCTGATAGGAGTAGAAGAAACAGTGAAGATTTTCCTAAGAGCGCTTTAAATTATCTAACCACTGCTTTATGTTTGTTCCACCTCTTTCCCATAGTTTAGCCGCTAGAGCGTTAGAAAAGTTGAAACAAAAATGTGACTATTGCCGAGCCCCTGATAGGAGTAGAAGAAAGATTGAAGACTTTCCTGAGAGCCCTTTAAATTATCTAACCAATGCTTTATGTGTGGGTCGAACATAAAGCATTGGTTAGTTAATTAAAAGAGCTCTCAGGAAAGTCTTCAATCTTTTTTCTACTCCTACCAGGGGCTTGGCAATAGTCACATTTTTGTTTCGACTTTGCTAACGCTCTGAGGCTAAACAATTGGAACGAGGTGAGTCAAAAATAAAGCATTGGTTAGATAATTTAAAGAGCTCTCAGGAAATTCTTCAATCTTTTTTCTACTCCTACCAGGGGCTTGGCAATAGTCACATTTTTGTTTCAACTTTGCTAACGCTCTGAGGCTAAACTGTTTGAACGAGGTGGGTCGAACATTAAGCATTGGTTAGATAATTTAAAGAGCTCTTAGGAAAGTCTTCAATCTTTCTTCTACTTCTATCAGGGGCTTGGCAATAGTCACATCTTTGTTTCAACTTTGCTAACAATTTAGCGACTAAACTATTGGAACAAGGAGGGTCAAACATAAAGCATTGGTTAGATTATTTAAAGAGCTCTCAGGAAAGTCCACATTTTTTCTTCTACTCCTACTAGGGGCTTGGCAATAGTTACATTTTTGTTTCAACTTTGCTAACGCTCTGAGGCTAAACTACAGGGTAGGCCATTTAAAGTTGACCCATCTGGCAACGCTGTAACTTTTAACAGCGCTGACAAATCGGCTAATGTCATACCGCGTTAGAAGCGTCATTCGAAGGCAGTTTATACCATGGAACAGTACACTCCAAAAGAACGCGCTGAAATTGTTCAGCTTTATATTCAAAATAACTTTTCAATTGTGTTAACTCAACGTGCGTTTCGCAAAAAAAATAAAGTGAAAAGTGCTCCAGTTAAGAACACAATTAAGTCTTTATACGCAAAATTTGTGAACACCGGTAATCTCAGTAATGCCAGTAATGCATCCAGACAACGCACAAGACGTTCTGATGAAAATATCGAAGCTGTACGAGCCAGTATTGAGGAGACTCCATCGACATCGAGTTATCGCCGCTCTCAGGAATTAGACATCTCTCGCACCACTCTCCGACGCATAATTCATAAAGATTTGAAGATGTTTCCATATAAAATTCAAATGGCACAAAAACTAAACCCAGCTGATTATCCGCGACGCCTTAATTTTGGCAAAAAAACAAATGGGTCAACTTTAAATGGCCTACCCTGTATTAGAACATAAAGCATTGGTTAGATAATTTAAAGAGCTTTCAGGAAAGTCTAAAATCTTTCTTCTACTCCTACCAGGGGCTTGGCAATAATCACATTTTTGTTTCAACTTTGCTGACGCTCTGATGCTAAACTATTTGAAAGAGGTGGGTCGAACATAATGCATTGGTTAGCTAATTAAAAGAGCTCTCAGGAAAGTCTTCAATCTTTATTCTACTCCTACCAGGGGCTTGGCAATAGTCACATTTTTGTTTCAACTTTGCTAACGCTCTAGCGGCTAAACTATTGGAACGAGGTGGGTCAAACATAAAGCATTGGTTAGATAATTTAAAGACCTCTTAGGAAAACCTTCTATCTTTCTTCTACTCGTACCAGGCGCTTGGCACATTTTTGTTTCACTTTTGATAACGCTCTAGCGGGTAAACTATTTGAACGAGGTGGGTCGAACATAAAGCATTGGTTAGGTAATTTAAAGTAATGAGTTGAACCATCTCGATATCGATTGCTAAATGTGTACATACAACAAAATCGACTTTATACCTAAATATAAGATTACGGAATTCTTCCAAATGCACTGCCGTTATACCGTTGTGGCTTTACGTAAACTTCAGTCAGATAAAGAAGGATAGTTAACTTAAATATGTTAAACTAATGATTTGAAGCATCTCGATATCGATTGCTAAATGTGTATATACAACAATATCGAATTTATGCCTACATATAAGACTACGGAATTCTTCCAAATGCAGTGCCGTTATACCGCCATGGCTTAAACCAACTTCAGATCGTTCAAGAAGGTTTATTAACTTAAATATGTTAAACTAATGAGTTGAACCATCTCGATATCGATTGCTAAATGTGTATAAAAAACAATATCGACTTTATACCTAAATAAAAGATTACGGAATTCTCCCAAATGCCCTGCCGTTATACCGTTATGGCTTTATGTAAACTTCAGTCAGATAAAGAAGGTTAATTAACTTAAATATGTTAAACTAATGATTTGAGCATTTCGTTATCGATTGCTAAATGTGTATATACAAGAGAATCGATTTTATACCTAAATATAAGATTACAGAATTCTTCCAAATGCAGTGCCGTTATGCCGCCATGGCTTTAACCAACTTCAGATCGTTAAAGAAGGTTTATTAACTTAAATATGTTAAACTAATGAGTTGAACCATCTCGATATCGATTGCTAAATGTGTATATACAACAAAATCGACTTTATGCCTACATATAAGACTACGGAATTCTTCCAAATTGCAGTGCCGTTATGCCGCCATGGCTTTAACCAACTTCAGATCGTTAAAGAAGGTTTATTAACTTAAATATGTTAAACTAATGAGTTGAACCATCTCGATATCGATTGCTAAATGTGTATATACAAGAAAATCGACTTTATACCTAACTATAAGATTACGGAATTCTTCTAAATGCACTGCCGTTATGCCGCCATGGCTTTATGCCAAATTCCGTTCGTTAAAGAAGGTTAATTAACTTAAATATGTTAAACTAATGATTTGAAGCATTTCGATATCGATTGCTAAATGTGTATATACAAGAAAATCGACTTTATACCTAAATATAAGATTACGGAATTCTTCTAAATGCACTGCCGTTATGCCGCCATGGCTTTAAGCCAACTTCATATCGTTAAAGAAGGTTAATTAACTTAAATATGTTAAACTATTGATTTGAAGCATCTCGATATTGATTGCTTATTGTGTATATACAACAAAATCGACATTATACCTAAATATATGTGTACGGAATTCTTCCAAATGCACTAGCTTTATACCGTTATGTCAACTTCAGTTCGCTAAAGGAGGTTTGTTAACTTGAATATGTTAAACCAGTTATCTGAAGCATTTCGGCATCGATTGCGAAATGTGTATATACAAGAAAAGCGACTTTATACCTAAATATAATATTATAACATTACGGAATTCTTCTAAATGCACTGCCGTTATACCGTTAAGGCTTTATGTAGACTTCAGTATGCTAAAAAATGTTTATTAACTTAATATGTTAAACTTATGATTTGAAGCATTTCGATATCGATAGCTAAATGTGTATAAACAAAAAAATCGACTTTATACCTAAATATAATTTTACGGAATTCTTCTAAATGCACTGTCGTTATGCCGCCATGACTTTATATCAACTTCAATACGTTAAAGAAGGTTAATTAACTTAAATATGTTAAACTAATGATTTGAGGCATTTCGATATCGATTGCTAAATGTGTATATACAACAAAATCGACATTATACCTAAATATATGTTTACGGAATTCTTCCAAATGCACTGGCGTTATACCGTTATGGCTTTATATCAACTTCAATACGTTAAAGAAGGTTAATTAACTTAAATATGTTAAACTAATGATTTGAGGCATTTCGTTATCGATTGCTAAATGTGTATATACAAGAGAATCGATTTTATACCTAAATATAAGTTTACAGAATTCACTCAAATATACTGCCGTTATGCCGTTATGGCTCTATGTAAACTTCACTAAGATAAAGAAGGTTAATTAATCTAAATATGCTTAACCAGTTATTTGAAGCATTTCGATATCGATTGCTAAATGCGTATATACAACAAAATCGACTTTATGCCTACATATAAGATTACGGAATTCTTCTAAATGCACTGCCGTTATGCCGCCATGGCTTTATGCCAAGTTGCGTTCGTTAAAGAAGGTTTATTAACTTAAATATGTTAAACTAATGAGTTGAACCATCTCGATATCGATTGCTAAATGTGTATATACAAGAATATCGACTTTATACCTAAATATAAGACTACGGAATTCTTCCAAATGCAGTGCCGTTATGACGTTATGTCAACTTCAGTACGCTAAAGGAGGTTTGTTAACTTGAATATGTTAAACCAGTTATCTGAAGCATTTCGATATCGATTGCGAAATGTGTATATACAAGAAAAGCATCTTCATACCTAAATATAATATCATAACATTACGGAATTCTTCTAAATGCACTGCCGTTATACCGTCAAGGCTTTATGTAGACTTCAGTATGCTAAAAAATGTTTATTAACTTAATATGTTAAACTTATGATTTGAAGCATTTCGATATCGATAGCTAAATGTGTATGTTTACGGAATTCTTCTAAATGCACTGCCGTTATGCCGCCATGGCTTTAAGCCAACGTCCGTTCGTTAAAGAAGGTTTATTAACTTAAATATGTTAAACCAGTTATTTGAAGCATTTCGGTATCGATTGCTAAATGTGTATATACAAGAAAATCGACTTTATACCTAAATATAAGACTACGGAATTCTTCCAAATGTACTGTCGTTATGCCGCCATGACTTTATATCAACTTCAATACGTTAAAGAAGGTTAATTAACTTAAATATGTTAAACTAATGATTTGAGGCATCTCGTTATCGATTCCTAAATGTGTGTATACAAGAAAATCGATTTTGTACCTAAATATAAGATTACGGAATTCTTCTAAATGCACTGCCGTTATGCCGCCATGACTTTAAGCCAACTTCCGTTGGTTAAAGAAGGTTTATTAACTTAAGTATGTTAAACCAGTTATTTGAAGCATTTCGGTATCGATTGCTTAATGCATATATAAAAGAAAATCGACTTTATACCTAAATATAAGACTACGGAATTCTTCCAAATGTACTGTCGTTATGCCGCCATGACTTTATATCAACTTCATTACGTTAAAGAAGGTTAACTAACTTAAATATGTTAAACGAATGATTTGAAGCATTTCGATGTCGATTGCTAAATGCGTATATACAACAAAATCGACTTTATACCTAAATATAGGATTACGGAATTCTTCTGCATGCACTGTCGTTATGCCGCCATGGCTTTATATGAACTTCATTACGTTAAAGAAGGTTAACTAACTTAAATATGTTAAACGAATGATTTGAAGCATTTCGATATCGAAAGCTAAATGTGTATATACAAGAAAATCGACTTTTTACCTAAATATAAAATTATAGCATTACGGAATTCTTCTAAATGCACTGCCGTTATACCGTTAAGGATTTATGTAGACTTCAGTATGCTAAAAAATGTTTATTAACTTAATATGTTAAACTAATGATTTGAAGCATTTCGATATCGATAGCTTAATGTGTATATACAAAAAAATCGACTTTATACCTAATATAAGATTACGGAATTCTTCTAAATGCACTGCCGTTATGCCGCCATGGCTTTAAGCCAACTTCCGTTCGTTAAAGAAGGTTTATTAACTTAAATATGTTAAACTAATGATTTGAAGCATTTCGATATCGATTGCTAAATGCGTATATACAACAAAATCGGCTTTATACCTAAATATAAGATTACGGAATTCTTCTAAATGCACTGTCGTTATGCCGCCATGGCTTTATATCACCTTCATTACGTTAAAGAAGGTTAACTAACTTAAATATGTTAAACTAATGATTTGAAGCATTTCGATATCGATAGCTAAATGTGTATATACAAGAAAATCGACTTTTTACCTAAATATAAGATTACGGAATTCTTCCAAATGCACTGCCGTTATACCGTTTTGGATTTATGTAAACTTCAGTAAGATAAAGAAGGTGAATTAACTTAAATATGTTAAACTAATGATTTGAAGCATTTCGATATCGATAGCTAAATGTGTATACACAAGAAAATCGACTTTATACCTAATATAAGATTACGGAATTCTTCTAAATGCACTGCCGTTATGCCGCCATGGCTTTATGCCAACATCCGTTAGTTAAAGAAGGTTAATTAACTTAAATATGTTAAACCAGTTATTTGAAGCATTTCGATATCGATTGCTAAATGTGTATGTACAACAAAATCGACTTTATATAATATTTATTATATACCTAAATATAAGATAACGGAATTCATATAAATATACTGCCGTTATGGCTTTTTGTAAACTTCAGTAAGACAAAGAAGGTTAATTAACTTAAATATGCTAAACCAGTTATTTGAAGCATTTCGATATCGACTGCAAAATGTATATATACAAGAAAATCGACTTTATACCTAAATATAAGATTACGGAATTCTTCTAAATGCACTGTCGTTATGCCGCCATGGCTTTATATCAACTTCAATACGTTAAAGAAGGTTAATTAACTTAAATATGTTAAACTAATGATTTGAAGCATTTCGATATCGATTGCTAGATGCGTATATACAACAAAATCGACTTTATACCTAAATATAAGTATACGGAATTCTTCTAAATGCACTGCCGTTATGCCGTTATGGCTTTATGTAAACTTCAGTAAGATAAAGAAGATTAATTAACTTAAATATGTTAAACCAGTTATTTGATGCATTTTGATATCGATTGCTAAATGTGTAAATACAAGAAAATCGACTTTATACCTAAATATAAGATTACGGAGTTCTTCCAAATGCACTGACGTTATACCGTTATGGCTTTATGTACACTTCAGTAAGAAAAATAAGGTTAATTAACTTAAATATGTTTAACTAATGAGTTGAACCATCTCGATATCGATTGCTAATGTGTATATACAACAAAATCGACTTTATACCTAAATATAAGATTACGGAATTCTTCTAAATGCACTGCCGTTATGCCGCCATGACTTTATATCAACTTCAATACGTTAAAGAAGGTTAATTAACTTAAATTTGTTAAACGAATGATTTGAAGCATTTCTATATCGATTGCTAAATGTGTATATACAAGAAAAACGACTTTATACCTAAACATAAGACTACGGAATTCTTCCAAATGTACTGTCGTTATGCCGCCATGACTTTATATCAACTTCAATACGTTAAAGAAGGTTAATTAATTTAAATATGTTAAACTAATGATTTGAGGCATTTCGTTATCGATTCCTTAATGTGTGTATACAAGAAAATCGATTTTGTACCTAAATATAAGATTACGGAATTCTTCTAAATGCACTGCCGTTATGCCGCCATGACTTTAAGCCAACTTTCGTTCGTTAACTTAAGTATGTTAAACCAGTTATTTGAAGCATTTCGGTATCGATTGCTTAATGCATATATAAAAGAAAATCGGATGTACTGTCGTTATGCCGCCATGGTTTTATATCAACTTCAATACGTTAAAGAAGGTTAATTAACTTAAATTTGTTAAACTAATGATTTGAAGCATTTCTATATCGCTTGCTAAATGTGTATGTAAAAGAAAATCGAATTTATACCTAAACATAAGATTACGGAATTCTTCCAAATGTACTGTCGTTATGCCGCCATGTCTTTATGTCACCTTCATTACGTTAAAGAAGGCTAATTAACTTAAATATGTTAAACTAATGATTTTAATCATTTCGTTATCGATTGCTAAATGTGTATATACAAGAAAATCGACTTTATACCTAAATATAAGATTACGGAATTCTTCTGAATGCACTGCCGTTATGCCGCCATGGCTTTATGCCAACATCCGTTAGTTAAAGAAGGTTAATTAACTTAAATATGTTAAACCAGTTATTTGAAGCATTTCGATATCGATTGCTAAATGTGTATGTACAACAAAATCGACTTTATACTTAAATATAAGATAACGGAATTCATATAAATATACTGCCGTTATGGCTTTACGTAAACTTCAGTAAGACAAAGAAGGTTAATTAATTTAAATATGCTAAACCAGTTATTTGAAGCATTTCGATATCGACTGCAAAATGTATATATACAAGAAAATCGACTTTATACCTAAATATAATATTACGGAATTCTTCTAAATGCACTGTCGTTATGCCGCCATGGCTTTATATCAACTTCAATACGTTAAAAAAGGTTAAATAACTTAAATATGTTAAACTAACGATTTGAAGCATTTCGATATCGATCGCTAAATGAGTATATACAACAAAATCGACTTTATACCTAAATATAAGATTACGGAATTCTTCCAAATGCACTTCCGTTATACCGTTATGGCTTTATGTAAACTTCAGTAAGATAAAGAAGGTTAATTAACTTAAATATGTTAAACTAATGATTTGAAGCATTTCGATATCGATTAATAAATGTGTATATACAAGAAAATCGACTTTATACATAAATGTAAGACTACGGAATTCTTCCAAATGTATTGTCGTTATGCTGCCATGGCTTTACATAAACTTCAATACGTAAAAGAAGGTTAATTAACTTAAATATGTTAAACTAATGATTCGAAGCATTTCGATATCGATTGCTAAATGCGTATATACAACAAAATCGACTTTATACCTAAATATAAGATTACGGAATTCTTCTAAATGCACTGTCGTTATGCCGCCATGGCTTTACGTAAACTTCAGTCAGATAAAGAAGGTTAGTTAACTTAAATATGGTAAACTACTGATTTGAAGCATTTCGATATTGATTGCTAAATGTGTATATACAACAAAGCCGACTTTATACCTTAATATAAGATTACGGAATTCTTCCAAATCTACTGTCGTTATGCCGCCATGGCTTTATATCACCTTCATTACGTTAAAGAAGGTTAACTAACTTAAATATGTTAAACTAATGATTCGAAGCATTTCGATATCGATTGCTAAATGCGTATATACAAGAAAATCGACTTTATACATAAATGTAAGACTACGGAATTCTTCCAAATGTATTGTCGTTATGCTGCCATGGCTTTACATAAACTTCAATACGTAAAAGAAGGTTAATTAACTTAAATATGTTAAACTAATGATTCGAAGCATTTCGATATCGATTGCTAAATGTGTATATACAACAAAGCCGACTTTATACCTTAATATAAGATTACGGAATTCTTCTAAATGCACTGTCGTTATGCCGCCATGACTTTATGTCACCTTCATTACGTTAAAGAAGGTTAACTAACTTAAATATGCTAAACCAGTTATTTGAAGCATTTCGATATTGATTGCTAAATGTGTATATACAACAAAGCCGACTTTATACCTTAATATAAGATTACGGAATTCTTCCAATTCTACTGTCGTTATGCCGCCATGGCTTTACATAAACTTCAATACGTAAAAGAAGGTTAATTAACTTAAATATGTTAAACTAATGATTCGAAGCATTTCGATATCGATTGCTAAATGCGTATATACAAGAAAATCGACTTTATACATAAATGTAAGACTACGGAATTCTTCCAAATGTATTGTCGTTATGCTGACATGGCTTTACATAAACTTCAATACGTAAAAGAAGGTTAATTAACTTAAATATGTTAAACTAATGATTCGAAGCATTTCGATATCGATTGCTAAATGCGTATATACAACAAAATCGACTTTATACCTAAATATAAGATTACGGAATTCTTCTAAATGCACTGTCGTTATGCCGCCATGGCTTTACGTAAACTTCAGTCAGATAAAGAAGGTTAGTTAACTTAAATATGGTAAACTACTGATTTGAAGCATTTCGATATTGATTGCTAAATGTGTATATACAACAAAGCCGACTTTATACCTTAATATAAGATTACGGAATTCTTCCAAATCTACTGTCGTTATGCCGCCATGGCTTTATATCACCTTCATTACGTTAAAAAAGGTTAACTAACTTAAATATGTTAAACGAATGATTTGAAGCATTTCGACATCGATAGCTAAATGTGTATATACAAGAAAATCGACTTTTTACATAAATATAAGATTACGGAATTCTTCCAAATACACTGCCGTTATACCGTTTTGGCTTTATGTAAACTTCAGTAAGATAAAGAAGGTTAGTTAACTTAAATATGTTAAACTAATGATTTGAAGCATTTCGGTATCGATTGCTAAATGTGTATATACAACAAAATCGACTTTATACCTAAATGTAAGATTACGGAATTCTTCCAAATCTTCTGTCGTTATGCCGCCATGGCTTTATATCAACTTCAATACGTTAAAGAAGGTTAATTAACTTAAATATGTTAAACTAATGATTTGAAGCATTTCGATATCGATTGCTAAATGCGTATATACAACAAAATCGACTTTATACCTAAATATAAGATTACGGAATTCTTCTAAATGCACTGTCGTTATGCCGCCATGGCTTTATATCACCTTCATTGCGGTAAAGAAGGATAACTAACTTAAATATGTTAAACTAATGACTTGAAGCATTTCGATATCGATTGCTAAATGTGTATGTACAACAAAATCGACTTTATACCTAAATATAAGATATCGGAATTCATATATAATACTGCCGGAATTCATATAATATGCTGCCAGTATGCCGTTATTGCTTTATGTAAACTTCAGTAAGATAAAGAAGGTTAATTAGCTGAAATATGCTAAACCAGTTAATTGATGAAGCATTTCGATATCGATTGCTAAATGCGTATATACAACAAAATCGACTTTATACCTAAATATAAGATTACGGAATTCTTCTAAATGCACTGTCGTTATGCCGCCATGGCTTTATATCACCTTCATTACGGTAAAGAAGGATAACTAACTTAAATATGTTAAACTAATGACTTGAAGGATTTCGATATCGATTGCTAAATGTGTATGTACAACAAAATCGACTTTATACCTAAATATAAGATATCGGAATTCATATATAATACTGCCGGGATTCATATAATATACTGCCGGTATGCCGTTATTGCTTTATGTAAACTTCAGTAAGATAAAGAAGGTTAATTAACTGAAATATGCTAAACCAGTTATTTGATGCATTTCGATATCGATTGGTAAATGTGTAAATACAAGAAAATCGACTTTATACCTAAATATAAAATTATAACATTACGGAATTCCTCTAAATGCACTGCCGTTATACGGTTAAGGCTTTATGTAGATAAGCTGAAAAGCGTTTATTAACTTAATATGTTAAACTAATGATTTGAAGCATTTCGATATCGATAGCTAGATGTGTATATACAAGAAAACCGACTTTATACCTAAATATAAGATAACGGAATTCTTCTAAATGCACTGCCGTTATGCCGCCATGGCTATATCCCAACTTCAGATCGTTAAAGAAGGTTTATTAACATAAATATGTTAAACTAATGAGTTGAAGCATCTCGATATCGATCGCTAAATGTGTATATACAAGAAAATCGACTTTTTACATAAATATAAGGCTACGGAACTTTTCCAAATGTACTGTCGTTATGCCGCCATGGCTTTATATCAACTTCAATACGTTAAAGAAGGTTAATTAACTTAAATATGTTAAACTATTGATTTGAAGCAATTCGACATCGATTGCTTAATGCATATATACCAGAAAATCGACTTTATACCTAAATATAAGACTACGGAATTCTTCTAAATGTACTGTCGTTATGCCGCCATGGCTTTATATCAACTTCAATACGTTAAAGAAGGTTAATTAACTTAAATATGTTAAACTAATGATTTGAAGCATTTCGATATCGAGTGTTGAATGCGTATGTACAACAAAATCGACTTTATACCTAAATATAAGATAACGGAATTCATATAAATATACTGCCGTTATGCCGTTATGGCTTTATGTAAACTTCAGTAAGATAAAGAAGGTAAATTAACTTAAATATGCTAAACCCGTTATTTGAAGCATTTCAATATCGATTGCTAAATGTGTAAATACAAGAAAATCGACTTTGTACCTAAATATAAAAATATAACATTACGGAATTCTTCTAAATGCACTGCCGTTATACCGTTAAGGCTTTATGTAGACATCAGTAAGCTAAAAAGCTTTTATTAACTTTATATGTTAAACTAATAATATGAAACATTTCGATATCGATAGCTAAATGTGTATATACAAGAAAATCGACTTTATACCTAAATATAAGATTACGGAATTTTTCTACATGCACTGCCGTTATGCCACCATGGCTATATGCCAACTTCAGATCGTTAGAGAAGGTTTATTAACTTAAATATGTTAAACGAATGATTTGAAGCATTTCGGTATCGATTGCTAAATGTTTATATACAAGAAAATTGACTTTATACCTGAATATAAGACTGCGGAATTCTTCCAAATGTACTGTCGTTATGCCGCCATGGCTTTATATCAACTTCAATACGTTAAAGAAGGTTAATTAACTTAAATATGTTACACATATGATTTGAAGCATTTCGATATCGATTGCTAAATGCGTATATACAACAAAATTGACTTTATACCTAAACATAAGATTACGGAACTCTTCTACCTGCAATGTCGTCATGCCGCCATGGCTTTATATCACCTTCATTACGTTAAAGAAGGTTAATTAACTTAAATATGTTAAACTAATGATTTGAAGCATTTCGATATCGATTGCTAAATGCGTACGTACAACAAAATCGACTTTATACCTAAATATAGGATAACGGAATTCATATAAATATACTGCCGTTATGCCGTTATGGCTTTATATCGACTTCAATACGATAAAGAAGGTTAATTAACTTAAATATGCTAAACCAGTTATTTGAAGCATTTCGATATATATTGTTAAATGTTTAAATACAAGAAAATCGACTTTATACCTTATATAAGACTACGGAATTCTTCTAAATGCACTGCCGTTATGCCGCCATGGCTTTAAGCCAACTTCCGTTCGTTAAAGAAGGTTTATTATTTGATTTGAAGCATTTCTATACCGATTGCTAAATGTGTATATACAAGAAAATCAACTTTATACATAAATATAAGGTTACGGAGTTCTTCCAAATGCACTGCCGTTATACCGTTATGGCTTTGTGTACACTTCAGTAAGAAAAATAAGGTTAATTAACTTAAATATGTTAAACTAATGAGTTGAACCATCTCGATATCGATTGCTAATGTGTATATACAACAAAATCGACTTTATACCTAAATATAAGATTACGGAATTCTTCCAAATGCACTGCCGTTATGCCGCCATGGCTTTAAGCCTACTTCAGATCGTTAAAGAAGGTTTATTAACTTAAATATGTTAAACTCATGATTTGAAGCATTTGGATATCGATTGCTAAATGCGTATTTACAACAAAATCGACTTTATACCTAAATATAAGATTACGGAATTCTTCCAAATGCACTGCCGTTATACCGTTATGGCTTTATATCAACTTCAGTAAGAAAAATAAGGTCAATTAACTTAAATATTTTAATCTAATGATTTGAAGCATCTCGATATCGATTGCTAAATGTGCAAATACAACAAAATCGACATTATACCTAAATATAAGTATACGGAATTCTTCCAAATGCACTGCCGTTATACCGTTATGGCTTTATGTTAACTTCAGTTCGTTAAAGAATGTTTATTAACTTAAATATGTTAAACCAGTTATTTGAAGCATTTCGATATCGATTGCTTAATGCATATATAAAAGAAAATCGACTTTATACCTAAATATAAGACTACGGAATTCTTCCAAATGTACTGTCGTTATGCCGCCATGGCTTTATATCAACTTCAGTACGTTAAAGAAGGTTAATTAACTTTAATTTATTAAACTAAAGATTTGAAGCATTTCGATATCGCTTGCTAAATGTGTATGTACAAGAAAA
>CM050327.1:74587615-74632743 GCA_027475135.1 Bactrocera correcta
TTTGCTGTTGTCCGATGTTAACTTCTAATGCTCAAAATATGACGAAATTCCCAACTAAATTGGATTCGATATACTATAAAGTTGGCCAACGCTGGAGAGTTTCTCTGCTGAGGTTATGTATACGCACTGACGCACTTTATGCTGTATTTGGCGACCTAAAATAATAAGATTTTATTTTTTAAGATTTTAAGGCATTAAGTAAATAATGGGAAATACTTACTTTTGTACGTTTGCTGTTGGTGTTAGCGGTGAATACAGTTAAATTTCAATGTTAAATTAGTACTTGTGTTAGTACCGACCACAGGGTCAACAAAGGTTATAAATGTACATACAGTAGCTAGAAAAAGTAAGTTATCAAAGTGAAATATAAATCAGCGAAATGAATACAATTTTAAAGTTTACATTTTTCAGACAAAATATTTGTTTTTTATTGAGACCATATTTCAAAGTATTTAATGAAAGTAATTTTAAAACAAAACATTAGTTTTTTGCTTTTATAAAAGGAAAACATAAACACATACAGTAAATTGCATGTTGAAAAAATAAGTTATCAAATTCTTTAATATCCACAATGTCTATAATTTCGTGTAGCTAGTTGACCCAATCGTTGTTGCATGGAGTTGACAAGCTTCAAACACTCATTTTGAGGAAAATTGTTCCAAATGTTATAGATGCAGTCCTTCAAATCAGTCAGGTTTTGGGGTTTCTCTTCAGCTATACGCATCTTAAGGATTGCCCAACCATTTTCAATTGGTGACAAGTCAGGGCTTTGAGGAGGCCATTTCAATACACTCACATTTTCATTTTGTAGATGTTCTGTGATGATTTTCGCAGTATGAATTGGCGCATTGTCTTGTTGAAGAAGGAAATCATGGCCAATTAGGCGGTGACCCTCGGGGATCGCGTGCTCCTTTAAAATATTTAAATAAACTGTAGCAGTAACTTTTCCTTCCAGGACTACAATATTGCCAGGGCCATTCGCAGATAAGCACCCCCAAACCATTAAGCCTTTTTCCACCGACTTAACTGTGGGTAGAGTGCACCTGTATGATAGTTCTTGTTCGGGTGAGCGCCAAACGTAAACCATACCGTGAGAGTAACGAAGTCTAATCATCGATTCATCAGTCCAGAGCACTTTATGCCAAAAATTTTGAGGTTTCAATATGTGCTCTTCATAAAATGTTTGTCGTTTTTTCCTATTCGCCTCATTTAGGTAGGGTAACTTTCTTGCAACGCGGCCGTGAATATTAGCTTGGCGCAATCTATTACGGACAGTGTACACTGAGGGGGCCTTCTTGCCTTCTTTTACAAGCTGTGCGCGAATTTTTGGAACTGATTTGAAGGGATCAGAATTGGAAATATCCAAAATTCGTTTATCAACTCTCTCCGTTGTAATTTTTGGGCGCCCTTGTCTCATATTGCGACTTGGCTTTTGTTAAATTTTTCAGCAATATAACGCTGTGTGTGACCATCTTTATGCAAACTAATTATGGCTGAACGCTTCTCATTCGTTAATTGTTTAAAATTCACCATTTTCAATTTTTTTTTTAAATTCGCTGTAAATAAATCGCCTCAATATTTCAAAAAATTAAATAAAAACAAAAACCAATGTTTTACTTATTAATTCAATTTCAAAATGTATGAAATAATAAATTCTTTCACCTTTAATGCTTTTTTGTAATTTATTTTTAAGTTTTAATTTGAAAAACACCAATTACTGCACTTGATAACTTACTTTGTCCACGCTTTGTCACTGAGTATTTTTATAGAATGCGACGAAAATTTTTTTCCAGACACGCGGTCGCCACTAAAATCATCAATTGCGGTACTTTGATAACGGTACTTTCCGAACATATGCAAAAAAAATTATATTCGATAACGCAAAAATGCATAGAGCATTTAAAACAGCGCTGGATGTTTTGATAACTTACTTTTTCTAGCTACTGTATATGTATTACTTTAAAGAGTTATATCGATAACTCTGGTTCCTGCTTGATTGCCTGCATTGGTAGCTGTTGCATGGGTGCAGACAACTCGTTGTCATTATTATTTTCTGCAGCAACAGTGTGTTTCAGTTTCCGTTCAATGATTTCCTGCAAATCTCGCAAACTCTGTTCGTCCATTTGCTCAATCAGAGCCGTCACTTGCGAAAAAGTTTCATCACTGTGTGTATTAATCATGTCATGGACGTCGCTTTCATTTGCGCCAGCTTCTGAGTTATTAATGACAATTTCAAGCACTTTTTTTAGTAGGTGGGGTTTTATAAGTTCCATTTCCTCTGCTAAATAGTACCGCCTATCAGGGTTCGATCTACGCTTTGTCTTGTAGGCGTTAATCGAACGTGCGTAGGCGGCGCGTATATTGCGCCAACGTTCCTTGCATTGAGGCACTGAAACAAAGAAAAAAAATAATTATAATTTTAGAAAGTATTCATTCTATGTATATCAAGAATTTTCCAAAAATATTTAATATATTTCCAAAATTTTTGTGATGTCTTAAAAATATTTTAAATAGTAAACTTCCATTGTAAGTTAAAGTGCAAATAGAAGTATATGTGTATACGCATATGTATATACATGCTTATATATGTATGTATGTTAAATACGATCAAACTGTGCTACACTTCTTCACCGCGTTTATAAAATGTTGAGTTGGCAATTGGCACGTTTGCTGAAATCACGCCACCTATTGAATTTATTTGCAAATTCACTGACGGTTTTGTAACATCACCAATGGTACTAAACTCACCTGGCTTCCCCCAAATTCGGCCTATTTTTCTCCAAGCTTGACTTACAGCATATGTTTTACCATAAAGGACATGATTCCTGGCGTACAGCTGTGGATGTTGCTTTACTAAGTTAACGAGTTTTTTATTTTCTTCGCGATTATTGCGTTGGCTGCTATTTTGACTCATTTTATAAATTTTAAACTGGCTTTGACTCTAATTAAGCGCGGTTAATAAACTTTTTGCAAATCTATTCTCTCAGGTCTTCGAATTTTTATAGGTGTGCACTACTCCACTGCCAATTTGAAAGTGAGGTATCATGAAAACACAATAACTTTAGTGATCTATTATATGAATCACCTAAGCTTGACAGTGTCCAGCCCGTAGCCGCCAGTCATATGCTGAATACAAAGCTCGCGACACGACATGGCAGCACAACAGTGAACTGAAGATGGCGTTGTGCATCCTACTACATGAACGCATGTACACAAGACAACACAGCTCTCCATTTTGCATGTACACAATTTCGTTGTGGCCATACTAATACCTTGCACTTCTATGAAATTTTAATATTTTGTTCAAGGTGAAATTTTTTATGCAAAAAATAAGTAAATTGGTATATATTTTTGTTTTAAATTATAAATTGTTATTACAAATGATATAATAGAGCTATAATAGATTTATTTTATGCTTTTATTTGTAAAATAACGTCAAGTTTGTTAGAGCTGTGAATAATTTAGATTTTACATATTAGTGGCATTACCACTCTTCCTCATCTCTCTATCTTCCATTCTACTGTCAATTCTACTGTCGTCCAACTGTCGTTGACAAATATAGGAGTAGATTGAAGTTAGCGAGAACGACAACCGTCGCCCTGCAGTCGTGTAGTCGTGCAGCTGTCAAAATAACAGTGTAAAAATAACAGTGTCCATAAGAACGTCTGTATTTTAATATTTGACAGATGTCGTTTATCGTCTGTCGCCAGCATTGTATTCAGCACTTCAATAAGAACACGACGTAGAAAGCAGGTTTGCCATATTCGCATTTTATTGAAAAAATTAATTAAAAATGAGTACTAGATTTCTTTAGAACTGCATACTAGCACAAGAAAATTTACCGCAGGAAATTTTCTTGACTATTTCTTAAGCGTTTTTTTATATGAAGTTTTTACATTTCTTGAGAGCTGGATACTAAGCTTTATGACCAAATAAGGCGAAAAGAAATATATTGCATGGCACAGTGGTCCAATCCGCACAATTTCTTTGCAGAAACTAACACTGTTTCGAAAAATAAATCTTGTCAAATTTCAGGAATATATTATTAACAATAAGTCCATGCCAGGACTTGATTTTTGCACAATCAGTTTGTATGATCATAAAAATATTAGTTTACGCCAAAACCTTTTAAAAAATATACAAAAAGTTTATAATGAAAAAAAAAAAATGAAAAAGAAAACTGTGTAACATTAATTCTAAGTTTAAATTTCGAGTCGATGCAGGTGCCAAAAAATGGCGCATCCTGGTCCGAATTTGAGCTCCTTTATATGGCCATTATAGTAAATGCCACAAGGACCTACTCGTCTCAGTCCTTGTCCCGTCCATCGCATTTCCTGGACGGCGTTGATGTGAGCCTGCACTCTAAGGAAGACATCAACCAGCTGGGCAGCGGCATCTTCTCAACTAAGGGACCGTACATTCCAGGTGCTTCCCCTCAAATCGTTATCCTTAGTTCGTTTGCGTTTGTTTGTATGTTAATTTATTATTTTATTTTTAACTTCATAATTTTAAACAAGTGGCAACTACCAATTTGTTTTAAGGTCTATATACAGCAAAAGTTTCCCAAAACTATTTGATATATTTCCAATATAGCAATAATGTCTTAAAAATATAATAATAAAAATGTAACTTTTCAAGAGCCCATAGAGCGAAGCCATGTCACTTGGGAAGATCATTCGGCTTAAGTTCTTATCCAATTGAATTTTGTAAGGTTTAAATTTAATATCTCGACGTAAAATGGGCCAAGTCGTTCCATACGTCAGTCGGAAATGGTGCGCGAATGGCGTCGAATCGACTCGCTACGGTCTTCGTGTATGCTCTTAGCTACGGCTGCTATATTTCATCGCGTCCTGGACGTGGTCTATTCGAATGAAGATTATTCAATAATGAATGCTGATGTTTTAAGAATTCCCCAGAAATACTGAACTCACCTGACATCCCGGACGATTGAGCTGCCGTACGCCCAGGCTCATCTTTAGCATGATCACGATCCATCTATCCTTTTTTGAAATTTAATGTTTTCAGTTGTGTAGCACTTCGGTCTGCATTTTTAACTGAATGAAACCCCCAGCGCGTAATCTAATTTATAGTTTTTGCCACAATAAATGACTTGTTGAAATTCGAATGACAATTGCCTAGGTATACCTAAATATGTATATATTTTGCAATGGTATACGTGTTTTTAAAGTTTAACAGTTTTTTGATTGTTTATCTCGATACGTTCATAGGTGCTTGGACAGCACACCGGAAAGTGGAAGAATCAAATGGAATTCAAAAGAGTGTTTTGTGGGAAGTTGGCGTCGTTATAGTTCGATTTAGCTTGTTTTTGCACTGGAATAGTAAGGTTAGTAGGTCTTCAGATATGGCGGTGCCACGCCCATCGTTCAATTTTGTTTCCGGCTCTGTATCATGCTAGGTGTATAATTTAAAGTCTTTCGGGTATTTATTTACATGTATTGATTTATCGCGAATTTAGTATCCTTAAGTGAAATCGTTATATAGAGAGTCGGCGGGATTATAGTATTTTTAAATATGCCTGTAACTTCGAAAATATTCACTGAAACGATATGAAAAATTTAAAATTAACATAATAGATTTTTTTGAAAATTCTAGCTCTATATAACCTCTTAGGAAGTTTATATAAATAAAAAAAATATATGTATATTTCAAATATTTAAAAGGATTTATTAAAAAAATGTAAATAAATATGTGCTATTCATAGATATAAAAATACTGTTAAAGTTCAGTTACTACCGGGTCCATCCGGGTTACTTATTATAGTTTTAATTCATTGCAATATATCTGCTTAATTCTTAATGGTAACTTCGTCATTTAATAGCTGTGGTTTTGATGTAGAGAACATGTCTGCATTACTACATTTATTCATTCTTTTCTGAATGATTTCTTGTAAAATACGCAATCCTGGTTCGTCTATTTTGTCCACTAGATACTTTATCTCATTTTGGTTGCAACCATTGCCATCCCCGCTTGCTTGCTTCATTGCGCTGATTTCGTGTACAGCTTGCAACATGCTAATGAGGCATAGCCACTGCTCTCTTTGGGTCATATCTTGAATGTAGCAGCGTAGACTTTCATAAAAATGTTTATTGCAGAGGTCTTTATTTTCTGCGACAATCGAGGTTTCTTTACATTGACGTCTACGACCACGCTGTTTCTTATCGGTTTCAAGGGAACGTAGGTAGGCAATGTACTCAGCACGCAGTTTTTCCCAACGAGCCTTGCATTGAGACACTGAAATTAATAAGAGTAAAATTGTTGCAAATATATATAATCCCCTACATAATTAAAAAAGATGTGTTCTTCGATCTGAACAATTTGTTCAGAGATTACCTGACTTCCCCAACGAGTCCGCAATCGTGCGCCATGCCTCATCTGTAGCATTTTTCTGACCGTAACCCTTGTGTCCTTTGTCGTATAGCTGCGGATGCTGCTCCACCAAATTACATAATTTTTTATCTTCTTTGAAAGTCTTTTTTTTGTTTATAGCCGCACGTGCTCTTCTATAAGGCTTATAATGTGTAGAAGGCTGCTTCATGCTACGGCTCTTTTACTCTTAAAGTTTTCTTGAAATTTTCAAATTGTAGTTTTTGAGAAACTTTTAAATATATCTTGTAGAGTTTTTTAAAATTTGTTGTGTCTAGCTTTTTATTTATTTCATTAGTTCCGTTTAGCTTCGCTATATGTGTTTTAATGTGCTGAAATATATAGCCATTAGAGTTATTTATAGCTTTCGCTACAATTATTTAACTTGTAATTTATCGAATCCGTCGGGTGCGGTTTATTTTACATAACGGGTTTGTTCTCCGTACTTCACAATAAAGCAAAATACTGGAATCCTCATAGAAATTCCATATACTTTAATTCCGATAATGAGTAATAAGTCATGCGGCATATACATATATACATGTAGACCATATATATGATCCAAGATTTAAAAAATCACAAAATTAAATGCTGTAAAATTTATTAAGAAAACAAGTAAGGAAGGGCTAAGTTCCGGTGTCACCGAACATTTTATACTCTCTCATGATAAAGTGATAATTGAGATTTCATTATCCGTCATTTACATATTTTTATACCCTGAACAGAGTGTATTAAGTTTGTCACGAAGTTTGTAACACCCAGAAGGAAGCGTCGGAGACCCTATAAAGTGTATATATAAATGATCAGTATGTTGAGCTGAGTCGACTTAGCCATGTCCGTCTGTCCGATCGTCTGTCTGTCTGTCTGTCTGTCTGTATATATACGAACTAGTCCCTCAGTTTTTAAAATATCGTTTTGAAATTTTGCCAACGTCATTTTCTCTTCAAGAAGCTGCTCATTTGTCGGAACTGCCGATATCGGCTCACTATGTATATCATATAGCTGCCATACAAACTGAACGATCGGAATCAAGTTCTAGTATGGAAAACTTTTGCATTTGACAAGATATATTCACGGAATTTGGTATAGATTATTTTATAAGGCAACAATGTAATCTCCGAAGAAATTGTTCAGATCGGATTACTATAGCATCTAACTTCCATATGAGCTGGACACAGTGTTACTAAAAGAAATGCCCCTGTGAAGGGTATATTAGCCTCGGTGCAGCCGAAGTTAACGTTTTTTCTTGTTTTTTTTTGTTTTTGTTTTTGTTGAAGGCAACATTAATTGCTGATGAAATATTTATAACTTACCCTAACTACTGATGACTAGACTTATATATGTCCGAAGTATAATAATTCATTGTGCTTATCAATTAAACAAAAGTCACCTATGAATTATTGAACAGTTTCTTATAAAATTACAGAATATATTATATATAGTTAATCATTTTAGTAAGTATACACTACATACATATGTTTATCTGCATTATTTTTGCGCAGTTGAATCATGACTTATTATTCATTATCGGAATTAAAGTATATGGAATTTTTATGAGGATTCCAGTATTTTGCTTTATTGTGAAGTACGGAGAACAAACCCGTTATGTAAAATAAACCGCACCCGACGGATTCGATAAATTACAAGTTAAATAATTGTAGCGAAAACTATAAATAACTCTATGGCTATATATTTCAGCACATTAAAACACATATAGCGAAGCTAAACGGAACTAATGAAATAAATAAAAAGCTAGACAACAAATTTTTAAAAAAATGTACAAGATATATTTAAAACTTTGTCAAAAACTACAATTTGAAAATTTCAAGAAAACTTTAAGAGTAAAAGAGCCGTTGCCTGGACTCAAACGCTTGTAGCATGAAGCAGCCTTCTAAACATTATAAGCCTTATGGAAGAGCACGTACGGATATAAACAACAAGAAGTCTTTCAAAGAAGATAAAAAATTATGTAATTTGGTGGAGCAGCATCCGCAGCTGTACGACAAAGGACACAAGGGTTACGGTCAGAAAATGGCTACAGATGAGGCATGGCGCACCATTGCGGACTCGTTGGGGAAGTCAGGTAATCTCTGAACAAATTGTTCAGATCGAAGAACACATCTTTTTTTAATTATGTAGGGGATTATATATATTTGCAACAATTTTACTCTTATTAATTTTCTTATTAATTTCAGTGTCTCAATGCAAGGCTCGTTGGGAAAAACTGCGTGCTGAGTACATTGCCTACCTACGTTCCCTTGAAACCGATAAGGAACAGCGTGGTCGTAAACGTCAATGTAAAGAAATCTCGATTGTCGCAGAAAATAAAGACCTCTGCAATAAACATTTTTATGAAAGTCTACGCTGCTACATTCAAGATTTGACCCAAAGAGAGCAGTGGCTATGCCTCATTAGCATGTTGCAAGCTGTACACGAAATCAGCGCAATGAAGCAAGCAAGCGAGGATGGCAATGGTTGCAACCAAAATGAGATAAAGTATCTAGTGGACAAAATAGACGAACCCGGATTGCGTATTTTACAAGAAATCATTCAGAAAAGAATGAATAAATGTAGTAATGCAGACATGTTCTCTACATCAAAACCACAGCTAGTAAATGACGAAGTTACCATTAAGAATTAAGCAGATATATTGCAATGAATTAAAACTATAATAAGTAACCCGGATGGACCCGGTAGTAACTGAACTTTAACAGTATTTTTATATCTATGAATAGCACATATTTATTTACATTTTTTTAATAAATCCTTTTAAATATTTGAAATATATATTTTTTTTATTTATCTAAACTTCCTAAGAGGTTATATAGAGCTAGAATTTTCAAAAAAATCCATTACTTTAATTATAAATTTTTCATATCGTTTCAGGGAATATTTTCGAAGTTACAGGCATATTTAAAAATACTATAATCCCGCCGACTCTCTATATAACGATTTCACTTAAGGATACTAAATTCGCGATAAATCAATACATGTAAATAAATACCCGAGGGACTTTAAATTATACACCTAGCATGATACAAAAGGACTATATACATAAGAGCCGGAAACAAAATTGGACGATGGGCGTGGCACCGCCATATCTGAAGACCTACTCGACCAGCATCCGCATCCACCTAATGTGGTACATCTTATTATTCTAACCTTCCTATTCCAGTGCAAAAACAAGCTAAATCGGACTATAACGACGCCAACTTCCCACAAAACACTCTTTTGAATTCCATTTGATTCTTCCACTTTCCGGTGTGCAGTCCAAGCACCTATGAACGTATCGAGATAAACAATCAAAAAACTGTTAAACTTTAAAAACACGTATACCATTGCAAAATATATACATATTTAGGTATACCTAGGCAATTGTCATTCGAATTTCAACAAGTCATTTATTGTGGCAAAAACTATAAACTAGATTACGCGCTGGGGGTTTCATTCAGTTAAAAACACAGACCACACAACTGAAAACATTAAATTTCAAAAAAGGATAGATGGATCGTGATCATGCTAAAGATGAGCCTAGGCGTACGGCAGCTCAGGTGAGTTCAGTATTTCTGGGGAATTCTTAAAACATCAGCATTAATTATTGGATAATCTTCAACCGAATAGACCACGTCCAGCACGCGATCAAATATAGCTGAGAGCATACACGAAGACCGTAGAGAGTCGATTCGACGCCATTCGCGCACCATTTCCGACTGACGTATGGAACGACTTGGCCCATTTTATGTCGAGATATTAAATTTAAATCTTACAAAATTCAATTTGGGTAAGAACTTAAGCCGAATGATCTTCCCAAGTGACATCGCTTCGCTCTATGGGCTCTTGAAAAGTTACATTTTTATTATTATATTTTTAAGACATTATTGTAAATATATCAAATATTTTTGAGAAACTTTTTCTGTATATAAACTTTAAAACAAACTGGTAGTTGCCACTTGTTTAAAATATAATAATAAATTAACATACAAACAAACGCAAGCGAACTATGGATAACGATTTGAGGGCAGGCACCTGGAATGTCCGGTCCCTTAGTTGGGAAGATGCCGCTGCCCAGCTGCTTGATGTCCTCCTTAGAGCGCAGGCTCACATCAACGCCGTCCAGGAAATGCGATGGACGGGACAAGGACTGAGACGAGTAGGTCCTTGTGGCATTTACTATATTGGCCATATAAAGGAGCGTAAATTCTGGTGGGAGAGAGTCTCCGTCGCCGAGTACTGCCATTCACCACGGTCAATGGACGTCTAGCCACAATCCACATCAAAGGGAGGTACTTCAACATATCGCTGATTTGCGCCCACGCCCCGACAAAAGAGGAGAACGGTCTGACAAGATGCCTTCTATCAGCGCTTGAAGCGCACCTATGAGAGCTGCCCCGCCACGATGTCAAAATCGTGCAAGGAAGGTATCTTTGTCACAACAATCAGTAAATTCAGCCTCCACAAGGAAACATCCTCCCCAAATGGGTTGAGGCTTATCAACTTCGACGGGGCCTGAAATATGGTTGTCTGTAGTTCTAGATTCTACTAAATGAAAATACATCAAGCAACATGTCTGTCTTTGAATCGAAAACGCACGTGCTTACACCAGACCAATCATGTTGTGATAGATGGAAGACACGTCTTCAGTGTCGCAGCGGAGTAAACAGACTGCCTACCTCGCAATATTACGATTGACCACAACACGTGCGGGATGGGATACATACCGAAAGTTGAAGAGGGAAGCGAGACGCATTTGCAGACAGAAAATGTGAGAAGCCGAAATGCGTGATTTTGAAGAGCTTGACAAGCTGTCCAACAAGGGTTAAAAATATAACATTTAAATAGCAAAATGTTTCCTGCGTACATTTCATTTATTCTATATATATGAATATGTATATATAATACAAAGAAGGCATCAGATGGAATTCAAAATAGCGTTATATTGGAAGAAGGCGTGATTGTGAACCGATTTGACCCTTGTTTCGTACATGTCATCAGGATGTTAGGAAAGTATTATATACCGAATTTCATTGAAATCGGTTCAGTAGTTCCTGAGATATGGTTTTTGGTCCATAAGTGGCCGACGCCACGTCCATTTTCAACGTTTAAAAAAATCCTGGGTGCAGCTTCCTTTTGCCATTTCATCCGTTAAATTTAGTGTTTTTGACGTTTTTTGTTAGTCGGTTAACGCACTTTTAGTGATTTTCAACATAACCTTTGTATGGGAGGTGGACGCGGTTATTATCCGATTTCTTCCCTTTTTGGGACTGTATATGGAAGTGCCTGAAAGTGACGACTCCATAGAGTTTGGTTGACATAGCTATAGCAGTTTCTGAGATATGTACAAAAAACTTAGTAGGGGGCGTCCAAATATGCCCCTCCCTAATGCGATCCTTTTTGCCAAATTTCACTTTAATATCTTTATTTATGGCTTAGTTATAACACTTTATAGGTTTTCGGTTTTCGCCATTTTGTGGGCGTGGCAGTGGGCCGATTTGGCCCATCTTTGAACGTAACCTTTTTATGGAGCCAAAAAATACGTGTAACAAGTTTCATAATGATATCTCAATTTTTACTCAAGTTACAGCTTGCACGGACGGACGGACAGACGGACAGACAGACATCCGGATTTCAACTTTACTCGTCACCCTGATCACTTTGGTATATATAACCCTATATCTGACTTTTTTAGTTTTAGGACTTACAAACAACCGTTATGTGAACAAAACTATAATACTCTCCTTAGCAACTTTGTTGTGAGAGTATAAAAATGAGCTTACTAAATATCTGTATATGGAATGCTAACGGTGTTAACCAACATAAATTAGAGATTATCAGATTTCTGTCTGAAAAGAATATATCTATTTACTGTTCACGTTTTAAAATTAGAGAAATCGAATTTAAATACTTTTATGGAACACTAGGTCAAAGATTTCTAGCTGGTGGAGATTACAACGCAAAACACACGTACTGGGGCTCAAGTCTTATTAATCCGAAAGGACATAGCTGTCGTGAAACTGTTATAAATAGGCACAATAACCTTGAAATAATATCTCCTGGTTAGCCGAAACATTGGCCCAGTGATCGTAAGAAAATACCAGATTTAATCGATTTTGCTGTAACCAAAAATATAGATAAATCGCACATGACAGCTGATACACTCTTCCATACTAATAAAAAAGGGCTTAAGCGTGAGGAAGAATTGAACACCGAAATGTATATAAAGAAGCTTTGTCGAAATCCAAACAAGCGAAATTCCCTTTGGAAAGCCCAAAAGTCCATGAAGCCACCAACTTACTCCAGCATGCCGATACGAAACTTGGGTGGAAATTGGGCTCGAAGTGACGAGGAAAAGGCTAATTGCTTTGCAAATCACCTAGAAAAGGTACTTCAACCCAATTCGCCAAAGAACAATTTTAAGCTGTCAATCTTATCCAACACAGCTCGAGTCTCTTAAGACTTCACCTTCTGAAATTATTGGTATTATCAAAGAACTTAATCCAAAAAAGTCGCCGGGACATGATAAAATTCTCCCAAACGTGCTAATTGAGTTACCAATTATTGCTGTAGAGGTGCTCTCGTTGCTCTTCAATGCAATTCTTAGTTTCGAACACTATCCAATTTCATGGAAAAAGTCGCAGATTATCTTGATAGATAAACCTGGGAAAGACTTAACACAGCCGTCTTCATACAGACCAATCAGTCTTCTACCCTGTCTCTCAAAAGTATTTGCAAAAGTATTACTATCAAAGATGTCTCCTTTCCTTCACGAAAATAATACAATACCAACGCATAAATTCGGGTTTCGTGCGAAACATGGCACAATAAAGCAAGTAAATAGAGTTACTAACGAGATAAGGAAAGCAGTTGAGCACAGGTAGTACTGTTTAGCAATATTTCTAGATGCAGCTCAGGCGTTTAATAAGGTGTGGCACGAAGGTCTTTTATATAAGATTAAAAAATTCTATCTTTAGCCTTGTATAAAACATGGGAATCGTTTTTGAAAAATAGAAAATTTATGGTAAAAGTGGGAAATTTCATATCTGATGAACGACAGATAAGGGCTAGTGTACCCCAGGGCAGTGTTTTAGGCCCCACTCTACACATCATATATACAGCAGTTCTCCCAACAGTTAATAATGTATTAACTTCCACTTTGGCGAACGACACAGCTATAGTGAGCCGTAACAAATGCCACATTTTAGCTTCAAGAATATTAGCGTAGCACTTAGGTGCTGTCGAAGAGTGGCTAGCTAACTGGCGTATAAACGTGAATAAACAGAAGTGTAATTGTGTCCGAAAAATAAGGTGACATTTCAATTTAAACTGCGCGTGTCGAAGGATTTGGAGAATTAATTTTCTTTTGTTAGGTTGGTAGTACTATCAGTCATATTTATGTCAAATTTCATGTCAAAATATTCATTACTGCTTGATATACGTGTCGTTTTGTGAGCTGCTAAAAGTGAGTTTTTCGTTTTTTGCGATGTCGAAATTTGTTGAGCAAAGAATTTGCATTAAATTATGTTTATGGAATCAATTTTCTGCTGCGGATAAGTTGAGGATGGTGCAGAAAGCCTTAGATGATGACGCTTTGTCTAAAAAAAATGTTTACAAGTGGTATAGTGAGTTGCAAGCCGGCCGTGAAAGTGTCGAAGACGAAGAGCGTCAACCTCAACCGACGAAGCTCACGTTCAACAAATCAATGCTTTCGATTAACAATTAAAGACCTTGCTGATGAAGTTGGCATATAGAAAGGCTCAGCCAATACTATTGTGAAGGATGTTTTGGGCCTCAAGCGCGTCAAATCTCGACTGGTACCGAAAACATTGAATTTTTTGGAAAAAGGCGTCGCCTTGAAGTATGTGAAACGATGCTTTCCGAATACCAAGGTGTCATGAAACTCATTATAACTGGCGATGAGACTTGGATCTATACTTACGACCCCGAAACAACCGATCAAACGAGCGAATATCGTGCCAAAAGAGAGCCGAGATCAAAAAAATCGCGCCAAAGTCGCTCAAAAATCAAGGTCATGTTGACTGTTTTCTTCGATTATCGTAGTGTTGTGCATTATAAATTCCTTCCAACCGGTCAAACAGTCAACAAGGAATATTATTTGAACGTTGTGCGCCGTTTGCGTAACGCTACCCGCCTGAAAAGGCCGGAATTTTGGAAAGGGCCATGCAACACTGCCCTCGTAATTCGTGATCATATCGTCAGAAACTCAACTCATATCATTCCGATACCATCGTATTTACCTGATCTGGCGCCGTGCGACTTCTGCCTGTTCACCAAGCTCAAAAGACCGCTCCGGGGACATTGTTTTTATAAGATAGAGGAGATTCAAGCCGCAGCGAAGACGGAACTGAAGGCCATCCCGGAAAGTGACTACAAACAGTGTTTCGAAGATTGGAAAATCCGTTGGCATAGGTGCATTGCATCGGGAGGGGATTACTTTGCAGGAATGAAATTGATTTGGAAGAATGAATAAAGAATTTTCAAAATAAATACAATGTCACCTTATTTTTTGGGCACAGCAGTATTAAATTTTCGCTAAGACCAAAGATGTGCCCGCTAGTACAAATAAACAGTATTTTAGTACCCCAAGCGAACGAAGTAACATAACTTGGTATTCACTTAGATAGAAGGCTATCGTGGAGAAAACACATCTCTAGTAAAATAACATGAATGAAGATTAGAGATGCAAATTTAAAATGGCTTTTAAATAAAAACGCCAAACTTAGCCTAGACAACAAAGTGCTTTTACATAATGCGGTCATAAAGCCGATTTGGATGTATGGCATTCAACTATGGGGTACGACCTGTGCAAGTAATATTGATATAATACAAAGGTTCCAATCGAAAATGCTTCGAACAATTATGTGTTCAACATGGTACATGTGTAACGAAAATATCCATAAAGCCCTTGGTATTCCTATGGTAAAGAAAGAAGTAGAAGATAGCTTAATTAGATATATATATATATATATATATATATATATATATTGTAGTAATAAGTACTATGTGTATGATAATACATCCTAACTTTAAGTTATTCTAATTATACTTATGTTATATACAAAGAAGTAAACCATTGACGGGTTAATTTAAATATACATAAAAGAGTAAACCGTTGAAGGGTTAATGTAGATATATCCCGTTAACTTAAGATTCGTTTTCAGTTATTGTTGATTCTCTTAAGAAGTTCATTTGTATTCATGTAAACCAGTGTTGTCCAACGTGACTGTGTGCACATTATGCTTGTGTTGGTTATTCTAGCGTCAACTGAGCGCTAAATTCTGCTTTGCTTGCCTACCAAGTTGAATACAGTTGCGCGATAGTGTTTTCACAGACACTTGTCGCGACATGTTGGTGCGAGGTGTCTGGCACTGTCCGTGCGCTGTTGTGCGCATAGGCCGTGGACAACGCTGATGTGAACACATGCTTGGTTGTCATTGTGTTGACATACACATATTCATGTTGCACAAGTTCATGTGTCCATTTTAAAAGATATACATATAAGTAAATACATAGCGTGTAAGCAGAGAAAATTGTATGTATGTTAGAATAAGTATGTGTAACCGTTCTTCGGTGACAAAGCGAAGCACAGTACAGTTTGAGAAATAAAAGCGTAAGGACGTGCTATCCTAAAATATGTATATATATAAACTCCGAGATCACCCAAACCCATTGGCTAATGCTTTGGTACATTCCTGCGTTCAAACACGCCTTAAAAGAAGATATATACCAGCGTACTAAGTAAGACCGTATCACCAACACGGCTTAATCACTTGCAGATTTTATTATTTACTTATTGTTAGACTTTAAAACAAAAAGCAGATCCAATAAATAAGGGAATATTGAATAAAAACAAAATATATATGTATATATATTATACAGAGACCAAATTTTTCTGTTGAACATTTAAACATATGTATGTACATCCCTTTATAAATTCTCACATGCAATAAATAAAAAAAAATTTAGTTTTCCGAATATTTCTCTCTCATGGCATATTTTACTTTTCACCGTTTTACAAGCTATAATTGCAAACCCAAATATGTATGTATATAGTATAAATATGTATAATCATGTAGTCATTATCAACAGTTAAGTTGCCGCCAATTCTCATAAAAAAGAATGTGAATTAACTTGCTATGAGCTCAAAATGGCCAACGCAGATGCTTACACAAAAAAAAAAACAACAAATTAGTCATGCAATGTCTATCTCAACTGCCCACACGCATACCCAAATACAAGGGAGAAAGAGAGAGAGATCACGTCTTCTCTTACAGCTCCATCCATTGGATAGCGCAAGATGGCGGCCAGATAGTTGTCTCACGAACAAGTTTCCATTACGCACTCTACCAATAATGATCACGCCACATATGTATATAATCTTGCATGATCGAAAGCAGCTACCCAGCAAGAAAATTCAACGAGTAAATAACCACTATAACTAGTGTAAACACTTATTTTGAGAATCAGTCATTTATAAAGGGTGATCCACTTCGAGATTTCCTAATTTTTTAAAGAAAAATCACAGAAACATCAAATTTATGGGGGAATGTTTATTATCATTCGAAAAAACATTCTTTGGCATTTAACTTTTGAAGATTACCTTTTTTAAATGTTGGCCGTGGCTACGTCTCAGATGGTCCATCCGTTGAGTTCAACTTTTGACAAGTCGTTTGAGCATTTCGACTGTTAACTGACGAATGACAAGTCCAGAATTGAAGAGAGAATGCCCGCATAGACTTTGACTTTAAACTTTTAACGGTGTGGTCAATCGCACAGCCCAAAACAAAAAAAAAAAATGAAATTATCTGCTAACCGAAGTGTTCTCTCAATAAATCAATTGATTGATGCGATGTGTGGGAAGTGGTATCAAATTTTCGGTTATCATGGCATCGACAACCATATTTGAAGAAATATGGATCGATGTTTCCTCCGGCCCACAAACCACACCAAACCTTTGGTTTTTCTGGTTGAAATGGCAGCTCTTCATACCCAGAAATGGGTCTCATTGCTAAACAAAATTTGGCAAAACATCGACTGCTATATTTTTTTGCGTGCCGGACGTGGATATTATTTATACAGTATACTATATTATTCATTAGGGTGGGTAAAAGTAAATTTTTTTTTCGCTTGGTACTCTGATAGTTGCTTAGACACCAACACCTTTAGAATGTGGAGAAGGCAATTACCTATAAAATCTGTGAATAATTTTTCAAGTCGTTCGATTTATATCTCGTTAATTTTTCTATCTGAAAATAAGAAAAAAAAATGGAAAATTCTAAAGCCATTACAAGTAAGAGCTGGTACTTGAAGTGATTTTCCTGGGGGTATCTAAGAACCAGGCAAAAATAATATTCGTGATTTTTTACACACCCTAGTTATTACCAATTTTTAAATAATATTTTTTATTGTCATCGATAAATTCAGCACAAAATATAATGTTAATTTATCAACCATAATGACGAAGCTATAAAATTGCTGCTTCATCGTACGATATTTCTTCGAAGCTTGGAAGACCTGGGATAGCGTCAATTAAGGAAACTCTCATACCTTCAGCTCTTTTAATTGCCTGTACTGATTATTATTTCATAATAAAATATGGAAACACATAGAAATACATGTAATGATGAAAAATCAAAATCGTAATCGTACGTGCTTTAGCTTTTTTATACATAACTACCTGCAGATTGCATTAGGTATAAATGCCGTATGTATGCATCAGCACACAATTTCATACAATGTATGCCTTGTATCAAGAAATTATTATTACCCTCAGAAACTTTTTTATTTTTATTGAAAAAATTCCAAACTTCAATTCACCACGTTTAATCGTCTAATTGAGATAATGAAACTTTGTCCCAGAAATTTTTAGAGTTCGAAAAGTCAACTTTCTGAATATGTCATGGTTATTTTTGAGAAACGAAAATTAATTGGTGAAATTTTAGTATGAATGAAAAAACAAAAATTCCTATGTTAAACGAATGGAAACCTAAAGAAAAAAAAAAAAATTGCGACCCCTTAGAGTTAAACTACAGCGCCTGGCTTGAGGGAGGTTTTTTGTTTTGTCAATCACTAATATTTGGGGGGTAAGAGTTGGAAAATCAAAATTTTTTTTGAAGCGCCCTTATATGCATTAATTTTTATTTATTTTATTTGTATATGTATGAATATATTTGAGAATTAGTCACATAATGTATGATATAAGTCTAGTCATCAATAGCTGTTTTGGTAAGTCATAAATATTTCATCAGCAATTAATGTTGCCTTCAACAAAATACAAAAACAAAAACAAAAAAGAACAAGAAAAAATATTAACTTCGCCTGCACCGAGGCTAATATACCCTTCACAGGTGCATTTCTTTTAGTAACTACGTGTCCAGCTTGTATGGAAGCTAGATGCTATAGTAATCCGATCTGAACAATTTTGTCGAATATAATGTTATTACCTTAAACACTATTCTATATACACTATTCTTGAAAAAACTGAGGGACAGACGGACATGGCTAAATCGACTCTATATATATACTTTATAGGGTCTCCTACGCTTCCTTCTGGGTGTGACAAACTTAATATATCCTGTTCAGGGTATAAAAAGAAACAGAGAATAAGAGCAACGAGCTTAAAAGCCTAAAAGCAATATGTGCTGCTTGGGTTCGAAACTCGCGATTGGATAACCATCTTCTACTAACTATTATATACCACTATTTGCAAAAATTGTTTGTGTGTTTTGGATGATTGCCTATTTATCTATTTGTAGAAGTACTCGTCGTTTAGTAACACAATTCAAGAAATATTGGTTAGTCGAAAAAGTCTTTTCGTATTTTTAACCAAACTTCAACTGTTTATATTTATAACAATTTTTAATGAACCAAATATATGTACAATTTTCGTCGACCACTTCTTGCCATTTTTCCGCTAGAGGCATTTTTCCATCAGTGTAAAACTTTCCTAATTTCTCGGCGAAAAACTGCGACAAGTAATTTTCTCTTGAAGCCAAATTTAGTCCATCAATACAGTTCTGCATTGACCGAAACAAATGGTAGTCCGATGGTGCACGGTCAGGGCTATATGCTGGATGCATCAAAATTTCCCAGCCAAGCTCTCCCAGTTTTTGCCGAGTCATCAAAGATGTGTGCGGTCCTGGCGGAAGACGAAGCTCTTTCTGTTGATCAGTTCTGGCCATTTTTTTTATTGCTGAAGCAATCAGTTTTTGACAGTAAAATGTAGAATCAATCGTTCGACCAGGCTGGAGCAGCTCATAGTAGATGATTCCTTACCATCTTTCCTGGTTTTGCGACCATTTTCTCAGTTTCACCACGCTTGGACCATGATTTTTTTCGAACATTATTGTCATATATAATTCACTTTTCGTCTCCTGGTTTCACTCGCTTCAGAAATGGTTCGATTTTATTTCGATTCAGCAAAGAATCGCAGATGTTAATTCGGTCCATTAGAATTTTCACTGACAATTCATGTGGTACACCAACATCGAGCTTCTTTTAGTAGTCAGCCTTTCTTTAAAGATTCAAAACCTTTTGATGATGAATGTTAAATTCCCCAGCGATGTCATGGCTGCTTATGAGACGGTCCTGCTTAATCTTTTCCATAATTTCATCGACTTTTTCAACAATAGACCAGAGCGAGGTACATCGTTCACATCAAAATTTCCAGAACGGAAGCAAGCGAACCATTGTTGTGCTATAGGAACACCAACCATAAACTCCTCAAATTTCATTGGTGGCTTGTTGGCATTCTCCCCTTTTTTTATAAAAAATTTCAAAATAAAGCGAATTTCTTCATTATTTTCACTCATATTTGAACAGCTGTAACTTTTTTCAACTTCTTTAATTTTTGTTCAAAATTGAACATGTTTATTGCTACCAAAGGACGGACAACAACATTATTTATATTATATTCCACACTCACGTCGTTAATTCTGCCTTTTCCAGAATGGATGAGGAAGCAAAGCCAGTCATCAAACAAACAGTCGTCGTACTCGCGACTTGGCTCTCATTTTCTGTTGACAATGCCAGCCTCGAAATCTAACGAGAATATCTCTTGCCAACAGATGCTACTTCGGACTAAGTAGGCAATTGAAAAGTAAAGTCCTCTCATGTCGTACGTAGGGACGAAAACAATCTAGCTCTGAAAGTGTTCGACACAGTACCCGCCGGGGAAAGCAGGGAAAGAGGAAGACCTCCACTCCGTTGGAAAGACCTGGGGGAGAAGGACCTGGCTTCGCTTGGAATCTCCAATTGACGCCACCTTGCGAACATTAGAAAAGACTGGCGAGCTGTTGTTAACTCGGCTTTAACCGCGAAAGCGGCCGACGCCGGTAAAGAAGAATAATCATTTATCTATGTCGCTTAGTTTTAGGTGATACAAACAACCGTTAGGTGAACAAAACCATTATAGCCTGTAGCAACAGGTTGCAAGAGTATAAAAAACAGACAATACTCAAAACAAATAAAGAAATCTTAAATATAAAAAATTAATAAAAAAGGAGAATGGGGACCAAAATATTGTAATAAACTAAGACAAAGAAACTTTAACTTTAGTTAGCTTGAACACCTTTCATACATGTAAGTTTCAAGAAAATATCTTATTTCTGATCGCTTAGTTTGTATGGCGCTATATGCTATATTGATCCGAACAAGTCCAGAGATTACCTTATCAAAAACCCCTGTCAAATTTTCTGAAAATGTTTCGTCAAATGAAAAAGTGCTCCACACAAGCACATGGTTAAGATCGTTCGGTGTGTATGCCGCCTATGTATATGCTATAGTGGTCCGATATTGGATGTGTCGACAAATAAGTGGCGTCTAAAATGGAGGGACTACATAGCTCGGATACATGTATACAGATGGACGGGCAGAAGGACATTACTAAATGGGCGTAGCTCGTCACACTACACATTTATATATCCCTGCTGTCATTGAGTTTTGGGAGCTCAACTGGTAGTAGAAAAGTTACAAGCTCTTGCCAGAGACTTTAACCTGGTAACACGGGGAGCATTTATACTTTGGGGCGCTGATCAACGCAGTGTATTGAGCTATGCCCTTCTGGAAAGCACGGTGAGGATAGGCCGTCGCTGGCAGGTACTCACGTAAAGCACTCCGGACGTTGTACAATTCTATATATATATATATGTATACACCTATATATATGTGTATGTATATATAAATTATAGAGCCTCTGACTTTCACTTTTGGGTGTTAATATATCCTATTCAGGTCTATACCTTCACTACATTAAAAGCAAATTAGTAATGCAAATATTTTTAGAAACTAATTTATTTGTAAGTGAAAAGCAGAATATCACAAATGCGTTGCTTGTTTTTGCTGTTGTCCGATGTTAACTTCTAATGCTCAAAATATGACGAAATTCCCAACTAAATTGGATTCGATATACTATAAAGTTGGCCAACGCTGGTGAGTTTCTCTGCTGAGGTTATGTATACGCACTGACGCACTTTATGCTATATTTGACGACCTAAAATAATAAGATTTTATTTTTTAAGATTTTAAGGCATTAAGTAAATAATGGGAAATACTTACTTTTGTACGTTTGCTGTTGGTGTTAGTGGTGAATACAGTTAAATTTCAATGTTAAATTAGTACTTGTGTTAGTACCGACCACAGGGTCAACAAAGGTTATAAATGTACATATATGTATTACTTTAAAGAGTTATATCGATAACTCTGGTTCCTGCTTGATTGCCTGCATTGGTAGCTGTTGCATGGGTGCAGACAACTCGTTGTCATTATTACTTTGCTGCAAATCTCGCAAATTCTGTTCGTTCATTTGCTCAATCAGAGCCGTCACTTGCGAAGAAGTTTCATCAGTGTGTGTATTATTCACATCATGGACGTCGTTTTCATTTTCGCCAGCTTCTGAGTTATTAATGACAATTTCAAGCACTTCTTTTAGTAAGTGGGGTTTTAAAAACTCCATCTCCTCTGCTAAATAGTACCGCTTGCCACGGTTCGGTCCACGCTTTGTCTTGTAGGCGTCTATAGAGCGTGCGTAGGCGGCACGTATATTTCGCCAACGTCTCTTGCATTGAGGCACTGAAACAAAGAAAAAAAATAATTATAATTTTAGAAAGTATTCATTCTATGTACATCAAGAATTTTCCAAAAATATTTAACTTATTTCCAAAATTTTTGTGATGCCTTAAAAATATTTTAAATAGTAAACTTCCATTGTAAGTTAAAGTGCATATAGAAGTATATGTGTATATGCATATGTATATACATGCTTATATATGTATGCATGTTAAATACGATCAAACTGTGCTACACTTCTTCAACGCATTTATAAAATATTGAGTTGGCAAGTGGCACGTTTGCTGAAATCACGTCACTTATTTGAATTGCAAATTCATTGACGGTTTTGTGACATCACCAATTATACTACACACACCTGACTTCCCCCAAATTCGGCCTATTTTCTTCCAAGCTTTTTCTACAGCATTTCTTTTACCATAAAGCACATGATCCCTGTCGTACAGCTGTGGATGCTGCTTTACTAAGTTAACGAGTTTTTTATTTTCTTCGCGATTATTGCGTTGCCTGCTATTTTGACTCATTTTATAAATTTTAAACTGGCTTTGACTCTAATTAAGCGTGGTTAACTTAACTTTTTGCAAATCTGTTGTCTCAGATCTTCGAATTTTTATAGGTGTGCACTACTCCACTGCCAATTTGAAAGTGAGCTATTATGAAAACACAAGATCAATAACGTTATTATATGAATCAGCTGAGCTCGACAAAGGCTAGCCCGTAGCTGCCAGCAAATATTTACTATTTGCACAAAATATCACGTAGAAAGATAGTTCACAGAAGTATGATTAAATTTACATTTTCTAAGAAAATTTGTGGCAGCACAATTCTGTTATCGTGGCGGGGCAGCTGTCTTAGGTGCGTTTAAAGCGCTTATAGAAGTCATCTTTGTTCACATCGTCCGTCTCTTCCATGGGGGCGTGGGCAAAAACCAGCGATATGTTGAAGAATTTTGCTTTGATGAGAATTATGGCTAGACGTTTATCCACCGAAGTACTCGTACATCTCTTTGTAAATACAGCAGTCATTAATTTTTCTAGCTTTTTGGGAATACGACTTTAATTTAAAGTCAAGGGCAACTAAACTTTAGTTAAACAACTAAAGAATTAAATGCAAAGCTCTTTTTATTCGCCCATTTTTTCAATGAAGCCGTTTTTTTAGAAGTAAGATATTTATTGATGTAAGATTAGGACAGTGAAGCGATGTCGATTTGAGAATGGAATATCTCTGCAGCCATGAAAATTGTAAAAAAACATACATCGTTAGGGACAACACCATGTGAACGGAAATGGGAGACGTGAAGAGCACTTACCAAATAAATTAAAAATCATTTAAATAGGAATTTATTTAAATCGAACACTATATTGACGCGCGCTGTACTCGACGCATTCGATTCGCCATTTCTTTTTACGAATCCAAAGAGTACACTGAAAGCTCATGAAAGCTCTGTAACTGACTTTTTTAATGCTGTCGGTTTTGTTCTACAGATTTTTGTTGACTTCCTACTATTGTGAATGGTTAAAATGTAAAGTAACAATAATATAAAATTCGCTTTCAAACAAAAAAATTGTTGGTTTTTGATTTTAGTTGCTCACAATTTGAATGTTTTAAAAAGAACTAAAGAGATGTACGTTGTTCGAAGCCAAGCGGTTTGGTTAATATAATTTGACGTGGAAAAGAAGTTCTCAGCAAACTCTATAATGCTTGGTGGCAACACAATTTCATTGAGCGCCATTAACATTTGTTCCAAAGTTTATTGGCACTACTTGTAAACTATCCGTATATACCCAAGACTCACTTGACTTGCTTTACAATGCGTCTAACGTTCACCTTGTTGCATCTGTGGTCTTCGGTCTATAATTCCTGATTGTAAACCTTTTTCGTACAGCTGACGATGTTATAACAATTAATAAATATTTTTGTTCCATTTTCTTTCTGAAGATTTTTAAATATTTTTTAGTGCATTTAATTATCCTTTGCAGCACTTTTACTGTTTGTAATAATTTTCTTGTTGAACTTTTTATTATTTGCCTCCAAATCGTCTAGTTACGGTTTTGTATTGTTTCGCAGTTGGTGTTCAACTGAATTGCAATATTCACTATGCAGTTCAGTGAACTATTGTTATTTTTGTTAGTTAATAATTCGGTTTGCCGTAACACTCAAAAGCTAAAGTATGCAGGCCTCCAAAGTATGAGTACATTTATATGTATGTACATAAATGATCAGTGTAGCGAGCTGAGTCGATTTAGTCATATCCGTCTCTATGTGTGGCAAAGCTTTTGAAATACTCGTATCATACGACCGAAATCAAATGCTTGTAAGAAAAAAAATTAGTTTAAGAAAATATCTATATGACGGAGGGTTTATTGTCCAACGCAGTAATGCAGTCTTCGATTACATCAGATCACTATAGCATATAGCTATATAAGGGTGTAATGGGCAAGCAATGAGAGAGGGCATGATAGTCTAACTGCAATTCAGAAATCAGAAGAAAATTATTAAACATAACACTGATTTGCGCTTACGTTTCGATGGAAGAAAATGGCGTTACGAACAAATATTCCTTTTATAAGCGGCTGGAGGGCACTTATGACGACTGCCCCTGCCATGAGTTAAAATTGTGTTTGGCTATTTTAACGCACGGGCGGGCGAGGAGGCATCTTTGGTATAACAGTTGGAGAAAGCAGTCTCTATGTCAAAACAACTGCAAATATGTTGAGGCTGATCACTATGCTTCGCAGGGTCCGAAATATTGATGTCTGTAGTATCAGTTTCCTGCACAAGCAAATTCGTCAAGCTACTTGGCTGTTTCCGGATCGAAAAGTCCAAAACAAAATCGATCATATTACGATAGACCAACAACAAGTATGCAGAGTATTTGCCCTGCGTGCGCTCCGATGACCTAACATCGACTCGGACCACTATCTTGTTGTAGTGAAGATACGCACTCGCCTCTGTGCAGCAAAGCACGCAGTGGAGAGAAAGCGAACATCAGCGGGGTTAGACAGATACCAATATTTGAAAAAGGTAGCGATACGCACATGCAGACAAAAAGAGAAAGAGACCGAAATGAGTGAGTGTGAAGAGCTTGAGAAGCTCACCGGCAGGGGTTAAAAACTAGTTTAAAATTATTACTTAATTCATCGGATAAATACAAATCATAATTGATATATTATTATAAACAGAAATTCGAAATTTAATACTATTATAGTACCGACGACATCTATGGTCAATGTCACTTCAACAAAATCATTCGTGTCAAGTATACGCTTATCTTTCTGAAGTACGATTATTAACTTCAATGAAATTACTCAACAAAGAAGATTTGTGTGCGGCATCAAATTTCTGTTGCCGAAAGGTTTAGAATATTAGAAAAGGCGATATAAATTACTCAAAGAGGATATAAATAAAATTATTCAAAGAGGGTCGAGAACGACTTGACGACGAAACACGTCCAAGACAACATCAACATCAACATATCATTAACACGATAAAATAAATAAATCGTTGCTTGAGAAACGACGATTAGCAGTGCGAAATCTTTTTGGCAATGTTGTAATATCGGAAGGATCAGTAAAAACCATTTTGAAGCATAATTTGGATCTACGAAAGCTGAAAGTATGATTGGTTCCAAAATCAACTTTTTTCGAAAAACAGCATCGAGTTAACGTTTGTTTAACAATGCTTTTCGACTACCAGAATATCATGAAACGTAGTATTACTAGCAATGTGTCTTAGATCTATGCTTACGACTCAGAAACTGACGATCGAACGGTCGGATATCGTGACAAAAATGAGCTGAAGCTCAGTCGAAGTATGACTTACTATTTTTTGTTCAAAGAATTACATATATACATATCAAAGCATTTGAAAGAGTGCAGCTTATCAGCGTACGTGATATAACCAATTTGACAATTAATATTTCAACTCAATCAAACGGAATAAATGAGACATTCGTTTGTATATTTGCCAGCTCAGAATATTCTTATAAGTAAAGGTGCATAATAAGGTAATAATTGAAATTTTTAAAGAAAGCACGTAGCCCTTTTTTTTTATTTCTGGCAGGGTGTGGACTTAATTGTAGATGAACTGCACCGGCCGAATTTAACTCTGAATGAATCAGACCAGTTTTTTATATAATGTTTTCTTGTGAAGCGTATTGCAGTGAGAACATACTGCATCGACCGCAAAAAATAGAAATCAGAAAGCGCGAGGTTTAAGTTATAAGGCAGGTGAGGCAAAAATTTCAAACCGCTGTTTTTTGAAATAATTTTTAAACCTTCTTTCTACATGGGGTTGCGTGTTGATATGATGAAAAAAATATTACCTCATTTCTAGTCGCAAATTTCGGTCATTTTTAGAATATGTCTCACTTCCAATACTGTCGGTAATTTCCCCTTTAATGGCTTCATGCGCTTTTAGAAGAACATGATACAATAAGACCCTTTGATCTCATCAAATATCGAGCATTGCCCTGACGTCTGGGATGTTCGGCTTTTTCGTTAATTTGGTTAGGTTTCACGTATGATTTTTTGAGCTTAGAGTTGTCCTAATGTATACAGTTTACAACACCAGTCTAAAACCGATGCAAAAGCGACTATTTCAACAATTGAATAATATTTTTAGGACAATAATCTATACCTTAATTTTATTTTTGAAAATCTTTGAATGACTCTAAACGTCAAATATTTTTGTTATGTAATATTGGTAGTTTTCGTTTTTACCGCCAGTGTATTTACGTGTGTATTTGTATTTGCAAACTTAATCAGCTTGAACAATTTCACACAGCATATATGTAGTATATTTTTAGGGTGCTACGAATTGAGTAAGCTGTTAAACGAGCAATTGCCTCCTCAGCTGGTTAATATTCATTCCATCGGCACTGCCGCTTTGTTGTTCTTCAGGCGCTTAATTCCTATTCGAACTTTATCACAGCTAAGCAATAGATCATCTATTCCATCGTTATCGAATGGAGAATCGGATCCGCCATCTTCAGATTCTACACTTTCACTGCCGTTCAGCAGGCCTCCATACAAAAGCAGGCCACCAGACAAACTCTTTGGTTTCTACAAGACTGCTCACACAAGTGCGGAAAAACATGTCACAAAGAAAGTGAGAAAGCGAGAGTGCGAGATCAAACGTCAAACCTATCAGTTTGGACAAAATGGCGATGAGACAAACAACATGCTTGAGCTACACACTCTGGCAATGAAGTGTCAATAACTTTTGTTATCTATAAACGATTGTAAGATCGAAAAGAACTACCCAGCAGGAAATTTTAACTTCATACAAAACGAAGTGAGTTTACGCTTTTTTGGAGGAACACAGAATTAGTTAATTATTTACTAGGAAAATATATGTATGTACCAATAACACATAATATATTTTATTTAATATATTTATGTTTTGCTTATTGTTTTGCCGAAGTTCGGTGTACGCACAAAGCATACAGAAACATAGCTTTACATTTTAAGATTTGAAAATATCATTTAAAAAGAAAACATTAGGAATTGTGAGCCATGCCCAGACGCTAGACCATTTACTGACACATATGAAGCAGACATTTTACCTAGAAATCTCATATGATCAGCTAAATATTATTTTTTGTTTATATTAGACGATTTGTACATATCTTCCCATAGTTTCTTGCATTCAATTACTGAAAGAAAGAAAAAGAAATAATTTATATTTCTAGTATAACAGAAGCAAGAACATTTTTGAAGCCCGAACAACCAGAAAGAAATGCCTGAGACTCTATTACCATTCATGCGAATCTTTACAAACCGGCTTTACGAATAATCAAGTTGTTTGATAAATTTTAAAAACCCTAAAGCAAAAACAATAACGGGTTTTTCTCATCACCATCATCATCTTCTTCGATGAGGCTCACTTTCATATGAGTGGTGCGGTAAATAAACAAAACTGTCGATTCTGGTGCAAAGAAATTTCACAAATTATTCATGAACAACCATTATATGTACCTAAATTGACAGTTTGGTTAGGTCTTGAAAAAATATCTTGTTCCTTAGATTTTGTAGGAAATTGAATGCTCTATAAAAATGGTCGATATTCATCGTCAAACATCAATGCAGATTAAGGTGGATCAAAAAAAAATTTTTTTTTGTCGTTAGGTGCTCTGAAAAATTGGTTCCTAGGCACCTCTAAGAAAGCCTCTCCAAAAACCTATTAGTTTCATCATTAATAATAATTTTTTTCATTGAGTTATAAGATTAATAAGAAATAAAAGATGTTCCCAAAAATAATCAAACTTCAACCGTTAATATCTTTTAAACGGTTGGATTTGCGAAAAAATCGCGGAGTTTTTTTTGTAGAACATGAAATTTCCGACAAAATCTAGGGAACAAGATATTTTTTCAAGTAGTTGGAAGCGAGACAATGCTACATTCTTCCAATTTGACATAGGCTACATTTCATTTTGAAAAAAAATTAGGTGTCATTGGTAGAATTTGAACAATGTAACCGAAGGTGTAGAAAAATGAGTCTTAAAATGTCTTTCGTCGAATGCGCTGCCGAAACTATTAGCGATAGAACAAAATAATGTACAACAATGTTGAAGAACATCATAATGTCTGCAAAAAACTCCGTGGTAGCATATGTCCAACTATTGTAGTTATGTCCCTACAACAACTTTTTTCATTATAAACATTAATGAAAATGCTAACCAAATTCAAACCATGCTATTTATGTGTTTATATTAATTCTTATCCAAATAAATTATTTTATGGTCAAGACCATTTAACTACCTATAAAAAAGTTTTTAAATTATTTAAATTGGGCTTTCCATTCAAAAGATATTACGAATTAAAAAATTCAAAAAGTAAACAAAACTGCCATGGCGCCGCTGCCGTTGTTTGCGATGCAGTCTGAAAAGCGCGCCAGGCCGGAGAATGTAAAGTATAGAAAAGGTGCAAATTGAATTCTGTATGATGTTCGATTTGGCAGCTAACAGAAATGAGCACGTGCAGTGGCAAAAATATATGTAAAACGACTGAATTCATGCCAGAATAAATAAAGAGAAATGCTTTGAAGAAAAATATACAAAGCATTCTCTGAGTCACATATGCGTGATTATTTTGTATTATATGAACCATTGTTTTCTGGAAAATGGTAAAAATTTTAATTATTTTTACAAAATCGGCAAAAATTAGGAAACGTTATTTTAATTTTATTTTTCTTTAATTTAATTTTTTAATTTTTAAATAAATTAACATTTCAAATAAATTATATTTATTTCGACTTTTAAAAAGTGAAGAAGAAAATTGATGACCTTCATGAAATATGCAAATTCGCATTATTTCGTTATCATTTCCATATTTGTACCAATAGAATTTCTATGACAGATGCATATGTACATATATTATTTCTTTGGCACATTTGTCTGTATATTTACGAAAGCAAATGTGAGCCATATACATATGTACATATATTCATAACAGGGTTGGGCATAGTGCACTAAAAAATAAATGCAATAAGGTTTCACTAGCACTACTTCTTCAGTGGTAGTTAAACAGCAAAATTCACTATCACTGAAAATTTAGTGATAGTGAAAAAAAAATGCACTACCACTAAACCTTTAGTGATAGTGAAAAAAAAATGCACTACCACTAAACCTTTAGTGATAGTGAAAAAAAAATGCACTACCACTAAACCTTTAGTGATAGTGAAAAACAAATTGCACTACCACTAAACCTTTAGTGATAGTGAAAACCCTTAGTGATAATAAACATTTTTCAGTAACTTAACACTGTTTCTTGAAGAATAAAAATAAGATTATGTATGTATATGTATAAGCTGAAGCAGTATGAGGCAATATATTCAAAATAAACCATATATTTGAATAGAGACTTCTAATTATGCCGCACCAAAATTAGGAAAACATAATTCATGTTTTATTTGCTTTTTTTAATACCAACATTTCAAAATTACGGTCGGTGAGATTTTGCCTTGTCGATCGATTGACAATTCCAGCAAAGGAAAAAAGTCTTTCCACTGGCGCAGAGGAAGGAAGAGGTGTGTTGTATTTTAAAAAAATTTTTTTTATAATAGGAAAGCGGTGCAAAGCATCAATGCTTCTGCTTCTGCGTCTGCACTTGACACCAAGAAATCATGTTTTATTTCGTTGGATTGGCTTAATGACAACGTTTAATTATACCACCTATATACCACGAAACATTTTTATCAACAAACTAGTTGATAATTAATATCGGCCATAAAATATAAATTCAAATGTATTTAGTTAAGGCTCATATTTCACTAAAGGTTTAGTGATAGTGCATTTTTTTCACTATCACTAAATATTTAGTGGTAGTGCAATTTGTTTTTCACTATCACTAAAGGTTTAGTGGTAGTGCAATTTTTTTTTCACTATCACTAAAGGCTTAGTGGTAGTGCATTTTTTTTTCACTATCACTAAAGGTTTAGTGGTAGTGCAAATTGTTTTTCACTATCACTAAAGGTTTAGTGGTAGTGCAATTTGTTTTTCACTATCACTAAAGGTTTAGTGGTAGTGCAATTTGTTTTTCACTATCACTAAATATTTAGTGGTAGTGCAATTTAGTGGTAGTGCAAAAATGCCCAACCCTGATTCATAATAACAAGTGTCGCAAGCTTCTTTCGCATCTCCGTTGTCATGGTCAACCAATGGCTGAAACTTGCGTTTTGTCAAAGAGTACTTGAACACATTGAGCATGACAGACTGCAAGCGACATCTGTAATTAACGGTACAATTTCGGTTAATACTTCCGGTGGTTTGATATCAATTCCATCTTCCCTTTATCAATTCACGAAAGATGAACTCATCCCAAATGTTCGAACATTGGCCAAATTATCGTGACTACAATTTCTTAAGTGCACGCGCAATGTTAGCTGCCAAAAATACCGATGTTGTTGACTTAAACTGGAAGATTCAAAGTAAAATTCCGGGAGACTTGCGCTCATACAAATTGATCGATCGCCTTGACAATAAAGACGATGCCGTGAATTATCCAGAGGAATTTCTAAATTCTTTGGACAGGCTTGGTATGCCACCGCATCATTTGCGTCCCAAAGTTGGATCTGTCGTTATTATGTTTCGCAATCTTCATGCGCCAAAACTGTGTAATGGAACCCGACTGATTGTGACGCACCTATCGAATAAGGAATCAAGGAGAATGCTTGATTCTACGAGTTCCTTTGAGTTCTAACGATTTCCCATTTCAGTTCAAACATGTTCCGTTTTCAGTTAAAATTGCATTTGAGATGACAATCAACAGGACCTAAAGATAGGCGCATGGTGCGCGGCCTAAATTTGGAAATGTTATGTTTTTCACACGGCTAGATACACATGGCGTGCTCACGAGTTGGAAGACCATTTTTTCTGTACACCGGAACAGAAACCAAAAAATATTGTTTATAAAGCTGCATTACATTGAAAAAAAAAAATCAAAAAAATTAAATGATAAATTTAACTTTCTTTTCATTTCAAAATACATAATTTCACGCAGCACAACGGCTGCGGGGTCAGCTGGTGTTTTATATACAATGCGTTCCATAGAAAAAAAAAAAGAAAATATTAGTAACGAACTCAAATCCCGAAAGGCAAAAAGTCTGAGTTCGAAACTCTGATATTCTATGGACTTGAGATTGAGCGCTTGGATAACCATCTTTCACTGACTCGATAACACTATATCTAATAATAGTTTGTGTTTTTGGGAATTTGAATGATTATCTATTTTTCTATGTATTTATTGTCATTTTCACGTTTGACGAAATTTGTTCAAGTTTTTGCCCTATTTTAAGCACAAGGATACACTGTTGCAACTATTCTTGTCACCCTGATCATTCATAGATTTATAACCCTATAGCTATCTCCATTAATTTTAGATGATACGTAAAACGCTTAGGTGAACAAAACTAGAATGCTCTGTAACAACTGGTTGCAAGAGTACAGGTTTAATTATGCTTCAAAATATTATATAAGATTTTATATATTATATACACAATATTATTATATTAATTTTAAACAGTACACTTCTTGTTGCTGTCGAAGTCAAGTTATTAATATTTCTGCAGAAATATTCATTTTGCTTGAAAAGCTGTACTAAAAATGAAATTAAGATTTGTAGATATAAGTTAGCACTAAATGAGTTCTAAATTAGTAATAACTGAGTTCTAAATTAGTAATAAATGAGTACTAAATTTGTTCTAAATCTGTTCTAAATTAGTACTAAATTTGTTTTAAATTAGTACTAAACTAGTTCTAAATTCATATTCAAAATAAAATCATACATACAGAATAAAAATATTAATATAAATCGAAATTCGGATTTTAGTACCATCATGATACCTACAATATTAAAGTAGTACTGTTTTTCAACTGCTTTAAATAGTTTATAATAAAATTCCACCATTAGCCTCCAACAAAAATATTTTAGTACTAAAAATGAAATTTAGAACAAATCATTGCAACAAAAACCGTTTCTAAAATAGTACTAAATTTACAGTTTTAATTAAGATATTCATACTCTACATATTTTTATACATTATTCATACAAAATTTGATACTACCCTACAGCACCTTTTAACGAAAAAAAAATTTCAATCTTAAATTCTTTAGTTGCTTAAATAATCCATATTATGGTAGGGAATGCCAGATTTTAGCAATAAGTTCTGCAAAAAAGAGCAGCATTTATTTTGAAAATTATGTCTGTGCCAAATATTACTTCAAAATAATCCGTAGTGTTTAGTATACGCTTATCTCTTTGGAAAACGTATTTTACGATGAGTAAAATTATTCAACGCAGAAGTTCCACTAAATTTTGTGCGCGGAGTCAAATTGTCAAACAGACGATCAACAAGTCAATAAAATATAGAACTGCTTGAGAATTAAAATTAACAGTCAGAGATCTTACTGGCAACGTTGAAATATCGAAAGAATCAGTGAAAACCTTTTTTGAAAAACCATTTGGGTCTAAGAAGAGTGAAAGTACAATTGGTTCCAAAATCTCTCATTTTTTTCGAAAAACAGCCGCGCGTTAACGTCAGTTTAACAATGTTTTCCGCTGACCGGATTAGTATAGTATTATTATTAACGATGTGTCTTAGATCTATGTTTAGGATATGGAAACAGACGATCAATCGGCTGAGCGATCGCTGGACTCATAACAGCTTATATTTGCCAGCTCACAATTTTCTTATAAGTAAATTTGAATTATTTGAAAATTTAAAGAAGGCACGTAGTATTTTCTCACATTTCTGACAGAGTGTGTATGACATTCCAGAACTGCCCCGACCGAATTTAAGACCGAGTGAATCAGACAAATTTTGGATATAATGTTTTCACGTGAAGCGTGTTACAGTGAGAACATACGGCATCGTCCGAAACAAATGGTAATCAGAAGGCGCAAAGATTATTGTTATAAGCCAGCTGAAGCTAAGCTTCCCAACCGCGGTTTTTCAAACAGTTTTTAAGCGGTCTTTCAACATGCTGCTGAGCTTTGATATGATCGAAAATGATTACCTCATTTCTAGACAATCCCCTACTTCAATACGATGAATTTTTGTCTTTGTGTGTTTGATGGAGTAAGACCCACTGATCCCACCAAAAGTGGAGCATTAACTTGAGGTTAAGGATATTCGGGTTTTCCGTTATTTTGAATAGGTTTCACATATGATTTTTTCGACTTAGAGTTGTCCTAATGTATCCAGTTTTCACCACCAGCCTAAATTCGCAAATGCGACTAACCCAAAAATTAAATAATATTTTTAGCACCCTAATCTGTGCCTTATTAAGGGGTCAGTGGCTAATTTTCTTTTAAAGAGTTTTTTTTTTTTTTTGGAATTTTCTGTTGCCTTATATCCTTAGAATTAATGTAGAAACCCACTTTAACATTGGAATCCTTCGAAAAAAAACCCAAAATTCATAATACGGCTCGACGTTCGGACCGCTTGGAGTGCACATCTTTGTATGCTCTTACAGTACCTCAAACTTTAAACGCGTTTTTCGCTAAACACACTTTTTTAAACTGGCAGACATAATTCCGGTCGAACTACTCAACCGATTTGCTTATTTTTTTTAATGTTCACAAAACGCCTACTAGATTCAAAATTTTGTGTAATTCATTGACAATGTTATGAAAAAAATTATGTAAAAAAAAGGTGGGGAAAAATTAAAAAAAAGTTAATTACTTTTTTATTTATTAAAATTTTTTTCATGATTCTAATAGGGACGATAACCATTCACGTACTTTTTAAGAATAAATTAGGTTTTTGTGTTTCAGATGATCCAAACATGAGCAATCGTGACTGCCAATGAAAAAACGCATTCAATTCACCCAGTCATTTCTCCGAGAGGTGTCTTCAAATTCCGAAAAAATTTGTTTATACACTCCACTATATGTATACCTCATGATAAAAATTTCTATGAAAAAATGACAAAAAAAAAAAAAAACAGGCCAGATTACCCTACTGACACCTTAATTCTATATTTGAAACTCTTTGAATTCCAGATTTTTAGCGAAGACAGGTCCGTCGCCAACTGATTTTTCCAACGAAATCTTCCTCTGATTCTCTCTGAAAGCTGCGACATTCCTGACGCAAGTGTTTTCCGACTTACCAGCCATTAATAACAATAAAACCATTTTGTTTTTTAATTTTCAATTGGTATATATTAAGTTAATTTATTTATTAAACCTTTAATTGATTACATATATGGTTGTTAAATATAAACAAACGCAAGCAAATGCAAATGTACCATAGTATTATATCATAAATGGGTAAATAAGTATTAACGTATGTGTATGTATAATATAATTTAGTTTAGTAAAATATATTTATATATATATATATAGAATTATATAATGTATATATGTAATTAAAGTTATTATGTATAAATTTATGTATATTCAATATAATCGTATAAACTTTTCACAAAATATTTAAATATTTCAAATTTCACACAGGCAAAGTTTTCAACTTGCGCGTAGATTTTCATTTAAATAAAATTATCTTTATATATTAGCATATTTTTATTAATTTTTACGTTGGTTTTACTTTTAATAAGTTTTTCTTTTAATAAGCACATTTAACGCCGCTTGTATGCTGCCATGGAAAGTTAGCATGCCTTTAGGTTACGTATACGCGCTGGCGCACCGCAATACGCAACAATTTGCGCGATTCGTTTCGTTGACGGGTTTGTTGTTTGTGTAGTATAATATATGTATATTTTTTTATAAATATAGTATATGTATATTATATATATAGCATTTATATATATATATGTTAATTTTTTATTTGTATATAACATATACGTTTTAGCATTTATAAATAAGATTAGTTAACTAAAATTATTGATATTTTTGAGACAAACACGCAATTGTTGCATTATATAAATCGTAAATATGTATTAAGCAAAGCAATATAAATATTTTGCTGTTGTGAGTTATAATTTACAGTAGGTTTTTAAGTATTTTACGAGGACAGTAGTGGCGTAGGCATATGCATGTGAGCCAAGTGATTTTAGTTGCTTAATATTTATACATTCACTCAATGATAATTTCTACAGTGACAAATATATATGCAGATTTGTTTGACATTTCATTAATTTTTTTAATAAAAACAAATTTACTTCTTTAGTTTAGATCTTTATTTCATTTTTTTTATAAGAAAAAAAATAAAAATAAAAAACTAAAAAAAATTAAAAAAAAAATTAAAAAAAAAAAATTTTTAAATTAAAAACCATAAAAAAATTAAAAAAAAAAAAATTAAAAAAAAAAATTTAAAAAATTAAAAAAATCTTAGAAAAATTTTAAAAAATAAGTAGGTGAAAAAATTGTTACAGTTAATTTCTTTCAAATAATTTTTTTGTAAAAATAATTTTTTTATAAAAATAATTTTTTTAAGTAAAAAAGTGAAAAAAAGTTTTAAATTAACTGAAAATAAAATTTTTACAGTTAACTTTTAAACTATTTTTTCTGTTAAAGGAAATTTTTTTTAAGTAAAAAATAAATAAAAAGAAATTTTATTTTAACCGAAAATAAGATTTTTTAAGTTAATTTTAAAAAATTTTTAAAGCAGTTTTTTTTTCATTATAAAAAAATAATAAACAATTTTAAATCAACCGAAAATTAAATTTTTAAATTGAATTTTAAAAAAAAATTGTAAGGTGATTTTTTAATTAAAAAATAATAATTAAAAGGAAAATTTAATTTAACCGAAAATAAGATTTTTTAAGTAAATTTTTAAAAATTTTCAAAGTAATTTTTTTATTATAAAAAAATCATAAATAATTTTAATTCAACCGAAAATTAAATTTAAAAAAAAATTATTAAGAAATAAATAAAAAGAAAATTTATTTTAACCGAAAATAAGATTTGTTAAGTTAATTTTTAAAAATTTTAAAGGTAATTTTTTTTATTATAAAAAATCATAAATAATTTTAATTTAACCGAACAACCGAAAATTAAATTTTTAAAATAAATTTTTAAAAAAATGTATAAGGTAATTTTTTAATTAAAAAAAAATCAATAAATAAAATTAATATAACGGAAAATAAGATTTTTTACGTTAATTTTTAAGGGAATTTTTTTTTATTATAAAAAAATTTAATTTAACAGAAAATTTAATTTTTAAAGCTAATTTTTAAAAAATTTATAATTTGATTTTTTAAATAAAAAAAAAAATAAATAAAAAAAAATTTATTTAACCGAAAAAAATTTTTTTTAAGTGAATTTTTAAAGATTTTTTAAGATAATTAAAAAAAAAATAACAATAATTTAAAACCTTTCATTTAACTGAAAACTAAATTTTTAAATTAATTTTTTAAAAAATGTGTAAGGTAATTTTTTAATTAAAAAAAATTAATAAATAAAAAAATTTAATTTAACCGAAAAAATTTTTTTTTTAATTATACAAAAATAATAAAAATTTTTAATTTAACGGAAATTATATGTTTAAAGTTTATTTAAAAAAAAAAATAAAGGTAATTTTTTAATTAAAAAAAATAAATAAGAAAATTTAATTTAACGGAAAATAAAATTTAATTTTTTTATCTTTTTTCGCTTAAAAATTTTAATTAATAAATTTAATAATTTATAAAAATATTAAATTGCTAAATGCACTTTTAAAAATCATTAAAATATTCAGTTTGGATTTTTAAGTTTACACCGATTGCGTAGGCATATACTATATGTAACTTGCTTGGCGCTGCAAATGGCAAGTTGCATAATACCTAAAATCAAATCCTCTGCACGTCTTTATGCATAAATATCAAAATTATATTCATAATCTTTCCAGTGGCTTAACTTGCATGCATTTGCTTTTATTTTTGCAGCTCAACTCTTCTGTCCTCGAAAATACAACTAGAATAACAACAATTTTCCACAAAACTTCTATAAGCCATTTATCAAAAAATACTCACATACACATGTTTGGTAGACACATATATGTAGTTGTACATATATATGTGTTGCAAGTACTGTTATAGAATAATTAACAACAATGCTGCATTATCATGGCTTAGACATACGAAACCAGCCAAGTAAAGTAAATATGTATATTATAGGAATTAAAATAAATCATCAAAAATCCATAAGTCGCACAAATTTCAGACACAAATCAAGTCCAATAAAGCAAAACTTAAAACTAATGTATTAAATAACGTGTTTATGTTTCAACACAAGTTAAAATAAGTTTAACGCTTTTCAAACGTGCATACATACATATATACTAATTACAAGTCGTTGCAACTTTTACAACATTTTTTTTAACAATTTTAAACTATAGTTTTGCACACGCTTTTGATTCACTCAAGCGAATATAATCTTAACCGGTCCCATGGGCAGCTGCTTCATGTAGTTCCAGGCGTCGACACGCGTCATTTTCGCTGTGGACGCACCGTTAATGCTCAAGATCTCATCGCCATTGCGTACTTGACCGGTTTTGTGTGCAGCACCGCCTGGTGAAAAAATAAAAAAAAGTGAAAAAAAAATTAAAAAAAAAATGTTAAGAAAACTTTTAAAATTAAATATTATATTGAAATATAAAAAAAATATTTTAAGCAAACACTTAAAATTAGAAATATTAAAACAAAATTAAATATTAAAAATAATTTAAAAAAAATTGTTACACAAAAAAAATAATACATATAAAAAGTAAATATTTTAAAAACTTAAAAAAAAAAAAATAATAATAAATAACGAAATTATTATATTTAATTATGAGAAGTCTACAAAAATGCTTATATATGACCTGGTCTACGAAAAAGGGGCTTAGGTGTCAAAAAATCAATTTTTTTTAATTTTTTTTTTTTTTAAATTTTTTTTTTATTTATTTATTTTTTTTTTTTTTTGACACCTAAGCCCCTTTTTCGTAGACCAGGTCACATATTATGACAATTTTGAAAATTGATTAATTATGCTCGAAACAAATAATAAGTCGCCTACAAGTATGCTAAAAACATAAGTAATAGGCGCTGAATATTTATACTGTGGCTTGCTTCGCATTAAAAGATTCAACTGTTTTTCATATAGTTATGCAAATCATCATATGTACATATGTACATACGTATATACACTATATAACCGTATGTATATGACTGTGGATATACATACTCGTATGTATGTATGGCTGCTTATGTATGCCTAAGTTCATATATATCTAATATTTTTTTCACTCACCCATAAAAACTTTCTTCACAATCAATGGTTTATTGCCCAACGGCGAATCGAAGCCACCCTCAATGGAGAAACCCAGTCCGCAGCTGTCCTTAACGATTTCCACGGAGCGTGAGCCGGTGGCGGCATCTTCTATGAGAGGAAAAATATATAATATAATATAATAATTGCATAAGCTTTAGTCTTCATTGACGAATTTTTGTCAGTTTGTAAGCTTCTACTTACCTTGCGCACGAATTTCCGCAGCAATGGCGTTACGCGTCTCGGCAGCACGCTCCAGCAGCTCACTGGTGCTCAATTTACTCGCATCGGCACGCGATTGCTGGCGACGCGTACGTATGCTAGCCAACGTGGCGGCTGTGGTGTCAGTCGTGGTGGGCGTCGGACTTGCGCTCGATACTGTGCTGGGTGTCTTCGATGCGCCAGCATCTTCGCTTGCCGACACAATATCTAAATCCAAGTCGAGCGAACGCGATGCCTTATGATAGTTGCGCTTCTTCTCGTAATCCACTTCGGTGGGTTTCTCATTCAGCGAAGTGAGTGAGCCGAGTGAGGAGCGTTTCTTGGTGAGCGGTTTGACAATGACCGACTCGGAACGTGTGACGACGAGCACCACTTCGGGACGTGGAGTCTGTTAAGTAAGTTATTAAAATATTATTTGTATGATGGTAAGGAAATGGCAGGCACTTACCTTCAGCACAGTGATGGACTCGCGATGCGTTAGGCCACGCATACTCATGCCATTGACAGCCAATATGCGGTCGCCCTTCTTCAGACGTCCATCCTTGGCGGCTGGTGTGTTGTTTAAAATTTTATGTATCTGTAATGTAATAATTCGTTTAAGTTTTTTCTTTCAATTTGAAATTAAGCGTTTGAAGTACTTACCGTAATCTCCTTGGCTTCGTAGTCGGAGCCACCGGCAAGCGTGATGCCAATACTGCTCTCGGGCGTATCACGTTGTAGCACCACTATGAACGCTTCCGGTGTTTTGAGTGGCGGTTCAGCCTCCTCAATGATCTGTTGTATATCTTGTGCAGTAATCAAGCTCTGATTGCTGCCAAGCGACGAAAAGCTGCCGAATTCGTTAGTATTCTCTTGTGTGGACACATTCTGTGTGCTCGAGCTCACGCCAGACGATGATGAGGCTATGGAATCAAGTGAGGGGAAACGTTCGTGGTAGTTAGCACCAGCTTTGCCGCTCAAGACTTTAGTAGCAAGCAGACTATTGGTCGATACAGCTGGCGAGACGTTCGATGTGGCATTGGCAGCAGCGGCGGCTGCACGCTCTGCAGCAGCTGTACGTTCGAACTTTTCACGTATCTCGGCCGTGGTCACTTTTGCTGTTGTGGCTGTTTTGCTGCTGTAAGTTTTAGTGCTTGTCACCGAGGATTCATATTTCTCAAGCACTGGTTTGAGTGGTATGCGATCGGTTATATTCCTACCGGTGAACTGTTGCGTAGCCTTTTTAGCAACCTCAACTTGCATCCATTGTGTCAGCTCAGTGCTAGCTTCCGGTTGTGACTTCTTCGGTGGCGTAACAACTTCAGTTGCTTTGCGTGGCGTGACAGGTTGTACGGGTACCGCGGTCACTGCTGGCAGTATAGCAGCCGGTTTGGGTTTGGATGCCACTTTCGGTGGTGTGCTGGCCTTTTGACTGGGATCGGCCTTGAAGCTGGCTTTGCGTTCTTCATCGATTAACATGGCACTGAGTTTTAATGGCGAGGTACTATCCGACTTACGGCTACTGTCATCTGTATCTGAAGTGACCTCAACATAGGCGGCTACGTTGATGACCTTATCGACGAGACTTTGGTCATTTTTCGAAACCAATTTATAGTTGATGGGTGCCGACGCTGACACCAACTTATTGGGCATTAACACCAGTGAAGCACCCGATGTGGAACGCGGTTTCGATTTGTGCACACGTCGAACCTCGTCCTCATCATAACCATCGGTGCTGTCCTCATCATCGTAGGGACGATTACGTAGTAGCGCTGAGGCGTCACCGCGTCCATTGCGACACTTCGCCGAAGCAAGTATATTCTTACGATTCGTTGCCGAATCACTGGAGCCAGACTTCAGTACACGACGCGACAGATCAACTGTCGGTGTGCTACCCACTGAGGAACAGCTCGCCTGCGAACCCGAGCCGGATGTGAGCGTAGAAGTAGTTGAGCTGGCTATGGAAGTGTTAGTCTCCGAGGAGAGTGTGCGTGTGAGCGCAAACTTCTCTGGCACCTGTGGCACACACGGCGACATGGGTGGTGAGGAAACCTTTGAAGAGAAAACCGAATCGGAGTCACTTTCTTCATGCATGGCATGCTGACGTGGTGGCACGCTGAGCGAGGTGCGCGGTGGCTTGGCTGGCGGTGTGCCCTGTAACGCTGGCTCGAAACGCCGTGGCTGATGTGGCATAGCTAAGGGCGATTGCACTGTTGTGGCATGACGTGGCGAAGCGGTTTGTGTGCCGAAAATGCTACGATAACCGTTATTTGCGGCAATGTTGGCGGTATTGCTTGTGGTGGCCACCGTGAGTGGACGAAGCGGTGAGTTTTGTATTAGCTCTGTGCGTTTGGCGGGACGTGGCACTGTCGAGAAGTAACCGCTGCTCGAACCAACACCGCTGTCCGTAGAATCTGTGGACGACGTGTTGCCGGATTTCAACTTCTCACTATCACGACTTTTGATCTCGGGCAGATCTAGTATGGGCTCTAAAGGCACATGTGGGCGCTCTGGTATAACCAGACCGCGCAGTTTGGACATGCTGCGGCGCCGTTGTTCCAATATATTTGTTATGGCAGCCTTACGTGAAGCCTCGTCCGGCATGTAAGTTGGCTGACCCGAAAAGCTGATGCGTCGCTCCAAATGTTGCATATGGCGACGCGGCAATGACGCATAACTCTGTGTATAGTCGGTGGCCAATGTATTTAGCGCATACATTGAGTCCGAAAAGGTTTGTGTGGGCAATTGTTTGGCTAACTGTACCTGACGCGCTACATCATTCAGATTCTCTACGCTCATCGCACGCGTTTTCGTCAGATTAGAGGCTGTATTCTCCGTGCTCAAATTGAGCGGCTTCGTAGCGCTTTGTGTGCGTGAAAAGCTCAAGGGTTTCAGTGGCGTGTCAGCGACACTACCCTCCGCGTCATTAGAGAACATAGCGATCTTGTCGCGTACGCTCTTCTCCGACTTCTCATCTTTACGCCAATCGCCGTGTCGACGTGGCGCGCTCAACGAACGCTTGTAGTCGTTGCCACTGCCGCCCAACTCAAATGTGGGCGGTTCCAATTTGTTGGCTGTTGGCGTGCTACCACCGCTCGACGAAAGATTCTGCGTGGAACGGCTATGTCTTGACTCGAATACTAATTTAGCATTGCCGGCGCCTGACGGCGTGGTGGCTTCGGCGAGCAAATCGCTGCGTTTATCTGTCGGCTGACGGCTGTCTTCCACATTCACCACCAAATCCTGCCGGTACACTTTGCGCGGCACCGTCGGTGGCGGTCCCGATTTCGGCAACGGCGGCGGTGCGCTGACTGTATCTGTGCTGGCGGGCACTTTACTACCGCTGCTGCTGACTGTGAACTCCAGCGTGGGCATTTCCACTTTTGTGCTATTTATCTTCAATGTGCCATTCGGTGACGCCGATTGTGTTGTCAATGTAGCCGTCGCTGCGGCCACCGTTGCACCAGCGGCTGTGGCACCATTCGGAACGTTGTTGCTGATGTGTGTGTGTGTTGTGCGTGTGCTGGCGACCATTGTTTGTCCACCATTTGCGCTGGCTGCTGTATACAGTTTCTCTGTGTAAATTGTGTTTGTGTTGTTGTTATTGTTGGCGCTGCCCTTTGTGCTGGACATTGTCATTGTGGTGGTGGTGGACTGCATTAGGCTGGCGGCCTTCAACAGGTTCGTGCTTGGCGGGGGCATTATGAGCGGTTCGCTGAAATTGGGCGGAAACTCATGGCCGTCGGGGGGCAGGCGGGAATATGTGGGTGGTGCGCTGAGTGTTAGGTAATCGCTGACGAGTAACGGTGTTTGCGGCACCACCTGTATGCCGTTCTCCATTTTGTTTTTGCTACTCAAGTGAGTTTGGTCAAGATCTGTGTGCGCGGGTGGGTGGGAGAAACAGAAAAACAAAGAACACACGATTAGTCACGAACAAAGAAGGAAAGAGAAATACATAACACTTAAGGCTTAAGTTAGTGGTAAAATTTTGGATAAAAATTGCATTTACAGAATTTTTTAGAGAATACTTAGAAACAGAATTTTATATAAAAAAATATAATAATAATAAAAAAAATAATAATAATAATGTTATCCTGTATTATATAAAAATCTATATTTTTTTTTAATTGAAAGAAAAATTTATTAAACAAATATTATTAAAAATATTATTTAAATTTTAGCAAAGAATAAAAAAAAATAATTTAAAAAAATTTTGAAATTAACAAAACTGCAAAAAAAAATGAATTTAAAAAAAATTTAAGATTTTTCGTTTCTTTTTTTCGATTTTTTATTATTTTTTTCTAAGCTTCACATATTTTTAAATTATTTTTTTTCCAAAATAAAAGCGGTTTTACGCTGAAATTTAAAAAAATGCGTAAAATTAAATATAAAGTTTTCGAATTTTTTTTTGTGTAAAAATATTTTTTATTTATGAAGCGAAGAGAATATCAATCGCAGATTTTATTACGCCGAAAAAAAAATAAATAAAATTCTTTAAAGAAAGATTTAATAATTGCTTGATTATATAAAATACTTATATATATTTGTATCAGATAAAATTAAAAAAAAAATATATAAAATTTAATGATTCACGTTATAAGTTGGAATTAAAATGAAAAAAATAATATATTTTTTTTTTAAACTTTATGCTTGAAAAATATTTTCTATACTAAAATTTATTGAAGCAGTTTTGAAAACGGTTTTAAGTTAATTAACATTAAATAATTCATTTAATTCAAATAAAATACATATTTAATTATTATTTTATAGAAAATATTATCTGGTTTAATGAAACCTAAATGACAAATAAATTATTTATTTCTCTTAAATAAAATGAAAATGTCACAAAAAATAGATTTGAATGTTAAAAAATTTGACAAAAAAATTGTTTAATAAAACAAGCTTATGAAAAAAAATTTGAAAAAAAAATTTAAAAAAAATTTTTTGAAAAAAAAAATTTGAAAAAAAAAAAATTGAAAAAAAAAAATTTGAAAAAAAAATTCCAAAAATTTAAATTACAAATAAATTATTTAATTAATAGTTTTAAAAAAAAAAGTTAAAAAAAAAATTAAATGACAAATAATTTATTTATTTATGTTAAATGAAATGAGAATATCACAAAACACAGTTTTGAATGTTAAAAAATTTGACAAAAAAAAAATGCTTAATAAAACAAGTTTTTGAAAAAAATTAAAAAAAAAAAAATTAAAAAAAAAATATGAAAAAAAATCAAAAAACTTAAAAGACAAATAAATTATTTAATTAACATTTTTGAAAAAAAAAATCTTAAAAAATTTAAATCACTAATAAATAATTTATTTATGTTAAATAAAATGAGAATGTTATAAAAAGTAGTTTGAAATGTTAAAAAAATTTGACAAAAAATAGTTTTGAATAAAAAATTTAACGGAAAAAAATTTTGAAGAAATAGAGAAAAAAAAAATTAGAAAAAAATTTTCGAATGTTAAAAAAGTTAATAGTTTTGATTTAAAAAAAAAAAGTTATTTATGAATTTAAAAAAAAATAAAATAAAATAAAAATGTTTTGGAATAATAAAAAAAATAAAAAAAATCCGGTCACATCAATTATTCTCAGAGTTTCTATTTTTTCTGTATTTCTGTTTTTTTCAAAATATAAACTTTGAGACACAAATCCTTTGGTAACGGCTTTCTTGATATGTGGTTTCAGAAAATAATATAAAATTGTTTGTTGGAAAAAAGTTTAAAGTGAAAAATGCTTTTAAAAATGAAAAATCTAATATAAGGGCTTTAAAAA